>OY992858.1:14208479-14809690 GCA_963921415.1 Pyrausta despicata | reverse complement strand
TGTAAAAGAGACGCGGTTAAACAGCTAATCGCAGTTGCATTGCGGATAATAAGCCAACGAAGGGCGATTTCTACTATCGACCCAACTACCAGCCTTTAAACCAATTTCAATATTTGCTGGAAACTATTACAGCATTGCACAATAGCACTTAGTTAATTAAAAGTAGGTTAAACTTTCGTAATCATTATCAAAGCGTCTCGTGGTCGACGACCAATTTATTGGTATGGGTCACCGATTCCGACAAAATGCACCAGAGAAACCTCTGACGGTCGAAACAATATTTACTTCGTGACTGCTTGATAAGAATCGGCGTTAAGACTCATTGTCTACTTGTCGTGTTCGTGGGATCAATGAACTACAACAATGAAAGAATAACCACGTCCCGTGAATCGATGTGTTGAATTTCGTTAAACGCCATTGTATTACGAAAATACGTAAAACGCTCTAATAGATGATGGGGAAATGGCAATGATGGATGGCCGCCGTTCGGAAACTGTCAATTGGTGCCCGCGATGACCACAAAGGAAAGATAAATTGACGTAATGAATAGAGGAAGCGTGTGCACCGCTGTCCCGGTACTCCTGACCTCTGCGAATGCTAAGCTTACAACACACTATCTCGCAAACAGAACAACTGATTATGCACGACTTTCACTCCACAAATGCATTCAGACGTTCAGGTAATGCAAACTATTCCTATGCAAAACATAACGCCACAATTAAACAACACAATCGAAAGAAAGCTAAGGGGCTGCACTTTCATTAGCATCAGACATTTCAGAGCCATAAAAGTAGAAAGAGAAAATGAAATATGCGATCATGATTTGAATGGGACGTCATATATTAAATTTATAATTGTTTAGCGGTGTCAATGCGAACATTGAGTATCATACACGTATTAAAATTTTATGTATTGGACGTGGTCCACTTATGGCACTGTTTTACTTATAAGGTACACACATGCACGTAGAATAGCGATTGCGAAAGTCCAGTTACTGGCCACTTGCTTGCGTCCGTAGACAATCTAGATTTTTATTGTGGACTTGCGAAGTTCTTGAGCGAAACCGAGACAGTTCCATTTTCAAAAATAGACATTTTGCCTTACCTTTTATGAACCGTTCGGCATAATCGTGTTCTCAAATCCAGTCACAATACACGGAACGAAAACAAAAACCACTGAAGCACTTTACGGACACAAAAATAATACGAACCAAACTTTGCGCCTTTTACGGCGAGGGGTTACGTAGCGTACAACACACACATGTTCGCGTTTGTTTTTGGGGAAATAATAAAAACTTGCACGTATTTGAACAGATGGTTATTTATTTTTGTTCACACGCGCGATGACTGCGTCTCCAAGACGCCGGGCCGCCGTCCGCGAGCGGCGAATCTCGGCACTGAGCCGGAACCGTTTGTTGTGTCGCTCCGTCCCTTTCCAACTGGAATGCATAATTTTGTGCAGCGCCATCTATGAGCGGCGCAAGGTACTTCGAACACGGTTTAGGGTGGAGAAGGTTCGTAAGCAACAGGCTGTTTGGCAATGCTGAGGAAAATATTGGTTGGTTTGTATAGAGGCCTTTGTATTAAAGCCTTCAACGAAGTTAAAATATTGAAAACATTTTGAGTTGGCTAAATTTACATGTAGTACTCTTACTCAACTCAAACTATCTACAACTGGCACACTTACCTTACATATTTTAGTTATTTTTTAACGTTTTCAGATTTTTAAGGGAATGGGTTGAATGGCAGTTGCTGGTAAACAGGGTTTCTTAAGTAGAAAAAGCATGATGACACTTATCCTAAATAATTTAAGACCATGGCGTTTAAAAAACATAGCCCCTATGAAGTTAATACAGCCAGTATATTTCCAAAAAGATGTAAAAAACAATTTTTGAACACCCAAAACTTAATAAATATTTGGTCAATTGACTCCGATTTCTGATACATGACCATGACGTCACCTTCTTGTATTCCCATACAAAATCTATGGAGGCAGACTGTTTTGACAGATAATAAAAAGTATGTGAACGATTGGTGGTGTCATCTAGCCCATTATTATGTCTCTATATCTCGACTGACCCTACTTTTGTGACTCTCTGTCTATTTTACGACACCCTGTACAAATTGGTCTTGGCAGCAAAATAAAACAACCCATCCTATTTCATAAAATCGCCTATTTAATTGGAAAGTAAAATTTTAACTGTGATTTAAACTTAACCTATCGACACTTTACACGATAGCTCTTTCTCTGTCTGTTCTGCCGTCATTTTGATCAGATTTGTGCTTGATATGGAGCTTCTAGGCTGGTAGCCGGCAGACAACCAAGAATCTAGTACTTCTGTACTGGGTAACATCGTTCTTAAAGAGTTCCTAATGTAAATATACGCCTGTGGTGAATACTTGTATATGCTTAATGCGAAATTCTTCAAATCGTCCGTCTGCCTTACCGGCATCGCAAGGACAAGACCGCTCATATCCTCATTAATTTTATCCTGTAAAGAAAGCAAAATTCGCGCCTTTTTCTTTCGTTTCTGATCTAGAATCTTCTTTTTTCTCTCTATCAGCTCCTGGAGACGATTGAGAAACCTGTTCTGCCGGTTGTGCAGTCTCATATTGTGTCGTAATTTGTCTCGGAGGCTGACGGCTTGTCGTTGCATTTTCTGTACCTGTGTAAACAGTTTTAACAGTTCAATGTTATCCACTGGCTTTTCATGTTTGTCTGATTTCACTGTCATGGTGGTGGAGTTTGGATCTTTGTGGCCGTTGACGGTAGGTGGTGACTCTTCATCTTCCAACTGTTCAAAGTCCATGTAGCCCTCTCCATCAGACTCGTCATCTTCATTGTCTAACGTTTCTTCGTCTATGTATTCCACCTGTTGTGAGAAAAAAACAATCTTGATACTTGGTTAGCGATATTTGCGTTTATAAATGTCCATTTATTGACGAACAATTTGGTGTAATGGTTAAGAAGTGGACTATCAACCATGAGGTCGCGGGTTCGATCCCCGCACTGTACAAACACATGTTGCATGAATATGTCTGTTTGTGCTGGTCTGGGTGTTATATGTATTTATTTAAGTTATTTGTAATACCACTGTTGATTCTGATATCTGTAACACAAGTTATTTAGCTACTTACCACGGAGTCTGATCAATGTATGTGATGTTGTTTAAAAAAATACAGTATCAAGCTTTGAACTAACAATGTTTATGAAATAAAATATCAGTATGACTAATAGTAATTAAAGTAAATTGAAAATATATCTCACACAATGTTTTCGTTGTTACATTCAGTGTCCACGTTATCTACTCGCGCGCGTAAATTATTTTTATCGCACAAAACTTATTTGCACGTGTTCCTAAGAGCTTTTGTTCGGATTATAGTTACGCCCTTGCCCAGCAGTGACATCATGACAGAAAGGAAAGGAACATAAGACGAAGAGACACAGAGAGAGAAAAGTATGATAATCATTTAATAACGAAGGTTGGATCATCTTTTGGAGCAATGTATGAGAGAAGAGTAGGACGATAGAAGATTTCAAGGAAGTGTCAGATAATCAAATCAAAACTACTGCATCGATTTTAATAATTTTTCAGTGAGTGACAAAGGCTATAATATATTCGGGTATAAACCCGTGCGAAGCCAGAGCGGGCCGCTATGTTTTTATATACAACGTTCACAGTTTTTCTGTAATCTGTTTAGTATCAGCATTGCCCCGTGCGAAGCCGGGGCGGATCGCTAGTACAAAATAATAAGAGTTTTCATCGGATCACAAATAAATAAAATATATAAAGGGACAACATCACATACATTGTCCACAAACACCCAGACCTTTGATAACATACAAATTCGTTTTCCACTTAGTCTCCGTCCGGGGAGCGTATATAGAAATGCTCATTCAATACGTCCCCACCGGCTAAGACGAACTCACTTAGCATTTCCCGACGATAAACACGCGGAAATGCTACTCCAGTTCGTCTCAGATGGTGATGAACTACAGTAGGATTTCTAAGTCAATACGCGTTAAAATGTAATGGAAACCCTCATCTTGTTCGTCAAGCTTACTTGACCTATTGGCGTAGGATTTCGCTAACGCGATACGTCTTTCTATGCTTATAGTGTTATCTCAACCACACAGTATGTTATGACAAATGTTCTATCTCGCTCTGCGCGCGCCGATCAGTTCTTTTTTGAAGTCAGTTAAAAACTACTGCACCGATTTCTCAAATATTTTCATTATTAGAATGCTGCACTATTTTTAATTAACATGTGCTATAAAATATTTTGAAAAAAGTTGAGAATTCCGTATGAAAACTTCAAAAAGATTCCAAAAAAATCTTCATAAGAAGGCCGCGCGCAAAGCCGCGGTTGGAAAGCTATTAATTTTTATTTTTCTTTGTTACAGAAGTTTACTGCAGTACTTGAAACTTTCCAGACACCATCCCAAATTATGTCATTTATGTGTCAAAAAATTATGTGTAGGAGGTCAAGAAAAATAAAAGTACAGCCAACTTCCATTGCGCGACGGAAAGACAGGGGAATATCCGGAGGAAGGATCCAAGCTGGACGTCCTACCACATTAGAAGGTCCAAGTGCTAAAAAACGATCTCATAATATAGCATTCAATATTAAAAATAACCAACCGGCTGCCAAAAAACATTAAGTTAAAAAAAAAACATTAAAAACCAAACAACATTAAAAAACCAAAAACATTAACATTAAGTAATTGTTTATAAATTAAAGTAAGTAATTAATAAATATAATTGTAGTTTTATTAAACTCTTTTTCGTTCCCTATTTGCTTAATTTTTCATGTTTCATACATTTATTAATCAGAAAGGTATGCTAGCTTTTAACCTCCCTTAGTATCAGTCCCACTTCCATTCTGACAATGACGAATAGGATGAGGGTTTCCACTAAATTTTAATACATATTAATTTAGAAATCCTACTGCAGTTCGTCACCATCAGAGACGAATTGGAGTAGCATTTCCTCTTATTTCTAATCTTTTATGTTCGGGAAATGCTAACTGAGTTCGTCTTAGCCGGTGGGGACGTATTGAATGAGCATTTCTATATACGCGTCCGGGGATCGGACCCGGGACCTTAGAGATAGCGACTTCAGAACGGCGCGCACGCAACTAGACCACTCAGATAGAAATCAATGAGAAGTTCAGTTTGTAGCTTTCTTCAGACCCCTCATCCCACTTACTCAAGTATTTACTTGCTTTTTTATTACCTCTAAAACGTGTCGAGGCAACTTCAACGACGGGACGGCATTCTCTACCAGCACCATCTCATTGGACGCGTCGCACTTAAAGCAGTCGACAGAGAAGTGCTGTATGCAGATGTATGAGTAGTCAGTCGGCGTCCAGTTGTTACGGCCGGTGAGGTCTGTCCATATCTGCCTTTGGTTCGCGTCTTCTGGGAACCTGGAAGTGACATGCTGATGGTTAATTCTTAGGTGAATTCGTTTATTTTGATGACAGCTTTGGTCTAGTGGTCTGAGGTCCAGACTACAAAATCGGCTGTCGCGGGTTCGTATCCTGCTAGGGGCAAAGGTTTGTGTGATGAGCACGAGCATTTTTCCTGAGTCATGCGTGTTTATACATGTATTTAAGTATTTCTATCCGTTATCCTAGGCACCATAGCACAAGCTATAACGCTTAGTTTGGTGCGAGTTAATTTGTATGTTCGTTGAAACAATTTGCTTTTTTTTTGTTTATGATCTTGACTGACCCAATCGCAACTTACATATTAAGCAATTATAGTTGTAGGATGTGTATTTTTTGCGTTTACTACGCTAAGTTTGTAATTTTGCTGATATACCCAACGCACTTTCTTATCTGCATCTAAATTTTTTGTCACTTAAAAATGTACCCCATGAATAAGACGACAATCATAACCTCGCCGTAACTCAGTCTAGCACTAGCACGGGAGGTAAAGGATTTGTTTGTCTCTTTTCGATTTGTACCTACAATATATGACAAAACTACTTGTAAACGATTTTTGATTGATTGATTGATTGGATTATTTCCCGAAGGATTGCGCAGCTAAAGTGTCGGTGGGCTATCGGAGCTGAAAGCCGTTGGGGCGGAAAGGTTCTCTAATGGAGAGCGCGTGGCAAGCAAGGTTTTGTGGGAGAACCCCTGCAAACCATGGTCCACCTCATTAACTGTCCCGCGTGCCCGACCACCTGCTCGCGTGAGGACTTACTTGTCAGTAACCAGAGGGCTACCACGGTAGCCGCTTTCTGGGCAAGTAAGATTTAGCCCGTGTTCTTGCCGACACGAAAGAAGGAGAAGAAGCATCAGCATCGCCCACTGGCTTTTCTTGCACTGCTGAGAATAGGCCTCCCATAAGGAATTACACTGGTCGGTCATGGTGGACCGACGATCTGGTTACGGTCGCGGGAAGCCGCTGAATGCGGGTCGGCAAGAACGATTCCCCTCTGTGGGATCTCCACCTTGTCGTGGTGGGGGGGTTCAGTAACCGTGGCTTTGCCACCCACGGTGAAGCTAAGCGGGATCCAGGGAGGGGACGCTCCACGTGGGCTTGGGGAGGCCTGCGCAGGATGCGTCCAAGGGTGCGGGTGTGGGAAACAGTTTTGTCTGTCTCTCGCAGTCGGGTGCGGTCGCGGGAGGAGAGACGTCGCGGTGTGTCGTTGCCGTGCGGCCTATCTCCCGCGACCAAACGGGGGCGCACCGTTGGATGGCGCTGCGGTAGGGCCGCTGAGGAAGAGGAGATGCGGTGTGTTGTTGCCGTCCTCCCTATTCTCTGCGGCCGGTGGTGGCGGAGCCCAACTTCTTGCTCCGCTGCCAAGGAGTTTGTGGCCCTCGGGCTATCCGCCGGGGTGCCGTGGTGAATCTCACGCGACCCCATGGCACCCCCCACAAGTGGTGGAATGCGCTGAGGTTTTAGTGGGTATTACGGCCTTGCACACCAGCCGTTGAGTCGCACATACCCCCCTGCAGATGTGTGGGGGCATGCGTAAAAGCATTTCCACAGCGAGAAAAAAAAAATAAGGCAAGAACGATTGCTCTGTAATTCCTTATGGGAGACCTATTCTCAGCAGTTCAAGAAAAGCCAGTGCGCGATGCTGATGCTTCTTGTCCTTCTTTCGTGTCGGCAAGAACACGGGCTAAATCTTACTTGCCCAGAAAGCGGCTACCGCGGTAGCCCTCTGGTTACTGACAAGTAAGTCCTCACGCTTTAGAGGTGCTTGTGGCGCAGTGGTTGCAGCGCTTTGGCAGTGATACCCAAAGTTAAGCAACCTACGGCGCGGTCATGTTTGGGATGGGTGACCATTCTGACCATTTAAGTGACGTCTATTTACAAGCATCTCCGTGCTTCGGAAGGCACGTTAAGCTGTTGGTCCCGGTTAATATCGACAGATATTAGTCGTTAAGCCTGGTCAGAGGCCCTCGGGCAGCTTAATAACATCTGACAGTAAGGTTAGTCACTTACCTTACAAACATCCCTCCACCAATCCGCACTGAGCCCGCGTGGTGGAGTATAGCTTGGACCACCTCTTAGTTGAGGTGAGGCCTGTGCCCAGCTGTTGGACGTATATAGGCTGATGAAAAGTCCTCACGCGAGCAGGTGGTCGGGCACGCGGGACAGTCAATGAGGTGAACCATGGTTTGCAGGGGTTCTCCACATTCGACACAGGTATAATAATGATACTGATGCTATAATAATATTATGCTGATGAGTTAAATAAGCATTCCGGGATGGACGGCATTGCAGCGAAGGCCAACGGAGTTGACAGTGGATAGCCGCGGTGCGGCCGCGCTCGGATTGGAATCTATCTCATACAGATTCGTAGAGAAACAAGTGATGCGGCGCCGAGGTGCTGCTGTGACCGAATGCTATACCGTAAGGACAGATTAAAATTTGAAGCTACTGAGGTCTATAGTCAGACAAGTGTGTGAGCGAGCTTCTTGCTACCACTTCCCCCAAGCATCTTACACCACAGTTATCAGCAGGATCACTGTTGAATTTGTTGTCCTATAAATACTGTAAGGTGAGTCTACAAATGGATTTATATAAACCAAATAAATGGAAACAAAAGTTATAGTCAACCATCTGCATAGGCATGGCAAATTGCAGAGTATAAATAGTAATGTGGGTTAATTCCTGCATTCAGATAAATAAGGACACTGCATACTATTTGGTCACACACACAAAAAACCACACAAAAGGTCTCACCAAAGGTCATTAGGTGACAAAATCATGACCTTCCTGAGCTTTTAGCTACATATTAAAAACATTGATTAAGATAATAAATAAGCAAATGGATTTGTGACAACATTTGAATATAAACTCTTAAAAATTTAAATCGATTCCAATTAGCAAAATGTCCTGGATGGCAGATTATCCACCCAAAAAAAGCAAGTATTACAAATTATGGTCGGTCTACAACCATTCTACTACATCATCATCTTGTTTTTTAAGATTGTATTTGATTACGTAAATAAAGATTTTTATTTATTTATTTATTTTATTTATAAATGCTTTATTTTTATAGCTGTTTCAAAGACAGTGGTGACCAAGGAAAAACATTTCCAATAGCAAAGTACAGTTGACCTGGATCTTACCGAAAAAATGACTCTTCATCTAGGTTTTTGGAATCCTCACATCCCAACACAGCACATGTTTTGGTGATTTCCTTATTGGCATCTCCACTGTGCTTGAGCTCTGGTGCCACCATCGCTGTGTGTAATGATGAAATAAATGTTGTATTCAGGAAGGCAAATAAGCCAATAAATATAAAAAAATCAGCAAAATGTAATCTATTTAAGCCTCTGTCCATCTTGGAAGTAAACATGGTTTTTGGCAATTTAAAAAATTAAGACTTTTCTTGTACATAAGTAATAGTCTTATTGATGATACCACAAAAATTAAGTGTACCAAACTAAGAAAGATAATATAAAAAATTGTGAAGTTTAGTTGTCAACTGTTTGCTAGAGTAAATAGGTGATTAGGTACTTAGTAGGTCACGTACGTCATTAGCTAAAACATAATACATTATGTACCTACTTTTAACAACTTATTTTAGACCAATGTTTAACATAAGGAAATTGTTTTGCTAACAACAACAAAGCACTTAGTAAACATTAACACTCTGCTTACAGGTCAGTGTTATACAGCTAAACTAATTCAGGTGAAATATGTATGAACAGAACACATACCCACAGGTGTTGATTTTGCCTTATTGTCACCGAATTCGACTGTTTCCTTTGATTTGTATGAGTAGCTCATTTTATTAGCTCTGGAATTTAAAAGTTGTCGTAAGGCAAAAAATTCAGCACCACCCTATTGTAAAGTTGAAAAAAATAAGCTTACATTGAATAATCTTTCAGTACTTCCACCAAGCCAGCGCCCAAGGCCCGGTTTAAAATTTAGCTATGCTGTTGTTACCTTTCACATAGGTTATAATTTGGTGATGCCCATTCTTTCACATTATTAGAAATTAAAAACAACTACAGTGCTACCAGGATATTTCCTAAAACTGGTAAATTGATATTTGAAAAGAAACACGGATAAACAATTTCAGGTTTTCGAAATAGAGATTTGCAGCAACAGCAACGAATGAAGGACGATAAATCTGACAGCATCATAACAATTTCATTCTCGTATTTCATTCGCTCGTGAACAGAGCACTACAAAAAGACAGAGGTTTCGTTTAAGTAACGGTGGTACAAATATCGTTGCTGGAGGTCAGATAATAATCTGTGGGCTTACAATCAACTTGTCAACGTCAGTTTTGTGCGTTTCATTATGTCATCCATTTGTTCATTGTGTTTCTGTCATTCTAATACGTAATTTTGGACGAAGTCTTTGTTGCTATTAATTTTATGTTATTGAAAGTGAAACTGGAAATATGGTTGATCCAATATTCGATTACCAGTTTAGGCTGATTCTTATTGGAGACAGTACCGTCGGCAAAAGTTCACTGTTAAAATATTTCACGGATGGGAAGTTCGCAGAGGTGAGATCTCAATGATGTTTTCGTGTTGTTTGACAAGGTTTTTGGAACTTGCGATATGAATTTACGCATTAAATTTCAGCTGTCGGATCCTACGGTGGGAGTGGATTTCTTCGCGCGGATTATAGAGGTACAAGATGGTACGCGGATCAAGTTACAGTTGTGGGATACGGCTGGGCAGGAGCGTTTTAGATCTATAACAAAATCTTACTATAGGAACTCTGTTGGTGCGTTATTAGTGTACGACGTGTGTAATAGGTCGAGTTTCGAGCACATACCCCTGTGGATGATGGAGGCCAAGAGGCACATTGAGCCACACAGGCCTGTGTTTGCGCTGGTGGGCTGCAAAATAGACTTAGTTGGCACTGACAACAAAAACGGCGCACGGAGGGAGGTCACGTGCGAGGAGGCGAGGATGTTTGCTGAAGAAAATGGTAATAAATTTATTGATTTATTTTATGCACTCATATTATTATTTTATTTACTTATTTCTTGTTTAATCATATGGATTTTTGTTAAATATTACTTAGGGGTATATTACCTACTCTTTCTTATGGTACAGAATAAGTATCTCAATAAATATTGTGTCATCTGCTAAATTTTAATGCAATTCTAATAATCTACTGTCAATAGCCTAAAAACACTAAATCTGATAGGCCAAAAAAGTAAACATTATTCAACACAACTGAATTAAAATTTAATAATTTTTTTTTCAGGATTACATCACATAGAGACCTCTGCAAAGACTGGCATGAATGTTGAAGAAGCATTTGTTCTGGTCGCTCAAGAAGTCTACAACCGCATACAAACTGGTGAATATAAGGTAGAGGATGGTTGGGACGGCATCAAAACTGGCTTTAACAGGCCCAACGGAATGGACTTTAACCTTCTTGAAGCTGAAACTGTCCAGTCCACCTGCTGTTAGATAAACTAGGTTTAAACTCTGTATTGTACATACTGACTCGTTAGAATAGTCATAATAACATTGTACCTATAAGCATAATTTTATATTTGGACTTAAAATAAGGTTTGGTATAAAAAAAAACTGACATGGTTGAACCACTATTTGGTTCTACATAGGGCTCACAGTAAGAAGCAGGTTCCAGCAAATTTTTGATCAATTTGCCAGAAGCAAATTAACAATTATTATTTTTGTTATTACTGACATTTACTTTTTTCTAAATTTGATAAAACTTGTATAGAACATATAATGATTATGATATAATTTAATTTCCCAAAAAAATAGTCTTATAATCTGGCCATAACTAAATTATATAAGTAGTTTAGAAATAATTTTATTATTGAAAATATCTTTAACAAAACATCAAATAAAGTAAATAGCCTTGAATTATTAGAGAACCTCCACTTAAAAAAGTGATAGTAAAAATCGTAAGAGGATAAGAACTCTTTAATGCAACCAAAGAATAAATCCGAAAATATTTCAAATTTTAATCTAATAGATTTACAAACTCACTAACACAATTGAGTACCTGGAACTTGGTGCAATATGCACACGAATTATTCAATAAGGCATCAAAACAAAACTGATAGGTTTCATTTTATATTGAGCAGCTAATAAATGCTACATAGCCATAAAAACGACGCGTGTGTTTGACACGAAACAGAAAAAAAAACATATGTAAGAAGAGTGAAAACTGCTCGTCATATTTTTTGTCGCGTTCGGTCCGTCCATAACTTATGCAAACGGGCTAGTGAGTAACGATTTAAAGGAAATGGATTTATCAGTTTTGCTGCAAATTAGCATGTATTTATTTTTAGTTGCCTCGTAAGTTAGTCAGACATTACGTCACACTGTTATTACGTTATCAATTATTAAATTACGAAAGTAAGTTAACAGTTCCGGTCGCTGGTTTTTTTACATCGTTTTCAGATTCAGTATAAATTTTAACTTTGTGAAACAATGGAATAAAGTTTTACTAAGAAGGTAATTTAAATTATAAGTCATTGATGCCTAATAGGCTTTTAGTACTGCCGGACTAAAAAGTATTGCTTCAATGCGTATGCAACGATCAACGATTGTGACCTGGATCTGTCAACTTCTTATCGTTATTTAAACAACAAATACTTTAGATGGCACAAAGAGCTAGATGGGTCAAATGTTCACCTGATGATTAGCGATTCAAGGTCTACTGTATTCACGCATTTTAAATGTCTCAAGACACTAACAATGTCACATTTAATGCGCATGTTAATTTTGGCTCAACTTCTTATATGCAGCGAATCGTAATTGTTAAATGGTTATGTATAACATCTCTGTAAATACAATTCTTGATTAATTTATTGCTGGCTACTCTACTCGTATCTTATTTTAGTATCTTAATGTTTAATACATCTTCTATTTAGAAACCTGTTTATTTTGGCTATTATTTTGAGGCAAATGTAACGTAATGTTAATTAATAATTAATTGATTAATTTATGTAACGGTTTGATTAATATACTACCAAAAACTTGACGCTGTTATAATATGCTTTATATGAAGTAAAGTTTTTGTTATTTACGCATTGTTTTAATCCATGAAATTCAAAATTACTGTTGTTAATTTTATTTATTTAAAATAACCTTATTGCACAATAAACAGTTAAACAAAACAACAGACAACCTTTGAGTCATGCTTAATGTTTAAATTCGAAAGGCTAATTCAAAAGTTTGGTAAAAATAACCTTTTTTTAATTATTATTATTATTTAAGCTTTATTGCACAACAAAACTATGTACAAAAGGTGGACTTAACGCCGTAGGGCATTCTCTACCAGTTTTACCTTTGGACTAAGCAGAAACTTTTAGTGGGTGGTTCAACTAAATAAATAAAAGAGAAAACACAAAAATAATACCAATAATATGCCACGAGATGAAATATAAAATAAAATGACTGCCTCGTCGATGTAGTGGCAAAGTTTCTGCCTTACATCCGAGAGGATGTAAGGGGTTCGAATCCCAGGTCGAGCCAAAATTTTTTCAGAGATTTTCTCTCATGAATTTCTCATAAACAGCTCGAAGTCGGGAAGTTAGCGGTGTTACACCTCCGTGCCTCGGAAAGCACGTTAAGCCGTTGGTCCTGATCTCTCTCCGGTCATGTCGGATTGCCGTCTCACCGAACTTTGAGAGTGAAGGAACAGAGAGTGCACCTGTGTATTGCGCTCACACTTGTGCACTATAATATCTCTTGCGCAGTTGATTGATCTCTGTTAAGATTGGCTGCCTTGGTCGAAATCGGCCAGGAGGACTATTATAAAATAAATTTATAAATAATTTCTTTTAATAATAGGCATGAGCGACACGACGAAACCAAGCTTGTTGAAAATATATAAATGCGTACCTGCTGATTTATCGAAACAAGTTCTCGCAATAAAGTTACCTGTACCGTTTTTCTTACTTACTCATACCTACCTATTCTTCCTACAGGGGGTACCTACTCAGTTACCCCCACGAAGTACTTACATTATAACATGCAACCCCCTTTTAACTGTTAAATATATATGTATGTGGGTTTAGAGTGAGAGAGAGATAATCTTAACCCAAAGGTCATCTGGTAGAGATCGCTAGCGATAAGACCCCTTTTTGTGGTGAATAATAAAGTGATTTCTATTTATCTATCTTCTAAGCTGGGTTGTATAATAATTGTTACTTGTTGTAAAAATATTGCTGTATAGCTTCGTGCCTTTGCTTTTAAGTGACAGTGACAGTGGATAATGAAATGAGTTGTGTCAACAAGCAATGGATGGGCGAAGTGGTTCGGATTTTTCATATTAGTGTATTTGAGTAAATATTTAGAGTTTTACTTACTATGCACTACCGAAAATAAAGAATATCTTCGCTATAAACGTTGTCATCCAACATATTCCATTACAATGTCTTCTAGTCGGTCTAAATCGTCGATTTTGGACAAACCATTGAGCAAAGGAAAAGGAGAGATTTCTCTGGCTTTTTACGCTTTATTATTCTCAGAAATAGTTCAATATTGCCAAAACCGTTCGCATTCTATTCAAGAATTGCAAAACAAGTAAGTTTTATTGATATTTCATATTTACTAAATGCCGTGTTCCCTGGTAAATCCTAACCAGTCTTTCCTTTTTTTTACCAGATTATCAGATATTGGACAAGATGTGGGCACAAGATTGCTTGATTTATACTTTGTTCGGGAAAGAAATAGTAAAAGGGAAATAAAGTTGCTGAATATGCTGCTTTTTGTTAAATCTACACTATGGAAGGTAACATTCATTTCATAAATATTACTAACTTAATTAATTAACAACCAATTAATTGCATTTACTTTTATGCACGATGTATTTGTATTAGGGTAAAAAAATTGCCCATACAAGTGTTCAAACATGTTATTTACATTGGTTAACCATAGCATCTAATGTGTTTGTAACAGGTTTTATTCGGGAAAGAAGCTGATAAGCTGGAGCATGCTAATGATGATGAAAGAACCTACTACATAATTGAAAAGGATGCTTTGGTTTGTATTTTCAACAAGTAATAAGCAAAATGAATTCTTACAACTTTTGAATGTATATTTTAGTCTATCTGTGGGGTGAGCACATTATTGTAATGTCTTCATGTCATCCAAACGTCAGGAACTGATAGTTTCCCCATACAATTTGACAAGTTAACGATAGGTAAACACTATGAATATGTTGCGATAGTTGTTCATACTCACCCCACAAATCTATTACTGTCATCACAAAAAAAACCAATTTTGATATTTTACTTTTATATGAAGGTCAACAAATTCATCAGTGTGCCCAAAGATAAAGGCTCACTCAACTGCGCCACTTTTAATGCAGGCATCATAGAAGCGGTTCTTACTAAAAGTGGATTTGTATGTACCATAATTATTTAATGATATCACACAATTTTTTTTTAATTACTTATTTTAATTTATTTATTTTTAATGTATTTTTTCAGCCTGCTAAAGTCACAGCTCACTGGCACAAGGGGACTACATATATGGTGAAGTTTGAGGACTTCGTAATATCTAGAGATAAATCCTTGGATGATCGCTAATTTAAATAGCTCTCTGATTAATAATATGAAAATACTTGTATTAGATAAGGCCCTTATTTCACCTATATGTAAATGATTTCAAAACAAATTAAAATGTGAAATAAATCATAATTTTTTATTTACTAACACAATTTAAATATCCTATCGCGATACTTAATTATGCCACATCTGTAGTCACTCTCAAGTTTTCTTCTCTGTTCCCATACCAGGTACCCATATGCAAACATGGGTGCTATGGCAAGTATTCCTTTTATTGCAGCCTGGACACTGGGTTGAAAATAGTAGAATTGGTAGCATTTCAATGTCATGAATCGCTGTAAAGCTTCATCAAACTGGAAGAAACACCTTTTATGTATACTAACCATTTTTTTGGTAAATATTGTGGGCACAGGGGACTTATTTTGCCCCCAAATAAATGTAGATAGGAGGGTGTGATGTGAAACTAGGAATGGCAGTAGCCAACGTGAGAACAATTCGCACATCTTGTTCTTTAGTCATAAATGTCAAAAAATCTAAAATTGAGTTAACCATGCTACAGGTTTCCTTTTATACAAATCTATTGAGTGCTTAAAATCGTTTTTTTTGACATTTATGACTTTAAAGTACTAGATGTATGAAATGTAATATATTCTGTTGGTACAAACACAAATACTAATAAACTATATAACACAATGGTATTACAACTATGCTATTTAAAGTGTCCATGTAAAAAAAAAAACAATTTAAAGTAAATAATGGCTCAACCTGTGTCATTTTTTTATTGTAAATAACACTGTTTTTACTTACAACATAACCAGCTTCTTTAGAATGCTTGCAAGGATCAGTTCTCAGTCTTAAGAACTCTTGTCTGAATTTGGCCCTCCTCTCAATTTGGGCTTTGATAATTTTGCATTCAATATCTGAATAGCACTGCTTTGCCATTATGTTTCAATGTGATACAATAATAAAAAGTAGGTAATTTGTATTTCAAATAAATATAATTCAACAGTGAGAAGTTGACAGAAATGATTTTATTTTGATATTCAAAGACAATTGCCTATTACTGTGCAAATAGTTTCCATTTTATTACCTGTAAAGTACAGTCAGCAATATTACTTCATAAATAAAATATTTCAAGTTAAAATTATAATTTATTACTATTATAAATACACATCTATATCAACTTAGAAGGATCAAAATTGATTAAGCAAGCTTAAAGAGTCTGTCCCTATAGCGCAGTTCACCATTCCTGATTTTTTCCTCGCGTCCTGCTCGCTCCTTATGGACGATGTAGCCGTATCCAAGCATTGGTAAGACAATAGTACAAATTCCAATTAAACCAGTTCTCAAGTTCGGTTGAAAGTGCTCAAATTGAGTCACTTTCATAGACATAAACCTTTGGACAGCCGGGTCGAACTGAAATCAGTAAAATAATATTATAGTCTCCATTGTTTACAGTTTCAGGTGTGTTTTTAACCACTTAATTACGTAATTTAAAACTTACAACATAACCCGCTTCGGAAGCATGTTTCCAAGGGTTGGTTCTTTGCTTCAGATATTCCTTTCGCAACTCAGCACGCCGGGCAGCTTGCTGCTTGATCAAATTCAACTGCGCATCAGAAATACCGTAATTATTGGCCATTTTAGACCTCGAAAAAGTATTTCAGCAACCAAACGTAAAAGTCGAATCGAAACCCTTACCAAATGTCAAAAAATTGACAGTGACACATGTCATTGAGACAATTGACATTCTTTTTTTTTAGAACAATGCAAAGTTACATAAAACAATTACGCCAAAATATGTAACAAAAACTTTTAAGTAAAAAAAGAGTAGCTCAAAACTGCTCAGTGAACTAAACTGATTGATAGGTGATTATAAAAGCTTGTAAATTGTATTTTGAAAACGGTTAAAACCTTAATCGGATGTTGACTATGCTTGCCCGGTCGCCGCATCCGCATCTTTGGGTTAGGCATAGACAAGGAAAGTGGTGAATGAATGATCGGTTTCCGGCCACCATCTTTTTCGTTTCCCTTGTTGTCGTTGTCAGATCGGCGAGTTTTCTAAAAACCGCAACCATGGGTCGTATGCACGCACCTGGGTAATTTAATTGTTAAATCTTGTTGTGTATAGTGCATAATACTGGTATTATATAAATTGAATATAATGGAGGTCCTAAGTTGTGTTGTGACGGCTTCATAACCTCTGCACTGTTCGCGACCACCACATGGCATTAGATGAAAGTGTGATTTTTATGTTTTCAGCAAGGGTATTTCCCAGTCGGCGTTGCCCTACCGGCGCAGCGTCCCAACCTGGCTGAAACTCACTGCTGACGATGTGAAGGAACAGATTTTTAAACTTGGCAAGAAAGGCCTTACTCCATCCCAAATCGGTATGTGAAATTCTTGTTTCTATGATCTTCATTGCGCCATTTGCTTTTGGCGATAATTTCTCAACCTATTAACATTAATTCTCATGATCTTGGAATTTCTGCATTATCATGTTCAAGTGGTGAATTCCTGTTGTAATAAATCCAGTCCCCAAATCTGTCATCCAATTATAAATCCTTTGATTCTGGCAATCCTGCTTAGTGTAAATGGTTTTTCAATAATTTCTAATGGTGATCTCTTCTTTCTTCAGGTGTCATGCTTAGGGATTCGCATGGTGTGGCCCAAGTAAGATTTGTGACAGGCAAAAAGATCCTCAGAATCATGAAGGCCATGGGTCTCGCACCTGACCTACCCGAGGATTTATACTACCTCATCAAGAAGGCTGTCGCCATGAGGAAGCACTTGGAACGCAACAGGAAGGACAAGGACAGCAAATTCAGACTTATCCTTGTCGAGTCCAGAATCCACAGGCTAGCTCGCTACTACAAAACAAAAAGCGTTCTGCCCCCTAACTGGAAATATGAGTCTAGCACTGCATCAGCCCTAGTGGCTTAAGTTTTAATAAATAACATATAAAACTTCAATTTGGGGTTCTTATTCAAGACCTTCACTACTGTAGATAGCATTATTTTGACATAACCATTTTCTAGAACACAGATACCCCATTTTTTTGCTTACGGCATGACAAGTCCTTATTTAGTTTTATCTTAATTATTCACAGAACACAAAACTTAATTTTAGTTATTTATGGCACAATGTATAATATTTAGCTAAGTTTAAATAACATTTTTAAAACTTCCCAAGTTTTGAGCAGCTAATATTAAAAATATATAAAAAATCTTGAATGACACTGGTAAACTTTAATTGAGATGTACCATCTCAAATAAAAATTTTTTTTGATATCTCTAAACAGGTAGGTAAGATTAGAGACAAAATAGGTATAGGTAAATTTATTATAAATTAAATAAACATAATTTAGCAGCAATATTCATGTTAGACCAGACCTTATCTACTTAAAAGTTTTAAAAAGAAGAACAGATTACTTCAAAATCTTCCTGAGAATTCTTGTTCTGAAATCTGTGTCAATAGATCTTTTATGTTCTGTTACAAAAAAAGTTAGGTTTTGACCCGCACCTGCCGCGGTTGCGGGCCCGCCTTTGTAGAATACAGATAGGTACCTACTTATGTAAAAAATCAAAGCACATTTTACGCGCGACCGCATGGACAGTGTACATAAATTCGGAACTCAACTGATAGTACTTTCTTGCACTCGCTCGTCTCGCCATAGTCAACCGCCAAGTTTGCATGCGATAATCGCAACCGCGGCGGCTGCATAACCACAGAAAACTCCTGTCTCGTGAGTTTTGAAAATAAAAATGCATTGCGCCAACGCAGCGGGCGCGGGCAAAAACCGCTCCGTGAGGGCTTAGACTTACTGACCTACATACCTATACATATAATTTTTTTATTGTACATTTCACACTATCCTGGATAGTACCTAGGCAGCTATAGCAATTATTACGACAAAATGTGTTAAACAAAATTTATAGTATTTGTTCATTAATGAAAGACCAAGATTTGAAACATAATTTAATCAGATTCGCCCTTAACAATAATTAACAGTGAAAAATAATTGTCTTACAAACTATACAAGAAAACTTAAACTAAACATAAGGATTCCAATTGCTACCATCTTCAGGATGTAAATTGTTTGTGATCAAAAGAACTACGTCGACTATCCACCAGATTCCCAAGCCACCAAGTGTAAGGAGTTTGCCTACAGCTGTGCCGGTCTGCCCAAGGCAAAAACGGTCCATTCCTAAAAACCCCAAAAGTATACTGTATATAAGAGTAGTAGTAAAATAGTGTCCAGAGTACCGCACACACGGGAAACCGTCTTTTAAGAACGTCCTGCTGCCGTAACATTCGATATTGTCCAGAGCTTTGCACTGCACTTTAGTTTTTTCAACATCATCATACAAAACTCCTCCAAACTTGACGCAGCCGTGTCCTGTAGCGTCCTTTGCAGTTTGGTTTCCTTTGTGATCAATTGGGTGATCGCAATTCAAGAATTCCATTGGTAGAAAACTACATTTCACAAGTGGACCGAGGGGTCGATATGGTTCATCTGCGTAAGGATTACTATCTGATTGACTGCGAGGCAGGACAACTGTAAAAATAAAGACGAGCAGGCTCCATCTGGTATATGCCATTTTCTAATGAATTTTCAAGTCATTTCTCGGCTAATAAAACTTCTTTTTATTCTTGTTTTGGTTTTCGATAATCCCTTTGCATGTCATAATAAAGACAAATAAATTGTCAAACAATGTCAAAGTACAGCTGTATGACTTTGACATTATGAGAACGTTCAGAAATTATTGCAAAGTTATGTAGGTACCGACAACATCACATGTATCTTTATATCACCATATTTAGTTTTGACCATTTAATGAGCATTTGTTACCTAAAATCCAACTTCTTTCAAGTGGTTAATGTTATGGGCTATGTGAATAAAAATATCGTAAAAGTACATTTACTGAAACCATATTTAACGAGTTCCGTTACGGTACGGTATCTTCAATTTCAGAACGTTCAATATATGTCACAGTGACACTTTGTAAAAAAAAACAATATTTCCTAATTTCGGCTGGTCCTTGTAATGATTTTCGTATTCAAATAACAATTAATTGGAGACATAATTAATTGAAATGGAAGTTTTTAATAAATTCTATTCATCTGTAAGTAATACAGTTTCACAGTTATCCGGAGTTTTACCGGGAAACCCTGTTACTAGAGAGTTTGAAGCAACGCAATTCATCGCGAGCGCTGGTCCAGGTAAATACAATCCAAATACTGTTTTATTCTTTGTATTAAGATTGCAAACACTTATCAAATCTTAACTGTTATAGGTTTACTATGGAAAATATATAAAGGGTACAAAAAGTCGACGAAACAGGAGGCTTCTATATTCGTGTTCGAAAAGAAGCATTTGGAGAGATGGTCGAAAGCTGATAGAGATATAATGTTGGAGACTTTGAGGCGTGGCATTGTGCAGCTTACTAAATTGCGACACCCACAGATACTGACGGTTCAACACAGTCTGGAGGAGAGTCGAGAGAGTCTTGCTTTTGCTACAGAACCAGTGTTTGCTAGCCTGGCCAACATATTGGGGAACACAGAAAATATGCCTCAGCCTGTACCCAGTCATTTAACCAACTACAAACTGTATGAGCTCGAAATCAAGTATGGATTGATGCAGATAGTAGAGGGTTTAGCTTTTTTACACAATGATGTCAAACTTTTACATCATAATATATGCCCAGAGTCGATCATTGTGAATCAGCAGGGTGCATGGAAAATATTTGGTTTTGATTTTTGCGTTTCAAACCAGAGTGGTCCTGGGGCTGCTCCTTTTTGGCCATTCACTGAATATTGTCAGGCCATGCACCCATTGACTCAGCCTGTGCTTGACTATTTGGCACCGGAATATGTATTATCGGCCTCACACTCCCCAGCGAGTGACATCTTTTCTCTTGGCATGGTTATTTATGTTTTACATAGCACAGGACATCAGACTATTGGCAATGTTGGTAATGATTACACAAAATTCAAACGTTTTGTCACTGAAATAAGGAATTTGCCTGCTTCAAGATTGTCTTGCGTGGTTGATGGTCTCCGGGATTATGTTAAACTCATGCTGAATGCAACTCCAGAGCTAAGGCCAGATCCACATCAGTTCTTAAAAGTAAGTGACTGAACATGTTATTATTCATAATTGTTCTAAAATCAGCTAAATGAAGTGCTTAATATTATTTGTAAATTTTTTCAGATACCATACTTTGAAGATGTGGGAGTCAAGACTCTCAATTATCTAGACTCTCTATTCCAGTGGGACAACTTACAAAAGTCACAATTTTACAAGGGCCTGCCACAGATTATACAGAAAATGCCACACCGGATCTGCATTTACCGAATCCTGCCATGTCTGTCAAAAGAGTTTGTAAACCCTCCCATGGTGCCATTTGTGTTGCCAAATGTTTTACTTATAGCTGAGACTTCTACAATGGAAGAGTATATTAAATACATTCTGCCAGTTTTGAGACCTGTCATGATGATTCAAGATCCAATACAGATACTGTTGATATTTATGCAGAAAATGGAGCTATTATTAAGATTGACTCCTGGGGATGAAGTGAAAAGTGATATTCTACCGATGTTGTACAGAGCTTTAGAGTCTGATGCTCAGCAAATACAGGAGCTCTGCTTATCTGTATTACCTACTTTTGCATCGCTGATTGATTATCCAGCGATGAAGAATGCACTTTTGCCGCGCATCAAAAAACTGTGTATGAGCACAAACTACATTTCAGTACGAGTGAACTGTTTGTTATGTCTGGGCAAGTTGTTAGAGCATTTGGATAAGTGGCTTGTTTTGGACGAAATCATTCCGTTTCTGCCTCAAATTCCATCCAGGGAGCCTGCAGTGTTGATGGGAATTTTAGGTAAAAGAAATATAACTTATACTCTGTATCAAAAAAATCAAATATTGAATAAATTTTAACATGATTATGTTTGCCATTGCAGGTATTTATAAACTGGCACTAAGCCATAAGAAGTTAGGAATCACAAAAGAAGTGATGGCAACAAAAGTGCTGCCATTCCTTATTCCTTTGTGTGTTGAGAATGGCTTGACTTTGAACCAGTTCAATGCGCTCATAACCCTCGTTAAGCAGATGATATCCAAAGTTGAAACGGAGCACAGGTCTAAGCTGGAACAGCTGAATTCTATACAGAATGAATCAAAGTAAGTATATCTCACTTTCTTAAAATATTGAAATTGCATTAAAATCAATAAAGTAGTTTTTGTGTGAAAGAGTAACAAACATACAACACATACTAACAAACTTTCGCTTTTATAATATTAGTAATAAATAAATATACAACAACATCACATACATTGATCTGACTCTGTGGTAAGTAGCTTAAGCATGGTTTTAAAGATATCAGAATCAACAGGTGTATTACAAATAAACTTAATTAAATGCTTATAACACCCAGACCAATACGAACAGAGATGTTCATGCACAAAAATGTTTGTATAGTGCTGGGATCAAACCCACTACCACTTAGTTTATAGTCAACTTCTTGACCATTGCTCATCAAACTAGTAAGCGCTGAGCTTCCTCGAAACACTACTTGCGATGGTCGCGCTCAAACAACCTTAGAATCTGTAGCAACTACTAACTTCCATACTTTTCAACTCTCCAGGGTTATGGAGCACACTCTAGCAGCCACGTCTGACACTCTGGTGTCGGCGCCAGCACCCCAGACAGATATTGACCAGATGTTCTCTGGCCTAGGCTTGGATCCATTCTCCTTCAATAATACTAAGGGTCCAGAGAAAAATGAACCGGCATTGCCAGGTGTCAGTGATAATGGCGGATCGCTCAGTATCGAGGAGAAACAGAGGTAATCAATTTCATTTGTTATTTTATTATTATTATTATAAACATATTTTTTGCAAATATACATACAGCAGACTATTAATAGTACAACTTATAAGTATACACCCAGCCGGGCACAGCAACATACGATAAAACATTCTTATATGTAAAGCACATGAGTATGTATTACTAAACTTAAATCTGAGCTTCTTTTCAGCTGTAACAATGAGTTAGCTATTATTTAGTTATAATACAATATATTAAAAGTTAGTAAATTCACTAAGCACAGACTATGCAATATTGTTGAAATCTGATGTTAATGTTTAAAGAACTAGAGGTTAATAAAACATGAATCATACAGCAATTCATAATTAGGATTATTTTTGTAACTGAACACACAGTAAACTAATTTGTTGAATGACACCTTGTATTGTTGAATTTAACAGATACAGACTGAGAAAAAAAATAATTAAGTGAAGATATGAAAGACATTTTTTGTTTAAATAAATAAATATTTCACAACAATCACACCAATTCTTTAGACCCAAATTAAGCTACGTGGCTTGTGTTATGGGTACTAGACAACGGATAAACATACTTAAATACTTTTTTTTTGTAAATAAATACATATTATACATAGAAAACACCCAGACCAGTACAAACACACATGTTCATGCACACTTATGTTTGTACTGTGCGGGAATCGAACCCGCGACCCTTGGTTTTAGAAGTCCGACATGTAGACCACTGCACCAAATGGTCGTCGATTTGTTTGAATTGACAGCCATTTCATCTGTTAATTCCAGGATAGCACAGCAACAAGAGACTGCCCGCAAATTAAGTAAGCAGCCCCCGCCGACCGCCATCCCGGCCATACCGAAGCATCCCCCGCGCGCCGTAGACCTTACCAGCTCACTCTTACAATCCAACCTGAGCCAGCTCACCACTAACAAGTCATTCCCTACCCCCACACCGAACCCTATCACACCAAACATGAGCAGCCCGAATTACAATGTATCGACTATGCAGTCACCAAATTACAACGTAAACCAGCCAAGACCATTCCCATACCAATCCCAAAACACCAGTCTTCCAGGGTTTGACAACCAATTGGCCCTCCCAGCGAATACAGGATGGACTCCCCAGCCGAGTGGCAACTTCAACAATAAATGGGCAAACAATCAGAATCAGCAGACCAAACAGGACTGGTCTGCCTTCGAATCTCTCCTGCCGAGTCAGAGCAATAACAATCCTACTTCTAATAATAACGTTAAAAAACTTACAGATAGCGAAATGATGGATTTGCTGAGTTGAATTGCTCAGTCGTGAAACAGGGTGTCGATTTATTTATTTGAGCATATCAGCTCCTCGATTTATTTATTTGATATTGCGCATAACAGTTCGAAACTAAAATGCTTGGGTAGTATTTTTTATTTAATTGATGGCAACAATGAAATCAGTGTGTTGCTATTTGAAAGCTAAAAATATTTAATGAAACAAATGAAGAAAAACTGGGATTATAAACAATTTAAATAATTTATTTACCTTTGTATGTTTCTTGTGCAATAAAGTTTTAAATAAATAAATAAATGTTAAACAGACTTAGAAAAGCCTAGATGTGATGTGAGTGCTGTTTTAATACATTTTATTTTTATGAATTGCAAACACGAACCGAATTTATAGAATTTCTAAAATATTCATGGCACCTAGGATATCATAACATGAAATTATTTCATGCACTCAGTAATTGAATTAACTAAACGGTCAAGTTAAGTGCATTTTAGAGTACTAATCATTTATAATGTGATAACTTTTGATTTAACATTCCTATTACATATATTTTTAAAGGGGTTAGCATTTCAATTATAATAAGTTGTATAAATATGTCATTTATTCGAATTTATCGAAAATAACATCTGTAGTTAACAGACATGTTAATTTTTTTTCTCTTATTTTAAGTCAATCAATTAATTTAAAACGTTTGTCTAGTTATGTCTGTAATGTATGTATGCTTCAATGAAAGGATTTTTTATTTTTTGGCGGTGCTAGTAGTAATTCGTAAATTTTATTTCATATTTTTGTATAAATTAATGAAACTACGTAAAAAAGTTTTCACTATGTTTATATGAGTTTTAGTATGTTTGATTCTGTATATCAAAATATGGTTACTGCTTGTATAGTCACATACTAATATTTTATCAATCGACTCCATTATAGAATTAGGGAAACTGATCTCTTAAAATAAATAAATTAATAAAAGGTGGTTTCTATTTTACTTTAATGGTAACTCAGTTATACAAAATTTTCACTTATACATAACATAATCTTAATTATGCTTATTTTATTTAAACACTATGTAAAAAAAATATTTAATGTTCGTCATGATTATTATGTATTGCAGCTTATGACTTCATTTTAAATAAAATAAGCGATCTAGCAATTTTTTTTTTTGATCTTCCAAAACCTACCATATTGGTAGAATTAAAGATTTGGCTGGCGACACTTGAATTTCATGTCCGCCATTTCTGAATAGCAACCTTAAAACCGGCAGCGCAGTACGTATTTCGTGTCCTCGTAAAAACTCAAAATCTAAACCTAAAATAAAACAACACTATCTTCGCCTCATAAAAGACAAGGCAAAGAACATAACAGCGGTCACAGTCTGCAATATGGCCGCCGTTAAAAAGCAAGTGCTGTACTCGTAGTTTCTCATCAGTGTCCAAGTGAGGATGAAAGCGGCCACGATGGCATTCGTAGTGGTGATCGTGGCGGTCGTGTCGAATTCGTTTAGGGTACTGTTGTAAAGAGGCTGCTGGAGGATGCTGGCAGCAGCAGTGGAGAAGCTGGCACACATGCACCAGAGAACCAGGAAGCTTCTGTTGCTTGAGATCGTTAAACCTGGAATGGAGAAGTAGCTGATCATCAAATTGAACAATTTGTCTACCTAGGTATAATAGTCCTCCTGGCCGATTTCGACCACAGCGGCCAATCTCAACAGAGATCAGCCAACTACGCAGGATATATTATAGTGCACAAGTGTGAGCGCAATACCCAGGTGCACTCACTGTTCCATAACTCTCAAAGTTCGGTGAGACGGCAATTCTACATGACCGGAGAGATCAGGCGCGGGGGTGTAACACCGCCAACTTCCGACACCGACAAATTCATGACAGAAAATCTCAGAAACAATTTTTGGCTCAACCTGGGATTCGAACCCAAGACCTCTCGGATGTAAGGCAGAAACTTTGCCACTACACCACCGAGGCGGTATAACTATATTTTTGAAGACCAAACCTCACCCGCCGGCAAAGCGTTTAGCAGTGGCTACACTGCCTTGTAGAGGTCCTCGCGTGTACTGGTGTTGGGATACGCATGGCAGTGCAACAGAAGGTGCCATTGTCTGGGGAAAAACACTGCACAGGCATGCTTTCTCCGAGCTAAAGCCCTCGGTTCTCCTTACTTCGGCACTACCTGGTTCCGTAATCTGTTTAAGAACTTCTAAGTTGCCCAAGTGGTTCCCTATTATCGTATGCATTAAAATATACCAGACCATTCGATGAACTCCGATACCGTTATCAGAAGAGTTCAAATCGGAAACGTAAAGGCTACATACAGCGGCTTTTAGACCCTGAATCCTTGGCCCGAAGAACAATGATTGTTTGTTACACAAGGTCATCAGCTTTTTAAAATTCATTAAAAAGTATGAAATGTCTTGTATTTAGGTAAATTAGTACTCTTACCATAAAACCCAAGAGCACCAACGACACAAAACGCTGCACAGAGGCGGGTCTTTTCATTTATGTTCTTGGGTAATACGAGGCACATCATGATGAAGCATAGAGCCGCGCCATGGCCCATCGCGACCGTTGTAGCCACCTGCAAATCATGGTGCTGATAAGGAAACCAGTTTTTGAATAAAACAATATGAATTAAAACCTTGTTGATAAACATTGTTATCTGATCATGATAACTTAGTTTATTGTTTTGGTCACAAGACAAAGATACGTACCCACCAAATAGTCTGACTAGGAACCTGCAGCCAAACATATGCCGGAAAGAATACCCCAAGAACTAATATAGAAAACGTCGTGCTAACGTGTAGCAGTGCATATAAATAGAAGTTGATATCCATCAGCATATTGGCTATGGTTATCAAGTTCTTCTTTAAAGATGCTGTACGTCTAATAGTCCCCGCAGTCGGTTCTGTGGCAAACACAACGTTATTCTGTGGAGCGTTTTCAGTAGTCTCCCTGTACAGAGGCTGAGGGTTCTGGCCATCTCGGTCTATGTTTTCGAGTTCCTGGTATCTGGTCGTGCTATTATAGTTCATTACATCCAAAGATCCAAAATTGGACGAGAATCTGTTGGGGGTGTCTGTGAACATCGAACTGAAGTCTGAAGAGAACCTTGCTTGGTTCACAGAGGCGGTCTCGTTTGCTTCTCTAAACTGGACTACTGGATCTATTATTTCTCTGGCATTTTCCCGCGAATTGAAAACAACTACGTCGTTATCATCATCCTGAGATGTAATCTGTTGAGGGTTTTGTGCGGGTGCTGGTGCGTTTTGGTTTGAGAATATAACTTCGTCGTCATCGTCGGCTGCGTCTCTTAGCATATTGTATGTGGTTCTGATGACTTTCTCGATGTAGACCGGTCTGGAGTAGGAGGCGAGGAAGAGGCAGTTCTGCATGAGAATAGCGGCGTAGATCATGACGATAATGTCGCCTGTGTACACAGTGCATAGGTACCCGACAAGGATGGGGATCAGAAAGTTGCCGATGGATGGAGCCATCCGGACTAGTCGCTGTGCTATTGTGAGGTTGTCTCGGAAGTAATGCGTTATGATCACGTCTGTTTGTTGGCCCGTTAATGCGCATCCCGTTCCTGCAATTGAAATTGGATTTAAGTTAACTTTACTCTACCAAATTGGGGTTCTACTAGCCTAAACAAATATTATTGTACCAAAAAGTTGTCTCGAAGAGAATGCTCATCATATCATGTCTTCTGTAACGTTTTATACGAGTCTTGAACATAACATAAACAAACGCTACTGAAGGTACGGTTGAAAGCAATAGCTCTTAATATCACGATCATAAACAAAGACGTCACGTGACTACTAATATATCAAATTAGTACCTGCGAATATTCCCGCGAATACGTTGACTATGTGGTCGTTACTGTAGGTATCCGTGGAGTAACTGGATAACAGCACCCCAGCAACTGTGAGACACAGCCCTGCTATAGCCATGAACCTTGGCATATTGAAGATCTTCACCATCGCTCTGCACCACGACTCCAAGAGTAGTCTCATGACTACCATAATAATAGGCACAAGAGCCAAATCCATGTCCCATATCCTCAGTGGTTCATCTTCTTCGTGTTCTTCATCTCTGATGGCGCGAAGTATCACTAGACCGTACAAAGTGAGAAGGCTGGGAACTGTGATGTGGTATATTGATGCAGACACAACAATCAACCACCCGTAGCCCCCATCGGGAGGGGTCGGTCCGATCTCGGGCTGTGTCGCGACAACTCTGTCTAAATGTAAGTCCTGCACTGTTCCTTCCCGTCGCTCCACCCGTTCCGCATCCTGGCTTCCAAGATTATCCATGGCTTTTACACAGTAAACAATCAGATCATGACTAAATTGACTAAGGAGCAATGAGTTATCCACTACAGAATGGGTGCGTTATCTTATCATTATCATTTCTCGTAATCTCTTGGTGTTCTACATTTCAAAAATCACCGCGCGAGTACTGGCAGTATGGTCCGTCGTTCTAGTTGTAAAATAATACAGAATTATTTATGTGCACATTCTGAAAACCACGTACTACTTGCGTATAATACTAGCCAATTTCAGTAGTAATTTATGTGCATAAATTAACAGAAACAAATGAATTTATCTTTTTTCTAAACTAAGGTGGTAAATACAATTTCTGAATTTCTAAACGACCAATTTAAAGAGATACACTTGAATGATGTTTGGTCCCAAAGCGAGATAGAAGATATAAAGAAACCTCTTGTAAGAGCGAGATAGATGATAAGTAGTTTTTGGAGGAGTGGATATTAATTTTAGTCGTATTGTACATAATGAATTATTCCGATCGACACCCGTAAACGACGCTCCTATTAGAAAATTTTATCATTTTCCCGATAATGCAAAGGTATTTCCAGTTTTCCATTATTTGTACAGAATTTAAGTGACGTTACGTGAATTTTGGTGCAATTTTATAGTGGTACTTGCGGTGCAACAGGGTTTTTTTGCGTGTTCATGTCCCATGAAGCTCGGGTTCAACTATTTTAATTGCCCTGAATTATCGTTGTGATTGCCTGGAACGTGTGTGATTGCAGGTTCAGGGTACTAGCTGATGGCTGAAGCGACAGGCTGGTGCAAATGTGCGGTTAAATGATGGAGACTGAGTCTGTGAGATCAGAGCTGAGTAGCCGGTCACGGCGGAGTTCGAGGCATCGGTCGCATACTCACAGGAGCACCAGGTAACCTATCGATTTTAAATAAAACTAGATTATTGAGTAATTTTATTTTTTAGAATTAACGCAAATTTCTTTACAATTGAATGAAATTAATACACACTTATAGAAAAATGGACTGCCAGTCCTGTTGTCCTGGCTGTTGCAGTCCATTTTTCTTCAATTTCACATTTAAACTAGATTGTAAATCCCACGACGGCATTAGCTACGAACCTGTAGTGATAGCAATTCGCTAGATACAATACAACAAACCCAATCAAAATAGGTCAAACAAATTACTAGTTTATTGGAGTTGCAGTACTTAAGAATGTAAAACAGGTTTTGTTAGACAGATTGCTTTACTTATTGTTCTAAATCATGCTATTGAATCACAACACTTCTGAAACAAAGAACATACTATAGTATGTCATAAAAGTCATTTATAATTTCTTTACATAGACTCACAGGGGGCACTCAATCATATACCATACTTACACAGTACTTGAGTTATTTCCTGCCCTTAAGTTTCATTTACGTGTTTTGTTCGCAGGAGTTCAAAATCACAAAGGCAAGAATCAAATGATAACATGGCACCATTCCAAACCAGTGTGAATATTAACCCCGAAATGGGGAGAGACGGACAGGAGGTTATTGAGGTCCAGATTTTACCCCAAGATGAAAACTGGGGGGAGAACACCACAGCTGTGACTGGGAATACTTCTGAAGGGTCACAATCTATGGAAGATGTCAGCAACTGGCCGATGGACTCGGATAGTGGAATTGGTTTTGTCTGTTCCAGATATTTCGGAACAACTATTGCTCTAGGGTTGTCATTCATCTCGTTTGTGAGCCCTCTCGCTATGGTAGTACTGCCAAAAATAGGATTCTTTCCTGGTCTCACAGACAATATTGCTATACAACCTAGCCAAAGGATACAGCTATTGTCCTGCACAGCGGAATGCAAAGGAATCTTGCTCTCGTTAGCGTTTAAGTTAGTTTTACTTGCCATTGGAGTCTGGGCAGTGTTTCTGAGGCCGCGCAATGCAATCCTACCCCGGATATTTGTGTTTCGTGCCATGACATTGGTTATTCTGGCAGTCTGTATATTCTCATACTGGCTATTTTACATAGTGCAAATAACTGAAGCGACAAAAGCTTTAGCCGTAGGTGAGGAGGCCATAGACTACAATTCGTTAGTTTCTTATGTCTCAAGTTTTGCTGATACATTACTTTTTATACATTACATAGCTGTAATTTTGATGGAGATTAGGCACTTGGAGCCTGTGTACTATATTAAAATTGTGAGGAGTCCTGATGGAGAGAGCAGGTCCTACCCGATTGGGCAATTGAGCATCCAAAGGGCTGCTGTGTGGGTGTTGCAGAGATATTATACAGAGTTTCCAATTTATAACCCATATTTGGAAAAGATATCAATATCCAAGTCTCAAAGGAAGGGGCAGTCCAGTATCAAGTTTTATGATGTGGATGGATCTAATGCGCCTTCTGGTCAAGCAAGGTAAGATCATTTTGTATTTAGGGGCCATCCATAAATTACACAGCTGGTCACATTTGTGCCCCCCCCTCCCCCTTCCTAGTGTGACGTCACATATTTTACATTTTTACACCAACAAATAATTATTGAATTAAAACAGCAGTTCTGTATTTTTTTTATTTTAATTTAAATTATGTAGGTCTTATATAGAAATCACCAACCCTAACACTTAAAATAAAGAAACATTGATAATCGGGAAGTTAACAACAGTGCCCAAAACTCATTCTTTGATTATAATGAGTATTGAAATGTGACGTCACGAAATTAAGGACCCCTCCCACCCCTTTGTCACACAATGTCAAACTTTTGTATTGTCAATAAAATACAAGATGTAACTAATGGCTTGACAACAGAGCCTATTTCCACTGTAGACATGTTTTTAATAACTAGACATTTTATTTCCATGTACGTAATTCAATCTCATTCTGGTTGCATATTCAAACCAACTCCTCTGTAATCTCTCTTCTTGTGTGGAAACAGTACTTTTGTAACCTAAGCGGGCCTGATAAGCTGGTTACACAACTTCATATAATTAAATACACAACAACATCAAATACATTGATCTGACTCAGCGGTAAGTAGCTTAAGCACTTGTGTTACAGATATCAGAATCAAAACTGGTATACAAATAAACTCAAATTAATACATATAACACCCAGATCAGTACAAACAGACATGCAGAATGCACACAAATGTTTGTACAGTGCGGGGATCGAACCCGCGACCTCTTGGTTAATAGTCAACTTCTTGACCATTACACTATAGTGGTCGTCATGAATGGACATCACAGCGTATTACTAACCGCATCATCCCTTCACAGGTCTACGACAGGCTCTTGTACAGGCTCAGCCAGCGGCCGTCGTCGTGACTCGGGCTCCGCGCACAACGAGCGCTATTACGAAGAGGCTGAGCGAGCGCGGCGCGTGCGCAAGAGACGCGCGCGGCTTCTATGCGCTGCTGAGGATGCCTTCGCGCATGTGCGCCGCGTTAGGCTGTCCAGTGCTAATGGTGAGTCTTCCTAAACTTCAGGGTCAAAAGCAGCTGGTTCGGGTTTTAATAGACAATTCAGGTTCCAATACACACAACAAGCGCTAATACGAAAAGGCGGAGTGAGCGAGGCGCGTGCGCAAGAGACGCGCGCGGCTTCTATGCGCTGCTGAGGATGCCTTCGCGCATGTGCGCCGCGTTAGGCTGTCCAGTGCTAATGGTGAGTCTTCTTAAAAGCTGGTTCGAGTCCTAATATACAGATGGCGCTCACAATTCTGCATTGCGCTTGTGATAGTTTAGCTTAAACTGTCATAAGTACAAAATGGCATTACAACGAAGAGACAGTGGGCGTGCGCCGAGTGCGAAAGAGACGCGCGCGGCTTCTATGCGCTGCTGAAGATGCCTTCGCGCATGTGCGCCGCGTTAGGCTGTCCAGTGCTAATGGTAAGTTCCTCTGCTTTATTTTGGGTGTAGCGAGTTTTTGACGTGACAACGTCTTATAAATTGGTTTGCCGGGTGACACTTCAAGAAACTGCGTTACGCTCCGCTCACGTTCCGCGCTCACAATGAGAGCGAGTGAGAGGCACGCGTCCCTTCGACTCGGGCATGGTTAGCCCGCCTAAGAGCGAGTGAGACAGACATAAAAAGTGAAAGGCACGCGTCCCTTCCACTCGAGCACAGTTAACCCGCCTAAGAGCGAGAGAGACAGAGCGAGAGAGAGAGAGTGAGAGAGATAGGCATACACAGCGGTTCATGTTATACGAATGAATATTCACATTAAAATTATTTTACCACTCAAAGTCGTTGTCACGTAAAACTTTCGGCCGTATACCGACTTTACAGGCAACCAATTTTTTTTTAATAAGCTAGGGTTCGAGATGCACCAAGACTTCTGGCGACACTGCTATGAAATTAATTCGTCAAGGTGGTGCATGGTATGTTGCTATCAAGATGCATTTTTTTAGCACCATAAATGGTAAGCTGTTATGATACTTACTAGCGGTAGCTGCGAAACTAAATTTGGCTCTCATACTGGCTGCGCCGTATCCGACTATCGAGTGTTAGTGGTTCCTTAAACTTCTGGATCAAAAGCAGATGGTTCGGGTCTTAATAGACAATTCAGGTTCTAATACACACTACCAGTGCTACTACGAAGAGGCGGAGCGAGCGCGGCGCGTGCGCAAGAGACGCGCGCGGCTTCTATGCGCTGCTGAGGATGCCTTCGCGCATGTGCGACGCGTTAGGCTGTCCAGTGTTAATGGTGAGTCTTCTAAGAGCTGGTTCGGGTCCTAATATACAGATGGCGCTCACAATTCTGCATTGCGCTTGTGATCGTTTAGCTTGAACTGTCATAAGTACAAAATGGCATTACTACGAAGAGGCAGTGCGCGTGCGCCGAGTGCAAAAGAGACGCGCGCGGCTTCTATGCGCTGCTGAAGATGCCTTTGCGCATTTAGGCTGTCCAGTGCTAATGGTAAGTTCCTCTGCTTTATTTTGGGTGTAGCGTGTTTTTTTAAATAAGTTAGGGTTCGAGATGCACCAAGACTTCTGGCGACACTGCTAGGAAATTAATTCGTCAAGGTGGTGCATGGTATGTTGCTATCAAGATGCATTTTTTAGCACCATAAATGGTAAGCTGGTATGATACTTACTAGCGCTAGCTGCGACACTAAATTTGGCTCTTATACTGTCTGCGACTATCGAGTGATAGTGGTTCCTTAAACTTCTCGAACAAAAGCAGCTGGTTCGGGTCTTAATAGACGATTTAGGTTCTTATACACACAACGAGCGCGTACGAAAAGGCTGAGCGAACGAGACGCGTGCGTAAGAAAGGTGCGCTTCTATACGCTGCTGAAGATGCCTTCGCGCATGTGCGCCGGGTCAGACTGTCCAGTGCTAATGGTGAGTCTTCATAGAGCTGGTTCGGGTCCTAACAGACAGATGGCGCAGACAATACTGCATGGCGCTTGTAATAGTTTAGCTTGAACTGTCATAATTACGGTGGCCAGCACGTCACGATAAACACCGCGGTATCTTATGCAGTTATGATTCGGGCGATTTTGCAACAAAAATGGGTAGCCTGATGTGCTGGCCACTGTACATAATGGCACTACTATGAAGAGAAGAAGAAGAAGAAGAGAAGAAAAGAAGAGTGTTATTAGTTTGACCTGTCTGTTTGTGTGTATATGTATATGTGTTTGTATTTTTGTATGTCTCATCAGAGTTCTCGAACGGATAGACCAATTTCAAAGCAGGTTTTTTTTCGACAGATAATTATTTATCACGATGGTTTTTAGTTATGGCTGGTTAAAATCCATCCAGTCTAGGAATTTCACCAGCTATTTTCCTGACTTATTTGAGGGATTTTTAACTGGAAAGTTAGTTTTATGTCAGAAAGGGCCATTAAAGTTAAAAAGGCAACATATAAACATGGCATTTATTCTTCAGGTGGAGCCCTAGGCCCCCGAGAGGCGGCGCAGGCCGTGTTCCCGTCGCTGGCGCGCGCGCTACAGAAGTACCTGCGCGCGACGCGGCAGCAGCCGAGGCATTCTGCTGATTCGGTAAGAGTTTTTTTTATTCTTAAATCAAACTTTTTATCGAACTGGCCACTATGAGCCGAACTTCAAAAAAAAAGCAACGTTCAGAAAAAAATATCAATTTTAAAGCTTCAAATACTTTTACATGAACTGCACATGATGAACTGATTTATCGAGTGATAATGATTTAAATCCGGAGTTTATTTCGACGCTTTAGGAATTATGAATAATATACTACTACTGGAAAATCAAAACATAAATATTTTGAACAAAAAAAAGGCCTTGTAAATATTGCCTTGCAAATGTTGTGAAAAGTAGAGTTTTCACCTGACTCTCTGGAGTATAGGATTGTCGTAATCTTAGGCTGATTGAGTCAACATTGAGTCCCTCACTATGATCAGGATCCAACGCCCGTGATGTGATTCTTCCATATGGACTTTTTCTCTTATCAGCCTGTTATTTTATATTATATTTGATCTTTAAGTAAAATTTCTGTTAGAAGCACCTTCCGCAGATTTTTTTTTCAAATATAGTTAATGTGGGATGTGTCTACAGTTTTAGGATGTGTTGAGTGATAACGACTCGAGAGGGACAGTTGTTGTAAGAAACAAACCCGTTGTATGCCGTTCGAACACTGACGGTTGATAACTGTTTTATTAATGCTATTGTACATGTATTTATAATGAACTTAAACTATGAATACATGTAAAGATATGTTGATGTGTGCCGACGGTGCTCGTTGAGGGTCCATCGGCCAGCCGCTGTACTTGGGTCGCTGACGCCGCTCCGATGTTGGACACTTTCCATGTCCGATGCTAGCTCGTACAGTTAATGTAATCTTTATCATCCTCTTTCCAGGTGCTAGCCCACCTAGCCCGCTGCCTGTCCCAGGACGCGTCCCCCCGCGCCTTCCTCGAGCCTTTCTTCGTGGAAGGTCCAGTACTAGCGGCGGACCAAGAGACGCGCCCTGTCCAGCGCTGGTCGCTCATCTCGGACGAGCTACTGGCGCGTCCGCTCGCGCACGGACTCGACTTCCAACTGAGACAAGGTGACATTTCACTTGTATGCTCCATAAAACAATTGCCCAAATTCTCGCTCACAGAAGAGGTCGTTGACCCCAAAAGCAACAGGTTCATTCTACGACTGAACTCGGAGACGTCAGTTTGACAGGACGAGTTCTCAGACGGGCATAGACTAGTATGACATTTGGAGTTTGGTTTAGTTTGAATAGTGGTGGTAGAGTAATATTTTAGTTAGTTTTGTTATTATTTGTAGTGTAGTATTTAATTTAAGATCTGATTGTTGTGATGGGATTCATTAATCAAGGCAACTGATTTACACTTGATGATTAGTATCTCGTAGTTTTTTAATGATAGGTTCTTAATGATTTACAACGGCAGGCCGTTGGCTAGCTGTTATTATTATAATGATAATACTAAGCTATAATGATAGCAAAGCTTTGCAGTTTCAAGACGCTTGAACGTGTAAAGATCATCACAAACAAAACGTCTTTAGTATTTATTACGTTTAGTAAAGAATCTCATGACTTTTTTGTTTTCGTATATAATATGGACAGAAAAATGATCAGTTTTATCAGCTAAATCTGAAAAGTTTATAAACCTTCACTGATAGGTTAAGTTAAAATTCAAAGTGCAAGTGCAATCTAAATTATTTACTTAAGAACCTTAAAATAGGGTAACAGTTTACCTGAAAATTATAAAATTATTTATGAAATATTTTCGGACTGATGATGGAATGTTATGTTAAAAAAGGTCACATTTTTTGGGAGCTTGTGTGTATACCTGAACAGAATCGGCGTTACTTCTAACCGTATTCTACTTTTGTTCTACGAATAAGCAAGACGGCACATGGAAACACCAATTAATTCGAAGCTTGTATGAAGATTATTTAATTCAGACTGATCCTTATCAAAATACATATTAAGGCGCTGAGCAAAAGAAGAATCAGAGGAATTTATACCTCAGGTATTATTAGTTCATTAGCGTCAAACTGTCCGAATCGCTTTTTTACGTGTGTATGCAGCGCATTAGGCTTTTGTGGCCTCAATCGGCAACCTGACTTTAAAAGACTCGTCCTGCATTTAATTTTTTGATATTATATACAATTTGTTTTGATATATTTACAAGTATTGTACATTTGTGTCATATATTTTTACTGTTTAGTTGTAAGGCTTAAATGTAAGTTTGCACAAATATAACTTAGAGACAGCTGTAAAATGACTGCCAGAAACTTTGCTATGACATTAAGGCGCTTTGCAAACGGAGCAACTTAAGTTTAGTAAAACTGACAACTTAGTTGAGGCAAGTTTAGGGTTTAAGAAAACATGTTGTGTCTTTTCGGTGTCCATCGTAGACTAAATAGACACCTCACTCGCCTTGTTGGCGTAGTGGCAAAGTTTCTGCCTTACATCCGAGAGGTCTTGGGTTTAAATCCCAGGTCGAGCCAAAATTGTTTCTGAGTTTTTCTGTCCTGAATTTCTCAAAAACAGCTCGGAGTCGGGAAGTTGGCGGTGTTACACCCCCGTGCCTCGGAAAGCACGTTAAGCCGTTGGTCCTGCGCCTGATCTCTTTCCGGTCATGTCGGATTGCCGTCTCACCGGACTTTGTGAGTGATGGAACAGTGAGTGCACCTGTGTATTGCGCTCACACTTGTGCACTATAATATCTCCTGCGTAGTTGGCTGATCTCTGTTGAGATTGGCCGCCGTGGTCGAAATCGGCCAGGAGGACTATTACTATTATTATTAGCCACCTCACCTATAAAATCAGATTACCATAAAATCGCGGCCACCGTAAGGACTTATTTTGGTTGCTGCAACTGGTTCTCAGTTGCTGTTATAAAAGATGCTCTAGTTGTAGCAATAACATTTAAAAAAAAAGATTACAAATTTGACAGTATTCTCAACTTAAATTGCTATGTCTGCAAAGTGTTCTAAACTAGTACTAATGTACTATATTACAAAAAACACTAAACATACTCAAAAGAGAAGAAGCAAGACTTATGAATAAATATTAAGTTTATCAATAGTATCCAATTCGATACTTTTACAAGCGAATCTCAGTATTTGTACAGGTATTATAGGAGTATAACTTAGTTTATAACCATATCATAGGCTAAATTTTATTATATTTATTCTAATAATTAGGTAAAATATAGAAGCTATGGAAGCACTCACGGAATACCAGTATGGCTAGGAAAAGCGTGAATATACGTGTAAAAAAAGGAAATAAGATGAATTTTAAAGTAACACACACAAATAAATTCAAAAGCAGTATTTATTAGGCAACATTCGTTTGTTTGTCAAATATCTTGCACATGACTTGATATAAAAATGCAAGGCAATTTTTAAACCTTTTCGAAAAATTTAATAGGATCATTCATCATAAGAAATTACCAAAGATTGCTTCGCATCTTTAGCTTATTGTATTGTATTATATCAAGTAATATAAAAACCTTTTTTAAATCATCTGGCATACTCTTGCGTAATCAACGCTTTCTCTGTCCTGCTCGTATGTATTTTTTATGGTAGAAAAGAATGAGACAAAATTATATTATAATTAATTAGTATCAATTTGTATGAAACTTTAAATGCTCAAAATGCCTTTGTAAAATGCTTGTGCCTGCTCGAAATGTAAGGAATTGTAATTAAAATTTTTTGAAGGATTGTCTAGGATAAAATATAAAACAACAGAGGTGTTCAATAAAACAATATGTATAATAAATATTATTTTTATCATCACATCAAATGCTTACAATATGTAAGCATTAAATAAATACTGGTCGTGCTTTTTGCGAAATGGCCTTGAAAATTGTACTTACAAAAAATATTGACTTTTTGATTGCTTAATCATATCTCAAAATCCACCAGTGTGTGGTAAGAACTGAATACTCAAAACGTTATATCACTCAGCACAAAAGGTTTGCCTATTAGTAAATTATAAGCACAACTTAAATATAAATGTTTGTAAAACAATTTGTACACTTTTGTATTTATTAAATATAAAGTGACTTTTCACTACATAGTTTTATTTCATGTAACAAACCTGTAATACTTTTCGAAAAGACATTACACTTAAAAATTCATTTCGGCTCCGGTCATCAGGGAGGATTCGAACCCCCGACCGTTGGGAAGTCCGGTCCAATGCTCTAACCAACTGAGCTGAACTCGTTGAAGTCGTAAGTTCTAACGCTTTGAGCCGGCGTATGTTTCATCAATGATTGTGGGAGACACTCTCAAATCACCCGAGAGAAATATTTTTACAAATATTTAACAATCGGTTACGATGAAACAGGCTAAATTTTATTTATTAAGTTTTTGCGTTCACAACGCTATTTAACGTACCTTACAATCGAACCAAAACTGATAAAATAGTTTGGCAAGTCTGATTGTACTAAAGTCTATGGACTCAAGCATTACGACTGTCAACATCGAACCAATCAGAGAGCAGTGTGTTATTTGCCGTGTTTTGAAAAAGCGTAAAATTAAAAACTCTTCTGTGATAGGTCAAACTGTTTAAAATCTTACGTATGGATATCCGTTAGTTTATAAATTTACCACGAGATGTCGCAAATTGATAAATTTCCGAAAATGTAGGCGTAATATAATACAATTTTTCTCCCGTTTAGAATCCTACGAAAGTTTATAAATTTCCTAGGAAATTTATAAACTTGCGGATCTTGTTATCTTCCGGTGACAGATGCACTAATTGACATTTGCACGTTCTTATTGCTCTTGCTCTGTCTTGTATGAGAACAATTAGTTTAAAAAAAAGTTTAGCGAGTGTTATCATCTTGCACTCACTTACTCAATCGCGAAATAATGTTATCAATTGAAAACAAATAACAATAATTCTCACTCATCTCTTACTAATTGTCTAACGAACCCTACGGCTCATTCCTTACAGAACTTATCGGTAGCATACTATAATGTGTCGATGGTGCATACATGTTAGCCAGGAACCCAGCCCTAGACAGGTTCCTAGGTAAATAAACGAAGAAGTATATAGCTATCGACGCGAGAGATACGCAGAAAGCGATAGACGCTATTATCAGGCCTACGTGATGCGAACTCAACGTACAGGAGAAATACTTGGCGTCCAACTCGAAGATCTTGCTGTTGTAAAAAGGTTTGGGCCAGGCGCACCTGAAAATTGATTGATGTTCAAGATTTGGTACATATATTTCAATGAGTAAAAGGTACTCACTGCTCGACGTTTAGGCTGTACAAAACATGGCATGTACCAGTATCCATACTGGCACGTACCAAACATGGATACTGGCACCAATTTACACTAATTGGCTAGACGACACCACCAATCGTTGACATACTTTTTATTATCTGTCAAAACGGTCTGTCTCCATAGATTTCGTATGGTAATAAATAATTGTGACGTCACGGTCATGTGTCAGAAATCGGAGTCAATTGACCGAATATTTATTGCGTTTTGTGTGTTTAAAAATTGGTTTCTACAGCTTTTTTGAAATATATTGGTTGTATTAACTTCATAGGGGCTATGTTTTTTAAACACCATGTTCTTGACAATATTTAAGTTAGGTGTCATCATCCCAATTACTTGCTATCGGGTCTAAACGCGATATATTTCAATGAGTAAAAGGTACTCACTGCTCGACGTTTCGGCTGGAAGTCAGCTCGTGACCACGGCTGTGTGCAATCCAGCCGAAACGTTGAGCAGTGAGCACCTTATACTCATTAAGATATATCGCGTTTAGACCCGACAACAAGTTATTAGTGTTACAATGCAACGCGAAAGTTTAAAATTATATACAAATATATACTGGTTGAAAATGCCCTATGGCGTTAAGTCCACCTTTTATACAAAGTTTTGTTGTGCAATAGGCATGATGACACCTATAGTAAATATTTTCAAGACCATGGTGTTTTAAAAACATAACCTGTATGAAGCTAGTAAAACCAATTTATTTCCAAAAAGCTGTAGAAACCAATTTTTGTTTACATCGAATTCAATAAATATTCCGTTAATTGACTTCGATTTCTGATACTAAATTATGACGTCAAATTATAGTATTTCCATACAAAGTCTGGAGGCTGATCGTTTTGACAGATGATAAAGAGTATGTCCATGATTGGTGGTGTCATCTATACTATTAATCTTTAATAAATAAATACTGATAAATGACAATGAAAAAGTAATGATGGTCTCATTTATTGTTATTGCGTAAAATTGTATTGCTACAGACGTTAGCAGGACAAGTCAAACACTGCCTCATCTTATGCACTAAGCAATAAGGGCCACTTTGTAACAAAAATGTATGTGTGATGTGCTTTAGCCTGTACCTACCTACCTACGTATTTTGGAGAGCCGAAAATATGCAACGGCTTAAAAAAAATTTTCATAGATAGAATTGGTAAGTATGTTTTATTATCTTATAGTATGTACTCGTATTGTGCGACATTATGCATGTGTCAAGCCAACTTTTATCATATATCTTTTTAGATAACACGCTGTGTTTTGAAAAGTATAAGTCATCGAACTTTAACTACTAATTTAAGTATCTGAAAAACTCACCTCAAGTGTTCATAATACTCCGGGTCTATCTGCAAAGACTTTAGCCACGTCAAGTTGCAGTCGCACCTCCACGGATTGCCTTGAAGATCAAGGACTATTAACTGCCCAAAAGGTATCGCCAAGTCTTTCTCCAATTTTGTCAATCTGGACCCTTTTAACGATAGCCTTTCCAAGAGGAAGTCATCAGGGTCATCCAACACCTCCCTGCCGAAAGCAACTGGACTAAACACAGTCAGGTTCTTATTTCTCTCCAGCTCCAGTTGCTCTAAGCCATGTAAGGGAGAGAACACATATTCAGGAACTTCCCTGATCCTCAAATTGTTTAATTTCAACACTTTCAATCCAGGCAGATTTGAGAAATCCTCTTCCGATATCTCTGTGATAGGATTATCTGACAAATCTAAATATTCCAATGTAAATGGAAATTCAAAAGTAACGGATAGATTGTTCTTAGATATTATTAGTGATCTTATATCGTAAGCGTCCGAGAAAAAGTTGTCAGGAACTTGGTTCAAGTTTATGCCGCTTATAGCTAAACTTCTAATCTTATGTGTCAGTCCAAAACCGTCTCTATCAAACAAGTTGGCACCCATTAAACTCGGCCCTAGTTCGTTGTTATCCAAAATTAATTCGTTCAAATTACTCAACCGATGAAAACCAACGTTTTCATGCGAGGTTAATCTATTATTGGCTAAATTTAGATATTCTAATTTATTCACCTCTCTGAACGCTTCTTTATCTATGTATTCAAGGCGATTGTTGCTCAAATCTAGCCACTTCAGTTGAGGAAAGAGTAACAGTTTTGCCTTTATTTCTACAATTGCATTGTTCTCCAAAGACAGTTCGGTCAAGGTCGACGATTTGAGTAAGGTTGAAGTTTCCAACTTTGTTATATTGTTTGAAGACAGATCCAATGAGTACACATCACTTGGAAGTATAAATTTACTCCTGAGAATATCACAACTATAGTATGAGCAGTCGACGTTTTGTCCTAGGTAATCTTCACTATCTTTGGCATTATCACGGCACACACACTCACCACAAATGTTTGCACTTCCAACAGCATAGCTGTGGATGATCAGAGAGATAATTATGTAGTACTTCATGTTCGTCGGTGCGCCTGGGCGGATTGATACTGAGTGAAATGTATATCAGTCGCGGCGTCAGATAAAGCGTTATCATCGATAGTTCGTTTCATTGTTGGTCATTTCGCTTTGTTTACAACTCGCGTTATAAAGGTGTTGGTTCTGGTGACATAGTTTTGACGCGATAATTATAGATTTTTATTGAAATACCGTCACCGTAGAGTGACGTCGTCTTCTTTGTTATTAAGTTGTGTTTAGCATTTATTTATTACCTAGATTCGACACCATCATTTCGTGTCATGTGCTATGTCAAGTGAAAGTAATAAGCTTTTTTTTAATCTGTTTATTTATTTTGTTAAAAAAGTAAGGCTTTTAGAAAATGTAAAGAACAATAACAAATTATGGTACATACGAATTTTATTTATAAGCTTAAATATTTTACACTATGAAAAGATTTAGACTAAAATTTAGCTTCAGAGTTATTATCTAAAATATGACATGATAGATATGATTTAGAATCGGCTGCGTGTGTTTTGGACAATGCCTTTAGCTGTCGGATCCTCGTGAGCCTGAAAAAAATTAGTAGCAATGTAGGTTCATTATGCGTGTTTGTTGGGGTATGTAGTACCTTGTACGTAATAATAACCCAAAGACTATTTATATTATATTATTATAAAGACACACACACACACGCACGCACGTACACACACACTAAATAAATAAATAAAATTACTTATTAAGCGTTTAAGGAGGAGCCTGACTCTCATAGCACAGGGAAACCTTATACGAGAGTTTTTAAATAAATATCATTTTCATTTTCATTTGCTACTAACAGCCCGCCAGTGACTACGATCGTTCTAACGTGTGTATCCCAAGGGAGCATTGAATCGGGAAAAAAGTATCCTATCACCCAAGTCAGCTAATACCCTGTCTGTATACCAAATTTCATCTAAATCCGTTTAGTAGTTTCAGCGTGATTGACGAACCAACATCTAAATATCCAAACAAAGAAACTTTCACATTTATAATACTAGTGTGAAGTGTGATTTACATTAATTGTAAATAGTTTAATAGATATGTAATAACATACAACAAAGCGAATACGCTTTGGACGTAATGTGGCAATTAACTCATTTAAATATTCGGTCAATTGGTTTTTAATGACTTTTTATTCTGCGACATCTATTCTGTGATAGGATCAGATCAGTATAGTCCTTATATTGGGCCGTTCTAGAGTTATACTTTGGCAAGGATATTTTGTTTGATTCATAACAAAGATCTTTTACTCAAAGGTTGTGTGGAAGAGATCGTTCCCAGCGGCAAGAACGCCAAAATTGTACCTACACCTTTCTTTGTTAAAACCGTCTGTCTGTAATTTTGTTCTTTATGGTGTACAATAAAGAGTTAACCTATCTATCTACCTATCAAAGTCTGCAAAAGTTCATCTTATCTGTGTTTCTTTTGTACCTTGATAACAATAGAAGTCCTAGGCCCAGTGTTCCACAGCTCGCCCTTTTCGTCGACGAAGGCGCATTCCACCGCCACGGTGTACAAACCGGCCGAGTTGACGCTAACCAGCTGTTGAGCCGCAAAGAAGTCACGGACCGGTGTCACCGTCTGCACTGCGGTTAGCACTGGCTGGATGTTGGTTAGTTCCACCGTCTGATGACATGAGAATAACGTCAGGAATATAGAGGTTGAATATTTTTTTTTTTCAATAAACAACTACATCATATACATTTGTGATGTACGAAATAAAGTGGGTAGACCTAAGTACTTATTATAAATATGTATGCACCGTTCTGTCGAGCTTCAGTTTGCGATTAAACGTGTTACTGGTTACTCGTTTGTCTTATTTCACACTCTGATCTGATCTAACTCCATGGTAAGTAGCTTAAGCACTTGTGTTACAGATATCAGTATCAACAGTGGTATTAAAAATAAACTTAAATAAATACATATAGCACCTAAACCAGTACAAACAGACATGTTCATTGAATTGTATGGGTTACCTTTTCATTGGTACGAGGGTGAGGCGTAGCGGTCACCGTGATTTGGACTCCTTTGACTTGACGTTGTGGCTGGCGTTTACTGAAAGTGGAAATGATGTTAGTTTCAGTATTCTTATTATCTGATCAGTAAATTTAAGGGGCATATTAAGAACAATCGATGGCCGTTCGGGCAAAATGTTTTAGATTGGAAATTTCGGTCAGAAGAGCAAAGTAAAAAAAACGGGTGTCAGTAAAGTCGGCTTACTGACGATAGTTGAACGTGACAACGTCATAAGATTGTGCCTCTTTGTCGCTCATTTTTCGCTCTCGCTTGCACTTCAAGCCTTAAATGGAACGCCTCAGAGCGAGGTAACGCCGCATGAGTCATGTTTTTTGGTGCGTGCAGCCGGCTCCATCGAATTATGAGACGTTGTCACGTCAAAAGTCTTCCGTCTTGACCAGGTTTGTAGGATCAAATAGTATACTTTTTGTTGTTGATTTATACGCTTGGAAACTTCAATGTATAGTGGGGTCCAAGGGTGTGGACTGGTGACCAGTAGCACAGGATTCTCCCCGAAGCCTATCACTATCTTGCCCTCACTATCTTGGCTACAACTTGCATTATGTTTTCTCTTTTTATGTTTCCTCATTAATTAATAAGTGGCCATTTTGTGAAGGGTCAGTTAATATTTATGATTTCTGCTTTGTGAACTGCTGTGACATTTTGATTTTAAAATTAGCAAGGGGAAGCTCTTTAGCATTGGTCATCTTGTGGCTGATATAAGGCTGGTTTGCAGCTATCCAGGAGATCCGTACCGTGTTTCCTCGCGCGGGAGTTTCGTACGGTCAGTACGATACGTGCTCAGTGTTCTACCCAGAGCGGGTCGAGTGCACACCAATCCGCGTCGCTGTGGAACGATGTTCTAGCGTCCCATATGTGCTACCGCTTCGGGCTCCCGTAGTGACACATCGAAGTCTCCCGAAACTAGTATCATTCCTCCACCAACCCATGGTTCTACCTGCCTTGCTGTATACGAACCGAATCACGGGAGAGCGCGTGGGTACTGCGTGGGCTCTTTCCCCTACGGTGCTATACTACTCTCCCTACAGATTCTATTTTCGTCCCATATGTCGTTTTACGCCTCTCCCCCTTAACATGACCTCGCGTCGGGTTGCTCTTATGAGTTTACCTACACCCCATTTTCCTGGAATCAGTCTATAACGACAACATATCGCCTTAAGGATCTACCCTTAAACAGGTTCAAAAATACATTGCGTAGATGGTTGTTGGAACACACTTTTCATTCAATCGAAGAATGTATGCAATATAAAGAATTAATTTAATAGAAAAAACCGGCCAAGTGCGTGTCGGACCACGCATAAAGTATGGTTCCGTAGTCAATTTTGGCACCGCGCTGTTTTGCATTTCTTGCATCATCATCATCTCCCTAGCCATCAATGTCATCATTGTCATCATTTCTTGCATCATCATTGTATATATTTTTATATTATTTACAGGATACCTGAAACAATTTTAAATAAGAGTTTCCGTGCCTGTTTCTTTACGTGCGAGATTTGAAGTTTATAGGTCCAAGACTTAAGAAATTACAGGGGGGGGGGACACCGTGTAAACGACTTTGGCGGGCTATAACTCGCAAATGGTAAAGCTGATAAAAAAGTGTTGTATGGAAACCCTATCTTATTTTCAAGTCCTTTTCAACGATAACCTACACAAGGGGGTGAACTCAAAAAAATAATTCACCCCCCCTTTACATGTATAGGGAGGTACCCTTAAAAAGGGGTAATTTTAATTTTCCGTATTTTTACAAATGAGATCTATATGTGAAGTATCCTCGAACCAAGTTACATGCAAATCAGTCCATAAACGTAGAAGATATTCTGCTGTGACAGACTAGGACGGACTGAACGATCTTATAAGGGTTCCTTGTCGGACTACGGAACCCTAAGAAGTAGTGGGGCGTTGTCAATGCATAATATAGCCTATGCATGTAATCAATATAATATAAGATATTATTAATACAATAATGCCTTTAGGATGCTGATGGGGCTCCCCGGATTCTGCAGTGCATCAACAATGTTTGCTGAAGCTCATGTTGACGATTTTTATGCAATCATTCGAAAGCAGCCCCCTTAATGCACTGCAGGGTAAGGCAGAGCAACAACGGCGTGAGCGACAACATACCTCAGAGGAACAGCAGGCAACACGACCCCCTCCAGCTTGAGCGCCAGCCGGTGCGACAGCGGCAGCGTGGCGGCGTACTCGGCGGGCGGCGCGCGCCACGCCGGCGTGAGCGACAACATACCTCAGAGGAACAGCAGGCAACACGACCCCCTCCAGCTTGAGCGCCAGCCGGTGCGACAGCGGCAGCGTGGCGGCGTACTCGGCGGGCGGCGCGCGCCACGCCGGCGTGAGCGACAACATACCTCAGAGGAACAGCAGGCAACACGACCCCCTCCAGCTTGAGCGCCAGCCGGTGCGACAGCGGCAGCGTGGCGGCGTACTCGGCGGGCGGCGCGCGCCACGCCGGCGTGAGCGACAACATACCTCAGAGGAACAGCAGGCAACACGACCCCCTCCAGCTTGAGCGCCAGCCGGTGCGACAGCGGCAGCGTGGCGGCGTACTCGGCGGGCGGCGCGCGCCACGCCGGCGTGAGCGACAACATACCTCAGAGGAACAGCAGGCAACACGACCCCCTCCAGCTTGAGCGCCAGCCGGTGCGACAGCGGCAGCGTGGCGGCGTACTCGGCGGGCGGCGCGCGCCACGCCGGCGTGAGCGACAACATACCTCAGAGGAACAGCAGGCAACACGACCCCCTCCAGCTTGAGCGCCAGCCGGTGCGACAGCGGCAGCGTGGCGGCGTACTCGGCGGGCGGCGCGCGCCACGCCGGCGTGAGCGACAACATACCTCAGAGGAACAGCAGGCAACACGACCCCCTCCAGCTTGAGCGCCAGCCGGTGCGACAGCGGCAGCGTGGCGGCGTACTCGGCGGGCGGCGCGCGCCACGCCGGCGTGAGCGACAACATACCTCAGAGGAACAGCAGGCAACACGACCCCCTCCAGCTTGAGCGCCAGCCGGTGCGACAGCGGCAGCGTGGCGGCGTACTCGGCGGGCGGCGCGCGCCACGCCGGCGTGAGCGACAACATACCTCAGAGGAACAGCAGGCAACACGACCCCCTCCAGCTTGAGCGCCAGCCGGTGCGACAGCGGCAGCGTGGCGGCGTACTCGGCGGGCGGCGCGCGCCACGCCGGCGTGAGCGACACGCGGCACAGCGCGCCGCCCGCGCGTCCCGCGCACACGCCGCGCGACCACACCGCGCCCACTGCGCACGCGCAAACCGCAGCGAGTATCGCTTCGGCGTGCTGCGACAAATCGGTCGATTGATATCGGACATTTTTCTCCCTCCTTTCCGTTCCTCCTAGGCGATTTAGACCGCCGAACACAGATCAGCTAACTGCGTGGGATATAATATTTTAGTGCACAAGTGTGAGCGCAATACAAAGGTGCTTTGAAAATTGAGACGAAACTGTTTATTGTTCTGCTGCCCGCTAAATGATTAAAGATGCCCTAATGTCGTTGTTAAAGGCAAATGCTCGATCGTTGCAACTAGATTTAGACGTTGTTTCACAGATATTTTGCAGACAATAGTGACTGAGTTTCTTGCGCCGCTTCTTCTCAGCACTGGCCCAAATTGTCCCGAAGCGGTGGTAGGGTTCATTTATATGTTGGGACGTCTGAAAGTGCTCCTTGTGAGTCTATTTACAAAAATTAATTTATTTTATTGATAAATTAATATGTACACCATATAAAACGCTCATTTATTATATCCATCAGATAAGCTGCCGGGAACTTATGTGGGCACTTTGCTTTAGATTTCTGTGCAATTTCTTAAAGTGGACTCGAGCTCTTTATAGCTTATGATGCGATCAGTCACTCGATTGTGAACTGCAATTTTTAAAAATTCGTTCGTTAATCGTTTATTCGTAATCGTAATATTTCCACACACAGAGAGATCAGCCAAAACGTTTCTACAACTTACGTTACAATTTAAAACAGATAACGTCATTTAATGCATCGACACACTGTAGTGTGTGGCTTACCTCACCCTGACGTTAGCTATAAGTTACATATATTAGCGCATAGTCCTCCTGGCCGATTACGACCACGGCGGCCGATCTCAACAGAGATCAGCCAACTACGCAGAAGATATTATAGTGCACAAGTGTGAGCGCTATACACAGGTGCACTCACTGTTCCATCACTCTCAAAGTTCGGTGAGACGGCAATCCGACATGATCGGAGAGAGATCAGGCGCAGGACCAACGGCTTAACGTACTTTCCGAGGCACGGGGGTGTAACCCGCCAACTTCCCGACTCCGAACTGTTTTTGTTAAATTCATGACAGAAAATCTCAGAAACAATTTTGGCTCGACCTGGGATTCGAACCCAGGACCTCTCGGATGTAAGGCAGAAACTTTCCACTACACCAACGAGGCAGTCAATTGGCGCATAGGTGCAATAAACTGAGCATTCAACGGAGATCTGTTTTTTTTAAATACACGCCTGGTCCCATCACTGCAGGCAGATCAACCCATGTATTTATGTATCTGAAATCTAAGAAACTCACCCTATGCGTAATCCCTTGCCCAGTAGTCGGATTATCGAAAAGCTTTGCAGATATCTTCGCCAGGGCCGCACTAGGGGCCAGCGCGATCATCTCCTCCAAGCTGGTAGCCTTCATCTCCTTGGTGACGATCTCCGAGGGTTTCTCCTGCTGGTTTGACGTGACGCGGTCGAGGAAGTGAGCCAGTTGCGCGTATGTGTATTGGGAACTTGGGTGGTTGTTAAGGAGTTTGTTGTAAAAATAAATCTTGAATGGCCTTAGGACTAAGTTGCAACCAAATGTGTAAAGTTGGGGATATCCTTGCTGATGGTAGCAGTGGTATTCTCATGCTTCCATTCGAACAGATTATGTTTGATGAATATGGTTTGAAATAAGTGAAGGTTGGCAGGCAGAAAATGTTTTGAACATCAAGTCCACCCATTGTACTTATCTTGTGCGTTTATAAGCTGTTGTATAGGAATCTTCAAGAAGAAAGGAAGAACTTAAGCCTTTGGATGTGTTAAAAGAAGATAAATGAAAAATGAAATGGTTAAGAAGTCGACTATTAACCAAGAGGTCGCGGGTTCGATCCCCGCACTGTACAAACATTTGTGTGCATGAACATGTCTGTTTGTACTGTTCTGGGTGTGTTATATTTATTTTAGATTATTTGTAATACCACTGTTGATTCTGATATTTATAACACAAGTGCTTTAGCTACTTATCACGGAGTCAGATCAATGTATGGGATGTTGTTGTATATTTATTTATTTACTGTCAGAGCCTGTTAGTTGCTGCTGATACGGTTCCATAAGGCTAGATGGCGCTGTTATCCTAGTACCGGCCAAATGATACCGGCCTAGTACCGCACATGAACCGCGGTATATAAGATTTCGATCCAGAATAATATAGATAGACAAATCAAGATGATGTCTATAGGTCCTTGGTCCCCGACCATAACACCCGGTCGGTAGGAAGCGCTTCCCTTTAGCTTCCTAAATCGAAATCAGTTGCGCCAAAGTTTAGCATAAAATGACATGCGCTATCCATTCCAGCTTATTGGCTAGTTACCAGTCGTGAACTTGTAACAAATCGTTTTGAAAAGGATACATATTTAAATGCGCTAGCGTAGTGTTATCAGCGTGGAACGCAGTCCGCGCTATAGCGGCGTAGCGTTGCGCTACAGCGGACACCGCGGCCGCGGCCTTGCGGATCGCGCTCGCACACGCCCCCGCCTTAGCAGCCGGGTCACGTGCGGCCTAAGGAAATAAAGATATCACCATCACAAATTGAACAGAGATCTGTTGCTAAATGAAAAGACATTGAATATGATAATGAAAATGTTGTTAATTCAGAAACACACTTATATTAATACAATATTTGATCAAAAAATTGAAAAAACTAGATGGCGCTGCCATCATGTAAACATAGGTTCTGTGTTTATTTAAATCTTAAAATTATATAATAGTGCCACAATCAACCATACTTGTGAACAATTCGTCCAATGTGATACAAAGAATAAGTGAAAGTGTTATCTACGGGATATTTTATGAACTTGTACACAAATTGTGTCCAAAAACTGTGTGGGTGGAATTGAGGAAAAAAATACTTTAGTGCTTATAAGTTGTGAAAAGATTGTTATTATTCAGCATCGCAAGCAACAAACTATTCAATGACATGAAGATAGCAAAGTGACGATTACTAAAAGTGGAATAATTTACTAAAACTCAGAATTGTATTGATTCGGCGGTTAATTTTATTCAAAATTGTGGCAGAGTTGTACCATTATGAACTTTAAACTACAAGAAATAAAAGTGGTTCAACTTTTGTGTGTCAACTATACAACAGCGACATCTTTTGTTCTTCATTGATCTCAATCGCCTAATTATTGACAGCAATATGCTTATAGATCATAGTAGTGACATCTACTAACAAATCGAAGAACGAAAAATAGATGCACGGGGATATGGACAGCTAATTTCATCGATTAAATCATCGCATCCGTGGTGACATGAGGCTGCCTGTGGACTTAACATCTCATGAATCCTAGGTTCAAACCCAGCTACAGATTTGATATTAAATTATGAAAGTATTGACATTCGCAACTATAATATATATTTTTTTATTTCTCACATGAATTTTTTGAACTTTTGACATTTTTTTTAAGCTTCTGTTTTTTTTATATATTTTTGGTGACATTGAAAAATAATTATTGATTTTCTTATTTTTATTTTATGGACATGTTTTATTTATGTTTTTGAATTTTTAAATAATGATAATTTCTATTTATTTTAAATAATGACATCCATCTTTTTATTGTTTATTTTGACTTTTTGACATTGTTGACATGGTTTTATACAATAATGTTAGTTTTATTTGATCTTAATCATTATTGCCATTAATTTTTGATAATTTTGTTTTACTGGTACCTTTCTAGTCAATTTAGTAAATTGAGTAAGTGTTGTTATTGTTTTTTGGATTTTAATTTTTCTTCTTGAATTTTAATTGTATTTAATTTTTATGGTTTGACATGAAATATTTTTTTAATACGTAATAATTTGTAAAATGAAAATATATTTTATTATGTGACTTATTTATTGTTCTTGTAAATTAAGCAAGATCCAATGTAAGCAGTCTAGTTTTAGCACTTTCTTTTGCTGTTTTTGATTATTTTGTTACAGAGCCACAATATGAATAGCCCTCCAAGAGTCAGTTGTCCTTATTGCCCAGGGTTACCGAGACTATATGTGCAATCGAGGGGCCTCAATGTGCATATAAGTAGGGTTCACAAGGATGTGGTGTCGCGAAATCAGAATGCGTCTGACCCGCCTACGAGGTCGGATACTGGGTCAGATCGTATTGTTGGATCAGTTAATGCTTCTCAGACATCACCTTTTGGTCAATGTTTTGATGATTTACCATTGCTGAAGGAGAAAGTACCTGTTTTAAGACACATACCTAAGGGAGCTAGAAGCTTGGCTGCGGGCAAGTTATGTGATATCATAGAAGACTGCTTACGTACAAATAGCAAAGAAGATTGGTTCAGGTTACTTTCATTTTCTTATTCAGCATTGAGAGTGCCGGATATAGAAGGGAGCAAATCACTGACGTCCAAGGTCAAGAGAAATATAGACGACTCCAATATTCATTTTATGCAGGATAATTCCTCGCCGAGACAACGTTCAATTTACAGAGCTATTGAGTCTAAAGTACAAGATGGGGATTTGAGAGGTGCAGTACGTTTGCTTCTTACAGATAGCCCTCTTGCACCCAAAAATGAAAACACTTTAAATGCCTTGAAGGATAAACATCCAACGCCATCCAGATCGGTAAATCTCCCATCAGAACCGAATTTAAGTAACCCTTTTTTGACTGTTACAACACCTGAAGTATCAAATGCTATTGCATCTTTTTATAATGGGTCTGCTGCGGGTCTTGATGGTTTGCGTCCCCAGCATCTCAAAGAATTGATTTCGTCATCTGCGGGGAGCAACGGGCCTCGGTTGCTGGAATCGATGACCAGGCTTTGTAATTTTCTGTTAAGAGGCATGCTCAACTTGGAGGTGACGCCATTTTTATACGGGGCTTCTTTGTGTGCCCTGTCAAAAAAGGATGGTGGTATAAGACCAATTGCGGTTGGCAGTGTTTTTCGCCGCCTTGCAGCTAAGCTTTGTTGTCGGTCAGTTAAAGAAGCCATGGCCTGTTACTTGCAACCAAAACAGGTGGGATTTGGCACTGCACTGGGGTGTGAGGCGGCTATTCATTCTGTTCGGTCTTTTGCTATAACAAACGAGACGTCAAACCATATAAAAGTTAAAGTGGATATCAGAAACGCCTTTAACAGCGTTGAAAGAGATATCATCCTAGATGAAGTCTTGGAACAAACTCCGTCCCTTTACCCATTCATTTACCAGTGTTACGCGTATCTAAGTAATCTTTCCTTTGCAAATAACACTATTCAATCACAAGTTGGAGCTCAGCAGGGAGATCCATTAGGACCTCTGTTATTCTGCTTGGCAATTCAAAAAGTTATTTCTAACCTAAAAGCCCCTTTGAATGTCTGGTTTCTTGATGACGGTGTTTTAGGTGGTAGCCCAGAAGAAGTTTTACAAGATCTAAAAACATTAATTCCTGCTCTGAAAGCATTGGGTTTGGAGGTCAATCCGGCCAAATGCGAAATTTATAATTGCAATGGTCTGGTCATCGATTCTATAGATTTTGATTCTGTTTTGCCTGGTGTTGCGCATATTGACAAAGCATCGTTCAGTTTGTTGGGTGCTCCTGTTTTTCCTGAGGGTGTCAGTTCTGTTCTTAAACTCAAAAGGCAGGCACTCTTGGCGGCGCAGGAGCATTTAACACATCTGTCGGGACATGTTTCTCTCGTTCTGCTGCGTAATTGTCTTTCTTTGCCACGGACACTGTATGCCTTGCGAACCTCACCCACTTGGCTTTTTGGACAAGATTTAAAACTGCTAGACGACACAATTAAAGTTGCTTTGGAGTCAATAATCAATGTGAACTTGAATGAGGACCAGTGGAATCAGGCGGCGCTGCCTATTCGGTATGGGGGTCTTGGAATACGTCGGTGTCAGGATGTTGGTCTGGTGGCTTTTTTGGCCTCGGCGCATGGGTCGGTGGATCTTGTTGCTCGCATTTTATCACTTGATGGCAGCAGTATCTGCTTACCTTTTGTATCTGAGGCCTTGGAGAGATGGGCTATGATATGTCCAACCGATGAAAGACCGGTAGACCTTGCAGCTCAGAGAGGATGGGACGACATCACTTGCAAACTCTCATATGCTCGGCTATTGGATGGGAGATCAGGCGTTGATTTGGCACGTCTCAAAGCGGTTGTGAAACCCGAATCTGGTGCGTGGCTGCATGCATTGCCGTCTCCTCAGTTGGGTACGCTGCTTGATAACAATTCCTTAAGAATTGCGGTGGCTTTAAGACTGGGTAGTAAAATCTGTGAACCGCATCGATGTATTTGTGGTGTAATGGTTGAAGAAAATGGTCACCATGGTCTTAGTTGTCAGAGATGTGCGGGGCGCTTCCCAAGGCACCATTCTCTTAATGAAATTGTGCGTCGGGCCATGGTTTCTGTTAATTTTATTTTATTTTATTTTATTTTATTTATTTCGAGCTACAATAGGCCCATATAAATACCTTACAGACTAACATACATACAAATATAACTTATAAAAATAAAACAATACACTATTTAGTCGGAGTAGTGTTACGCAACTTGGTGTCGGGTATCCGTCCACGAAATCGACGATACACAACACCCTTCGGCCAAAATTCTTCCTTCGTGAAGGTCGACAGCTGTTCGGTGGGAACCTTCACAACATACGAATTGAAATTCGTATTATGACGAGACTCCAACCGTTCGACCCTCAGGGTGTATTTGGTCTTCACGCGGATGTACTCTACGATATCCTCAACCTTCGTAGAGAAATGAAGCCGGGACACGTACAGCGGCGTGACTGGTATCGCAGGTCGAAGCAGGTGGTTCGGGCCAGTCGGTGCGGTGCCGCACTGGTTGCGAGAAGACTTCCTTTTCTTCCTTTCAACCTTAATAAAGCCGTCCTCAACCAATCGGCAGCCTGTGATGCCAGCTTCTTCGGAGCAACCGTAGTGTTGCTTTTTCTAGCGGCAGCTGCCGCATATGCACGTGTCGGAGTTGATGTCACGACACGTGATGCTTCCAGCGGCGTTGCGGGGCGAGCGGCGGGGTGCGCAGTAGCGCCAGGGATGTCAGTGACCGCGCCGGGTGACGCGTCATTTCGCGCCGACCCGAAACTGCTGACCGATGCATTCTGCGCCCCACGGCGCGTGTTGATATAGCAGGCCTCAGGTGACCTACTTACCGTAGCGGTGTTACTTAATAGCGACACTTTGGCACGCAGGTCACTTATGGTGTTCTCGGAGGCCTCCAGCTTGGCATGTACTTCGGCCAGACTCGCTTTCAGGAACGTGATGTCCTTCAACAGCCTGGTGACGTCGACATGGTCGAACGTGACGGGGGGCAGCTTATGCAGCTCCTTTGCCACGAACGCTGGCATTTCGTCAGGATCGGTCTCCTTTAGCAGGGTGATTATGTCCTGCACACTTCTCTCACCTCCGTCCCTACGACGAGACGGCATCTGGGCACTCTTCCCGAGCGTTTGGAACAGGAGCGCCTTGCCACTGCAAATCTCCTCCTCCTTGAAATTGGACTTGCAGATCTGCATAATGCTGACCTCGTCCATGGTGTCGATGGCATGTTGAATGAATGCCAACAATTCATTAGCAATGAGTTGTTGCGAACCCATTACTAACTACCGACGCTGGCTGACGGCGCGTCTTCAATAAAATTTAAACTGTTGTGTGTGGACACGTCCGCTTCCGATCGCACATAGCGGCGACATTGATTTAATGTTCCTTGTGTCCTGGAGCCACCTGGCCTGTCCCGCACGGATGGTAAGAGACCTGATGGCCTCACGTTAGTTCCTTGGCGGAGAGGACGTTGTCTTTTATGGGACGCAACATGCGTTAGCACCTTTGCTGCGTCACATGTACGGAACACAGTTACATCAGCGGGTTCAGCGGCAGAAAACGCCGCCAAGTTAAAACATGCTAAGTACGCTGCGCTGGAGTCCGAGTATGATTTTGTTCCAATTGCTGTGGAGACGGCTGGGCCCTGGGGTGATGAGGCACGCGAGCTATTCAAAGAGTTGGGACGACGTTTGAGGGATAAGGGTAACGATCCCCGCTCTGGGTCTTGGTTGGTTCAACAGGTTTCCATAGCTATTCAACGTGGTAATGCTGCTAGCATAATGGGAACCTTTGGATCGGGCGGGGCGCAGAGTGGGAATCTATTGTGGTAGTGACAAAGTGTGTAGCGGCTTTTAAAATGTTTATAAGTTATGACTATTTGTGTAAAAATTTACGACGCTTGTTGCTGAAAGAATAATTTGTATGTTGAAATGAAAATGTATGTATCTCAATAAAATAAATAAATATTTGATCTGCTCTCGTATAAAGTTATAATAAATTATTTGTATAGTGTGTGTATTTGAACGTGTATGCGTCCGCGTGTGTGTGTGCGTTTGTGCATTTATTTGTGTGTGATGTTGTTGTAAATTTATTATTATAACCTTCAAACTCACATACATATTTTCGGTTGTAATCTAACACGTTTTTTTGTTTCACCAAAATTAATAACCTAATTTGATTATAACCTTTTCCGCGTTTACACATACAATAAATAAACACGTACCTGCGCGTGCGCGTGCGCGATGGCGGGCGGCGGCTGCGTGCAGGCGGCGCGCGCGGCGGCGGCGGCCCGCGCGAGGGCGGCGAGCGCGAGCGCGCGCGCCCCCAGCGCGGCGGCGGGCAGCGGCGCGCAGCCCCCGCAGCCGGCGCACGCGGCCGCGCAGCCCGCGCCCCAGCCGCAGCCCGCGCCGCCCCACCCGCTGCTCCCCTCCCAGCACGTACCTGCGCGTGCGCGTGCGCGATGGCGGGCGGCGGCTGCGTGCAGGCGGCGCGCGCGGCGGCGGCGGCCCGCGCGAGGGCGGCGAGCGCGAGCGCGCGCGCCCCCAGCGCGGCGGCGGGCAGCGGCGCGCAGCCCCCGCAGCCGGCGCACGCGGCCGCGCAGCCCGCGCCCCAGCCGCAGCCCGCGCCGCCCCACCCGCTGCTCCCCTCCCAGCACGTACCTGCGCGTGCGCGTGCGCGATGGCGGGCGGCGGCTGCGTGCAGGCGGCGCGCGCGGCGGCGGCGGCCCGCGCGAGGGCGGCGAGCGCGAGCGCGCGCGCCCCCAGCGCGGCGGCGGGCAGCGGCGCGCAGCCCCCGCAGCCGGCGCACGCGGCCGCGCAGCCCGCGCCCCAGCCGCAGCCCGCGCCGCCCCACCCGCTGCTCCCCTCCCAGCACGTACCTGCGCGTGCGCGTGCGCGATGGCGGGCGGCGGCTGCGTGCAGGCGGCGCGCGCGGCGGCGGCGGCCCGCGCGAGGGCGGCGAGCGCGAGCGCGCGCGCCCCCAGCGCGGCGGCGGGCAGCGGCGCGCAGCCCCCGCAGCCGGCGCACGCGGCCGCGCAGCCCGCGCCCCAGCCGCAGCCCGCGCCGCCCCACCCGCTGCTCCCCTCCCAGCACGTACCTGCGCGTGCGCGTGCGCGATGGCGGGCGGCGGCTGCGTGCAGGCGGCGCGCGCGGCGGCGGCGGCCCGCGCGAGGGCGGCGAGCGCGAGCGCGCGCGCCCCCAGCGCGGCGGCGGGCAGCGGCGCGCAGCCCCCGCAGCCGGCGCACGCGGCCGCGCAGCCCGCGCCCCAGCCGCAGCCCGCGCCGCCCCACCCGCTGCTCCCCTCCCAGCACGTACCTGCGCGTGCGCGTGCGCGATGGCGGGCGGCGGCTGCGTGCAGGCGGCGCGCGCGGCGGCGGCGGCCCGCGCGAGGGCGGCGAGCGCGAGCGCGCGCGCCCCCAGCGCGGCGGCGGGCAGCGGCGCGCAGCCCCCGCAGCCGGCGCACGCGGCCGCGCAGCCCGCGCCCCAGCCGCAGCCCGCGCCGCCCCACCCGCTGCTCCCCTCCCAGCACGTACCTGCGCGTGCGCGTGCGCGATGGCGGGCGGCGGCTGCGTGCAGGCGGCGCGCGCGGCGGCGGCGGCCCGCGCGAGGGCGGCGAGCGCGAGCGCGCGCGCCCCCAGCGCGGCGGCGGGCAGCGGCGCGCAGCCCCCGCAGCCGGCGCACGCGGCCGCGCAGCCCGCGCCCCAGCCGCAGCCCGCGCCGCCCCACCCGCTGCTCCCCTCCCAGCACGTACCTGCGCGTGCGCGTGCGCGATGGCGGGCGGCGGCTGCGTGCAGGCGGCGCGCGCGGCGGCGGCGGCCCGCGCGAGGGCGGCGAGCGCGAGCGCGCGCGCCCCCAGCGCGGCGGCGGGCAGCGGCGCGCAGCCCCCGCAGCCGGCGCACGCGGCCGCGCAGCCCGCGCCCCAGCCGCAGCCCGCGCCGCCCCACCCGCTGCTCCCCTCCCAGCACGTACCTGCGCGTGCGCGTGCGCGATGGCGGGCGGCGGCTGCGTGCAGGCGGCGCGCGCGGCGGCGGCGGCCCGCGCGAGGGCGGCGAGCGCGAGCGCGCGCGCCCCCAGCGCGGCGGCGGGCAGCGGCGCGCAGCCCCCGCAGCCGGCGCACGCGGCCGCGCAGCCCGCGCCCCAGCCGCAGCCCGCGCCGCCCCACCCGCTGCTCCCCTCCCAGCACGTACCTGCGCGTGCGCGTGCGCGATGGCGGGCGGCGGCTGCGTGCAGGCGGCGCGCGCGGCGGCGGCGGCCCGCGCGAGGGCGGCGAGCGCGAGCGCGCGCGCCCCCAGCGCGGCGGCGGGCAGCGGCGCGCAGCCCCCGCAGCCGGCGCACGCGGCCGCGCAGCCCGCGCCCCAGCCGCAGCCCGCGCCGCCCCACCCGCTGCTCCCCTCCCAGCACGTACCTGCGCGTGCGCGTGCGCGATGGCGGGCGGCGGCTGCGTGCAGGCGGCGCGCGCGGCGGCGGCGGCCCGCGCGAGGGCGGCGAGCGCGAGCGCGCGCGCCCCCAGCGCGGCGGCGGGCAGCGGCGCGCAGCCCCCGCAGCCGGCGCACGCGGCCGCGCAGCCCGCGCCCCAGCCGCAGCCCGCGCCGCCCCACCCGCTGCTCCCCTCCCAGCACGTACCTGCGCGTGCGCGTGCGCGATGGCGGGCGGCGGCTGCGTGCAGGCGGCGCGCGCGGCGGCGGCGGCCCGCGCGAGGGCGGCGAGCGCGAGCGCGCGCGCCCCCAGCGCGGCGGCGGGCAGCGGCGCGCAGCCCCCGCAGCCGGCGCACGCGGCCGCGCAGCCCGCGCCCCAGCCGCAGCCCGCGCCGCCCCACCCGCTGCTCCCCTCCCAGCACGTACCTGCGCGTGCGCGTGCGCGATGGCGGGCGGCGGCTGCGTGCAGGCGGCGCGCGCGGCGGCGGCGGCCCGCGCGAGGGCGGCGAGCGCGAGCGCGCGCGCCCCCAGCGCGGCGGCGGGCAGCGGCGCGCAGCCCCCGCAGCCGGCGCACGCGGCCGCGCAGCCCGCGCCCCAGCCGCAGCCCGCGCCGCCCCACCCGCTGCTCACCTCCCAGCACGCGCTCGCCGCTTCCAGCCCGGTTATGCCTGTGTAGAATAACATTTTTTTTTCTATGTATAATATGTATTTATTTACAAAAAATGAAAGTATTTAAGTATGTTTATCCGTTGTCCAGTAGCCATAACACAAGCCTCGTAGCCTAATTTGGGACTAGAGAATTGAGATGATTGTTGTGAAATATTTATTATTATTATTTATTTTCCGTTAATGTCGTATTTAAATCGGTTCAGCCATTTTCAAGTGATGCGCATACATACATATACACAGACAAACAGACAAAAATTATAAAATGTAGTGGGATGTGTTTTTGACGTGACAACGTCTTATAAATTGGTTTGCCGGGTGACACCTCAAGAAACTGCGTTACGCTGCTCCGCTCACGTTTCGCGCGAGAGAGACAGAGCGAGAGAGAGAGAGAGAGAGAGATAGGCATACACACCGGTTCATGTTATACGAATGAATATTCACATTAAAATTATTTTACCACTCAGAGTCGTTGTCACGTAAAACTTTCGCGCGTATACCGACTTTACAGGCAACCAATTTTTTAGTCGATTCCGAGTCTCCTTAGCTATTTTTTAATACCTTCCATAGCCTAATAAAGCTGAAGAGGAAAAAAATACCGATTTTTTTCCTCTTCAGCTTTATTAGGCTATTATTATTAGCTTTATTACCTATATTTATGGATAGCCAAACTAAGCATTGTTAAACAGTAAAAAGGTTTAGAACCAAAAAAACAGAAAATACTACAGAAAGTTTAAAAAGTATTCAAAGTGTGCCCCCCCCCAACACCTCTCCCTTATCCCAAAACGTTTTTATCCCCGCAAAACCACTGTATTTCTCTGTGAAATCAGATGACAGTACAGAAAGTTTAAAAAGTATTCAAAATGTGCCCCCCACCTCTCCCTTATCCCAAAACGTTTATATGCCTGCAAAATCGGTGTATTTCTCTGAAGATTCCAGTCTATTGGATTACCTTCTTTCAACAACATGGCGTCAGCAGCAGCAGCCCTGTGCAGAGCGGTCAGCCATCGCTGTGCGGACTCGCTTGGTGCCTCCTCGCCCAACCGCTTCAAGATATCCGCTGCTAGGTTGTGGTGGCCGTATCTACGAAAGTTATTTTATACGATGTATTTTAAAGTTACAAACACATTTTTAACATAACGATAACATCATGAGGCTAATCATCATGAGGCATGTCTATCTAAAGGTGCGTACATATTATATAACATGTTTCAGTAATGTGGAGACTGAATATTACAAAACACAAGTCAGAATCAGAATCAGCAATATTTATTCTCCCTTCACAAAATGGCCGCTTATTAATTAATGTGAAAACATAAAAACGAAAACAATGCAAGTTGTAGTCATACGACATGTTTAAATAAATAAAGTTCAACAAAGCTATATGACTAAAGCGAGACGAAGCACTGCCGGAGCGACTCACGAATATGTCATACAGCATTGTTATTGTAATGTGAACGCATTGTCACATGTTGCAAATTTAAAAAATACGTGTGGACGTGTTATAAAACATGTTACTTAGTCTGCACGCACCTTAAGACATAGACAAACCACCGAATACGGTAGTTGACACCACCAATCGTTGACGTACTTTTTATCAACTGTCAAAACGCTTTTCTTCATAGAGCTTGTATGGGAATAACACACTTTGACGTCATCGCGTGCAATGCCGACTGAGTGACTAATTATCATTTGAATTCCAATTAAAAATCAAATAATACGAACTGCAGACAAATATTAGTGTAAAGGCATCTGAAATTATGAATTATTTTAGAGAAAATCAGTTTTTGAATATTTCTTTCATAGTGGAAACAAGCCTATTCCCTGTATTCAAAAATCTGTATAAAAACGAGCAATAGTTACTAGTAGCAGTCAGTAAATGAAGATATTTGCACTTATCCATATGAGAAGGCCCTGAAAGTTTTAATTTCTTTGTCTAGCTAACATTTGGCTCGGATTGCGATGTTGCTTTCTTTACAGCAGTAGAGATGCTATTATAGTATCGCTGATTAGTGTGTAACTTACCTCAAAGCAGCCCTAGCGACTCTGTACCGAGTCCAGCCGTCCACCCCCCGAATGGTATCCAAAATTTTCTGCTCCCACGTGTTGTTGATTTTGTACGTCAACGCCGTGCCCGCTCGCTCTTGGAATAGCACCGTGCAAAGTAGCACTAGTGCTGTGCCGTCGCTTGTGCTGTCAGTTGGCTGTTCGCTAAAAAGGTGAGCATATAATTTAGTTGATGTTGAGTGACAGGGACGGCTACATATCGAGGCTACTGGTAGCGAGCGTATACATCAACGCAGGTATAGCAGGCTCAAAATATGGGTGTGGGCTGTAAGTCAAGCCGCCCATCACCGCTAACGCTTCTATCAGCACTTGTTAACTGTCCGCGAAGTTTCCATTCGCACTCTTCTACGAGAAGATGAAGTATGATTTCTATCTTACCCCTTCTTAGCCGAAGCGAGCGTAAACATCAACACAGGCATAGCAGGCGCAATAGATCTTGGGCAGTAAGTGGACCCACTCAAAGCGACTAGCTCTTGTTACAGTGCTAGTATCGCGGTCTGCCTTGTTTTCATTTGCACTCTAGCATCTAGATTAAGTATAATGTCTATCGCTTTAAAAAAACTCTTACCCCTTCTGAGCTGCAGCGAGCGTATACATCAACGCAGGCATAGCAGGCGCGATAGATCTTGGGCAGTACGTGGACCCGCCCAACGCGCCCAGCGCTTCTAACAGCGCTAGTATTCTAGGTCCTCCTAGCTTCCATTCGCACTCTTGCAGTTGGATACCTACAACGGTGGCGGTACGAGGCGCGTACACCGCTGGCTCGGCGTCACAGAGTTTTACCTGCAAAAAGATGAGAAAATATTGTGAGAAGCTTTTTACAAGACATTGAGAGGCTTTAAAAATGCATCTTAGATTTCGATTACTATACCAAGTGTTTCAATACGTGCGAACGATACGTTTGTTAACGTACATTATACATTTGTGATTTGTGACAAATAAATAATTTGAGTTTGAGATTATGTCATTGTTTTGAATTTCCCACTTGACTGGAAAACTCGATATTTTATTTTTTATTTAATGTAGCTCTTCATGCTGTTTTACTAAGGTTAAGCACAGAGGGCGCTATGCATCTCTAAATCAGTTCCAACATCTAATACCGAATTCTCTTTAAAAAGTAAATAAATAAATATTACAACATCACATAAATTTGTCTGACTCCATGGTAAGTAGCTTAAGCACTTGTGTAACAGAAATCAGGAACAACAGTGGTATTACAAATAAACCTAAATAAATACATATTACACCCAGACCAGTACAAACAGACATGTTCATGCACACAAATGTTTGTACAGTGCGTGCGGGAATCGAACCCGCGACCTTAAGAGGTCTATTTAGACTATTAGTCTCAGTCTCATCAGCCTATATACGTCCCACTGCTGGGCACAGGCCTCACCTCAACCATAAGGTGGTCCGAGCCATACTCCACCACGGATTGTGCGGATTAGTGGAGGGGTGTTTGTAAGGTAAGTTATTAAGCCGCCCGAGGGCCTCTGACTAGGCTTAACGACTAATGTATATCGATATTAACCGGGACCAACAGCTTAACGTGCCTTCCGAAGCACGGAGATGCTTGTGAATAGACGTCACTTAAATGGTCAGAATGGTCACCCATCCCAAACACGACCGCGCCGTAGGTTGCTTAACTTTTGGTATCACTACCACAGCGCTGCAACCACTGCGCCACAAGCACCATTACACCAAAGTGGTAGTCAAAAGTAAGTAAAAGCTACGTGGCTTACCAGACAACGTAGAGCCATACGCAACGGTTTTATATTCGCCGGGTCGTTGTTCACTCCAGTCGCAATCACTAGCGATTCCAAAGCCAGCATTAATTCGGACCCGTCTACCGGTAAGGTTTCTTCATAGCTGAAACAAAACGTTTTAATAGAACTCACTGAATTTAGTTTAGGTTTAAGTAGAATGTTGATTAGCAATGTCTTTATCTTGTATTATATTATTGAGTATTAGTATTAAAATATGTATTAATGTCGATATTATAGAATTGATGATATGGAAATGTTTGAATGTAAACAATTACAATTATTGTAAATCAAATTTGAAAAAAGGCAATGACAATAGTGACAGAGTTTCTTGCGCCGCTTCTTGTCAGCACTGGCCCAAATTGTCCCGAAGCGGTGGTAGGCTTAATTTATATGCTGGGACGTGTAAAAGTGCTCTTTGTGTGTCTATTTACAAAAATAAATTGATTTTATTTTATGATTTTATTATACAAGGTGTTAAATTTTTTGAAATGGTTTAAATGTGTGGCGACCTCTACCGTTCGCCATCACAAGCGCATGCCTAACGGTGGCAAGCACGACATCGAGCGTTGATACAGCTCCATAGGCTAGATGGCACTGTTCGCCTAGTACCGCACATGAATCGCGGTATATAAGATTTAGAACCAGAATAATATAGATAGACAAATCAAGATGTCTATCGGACCTTGGTCCCCGACCATAACACCCGGTCGGTAGGAAGCGCTTCCCTTTAACTTCCTATCTCTAAATCTGTTGCGCCAAAAATGTGTCTACATCTTTATCAAATCTTAATACCTGACTTATAAAAATGCAATATAGTTTCTGTAATTTCATGTAAAATTCTGTGTCCGATTTATTCGATCGTGTTTTATTAAAAAGGTTTTTTTGCACGGTGACCAGCAGGTTACGGCAGAGACTGCGGTATCTTATGAACTTGTGATACGGGCGATTTCGTAACAAAAATGGGTAGCCTGATGTGGTGGCCACTGGCCATTGTGTACACCCTCACCAATGCAGCACGATGCGCGTGAGCACGTCGCACGCGATCGCCGCCTGCCGCAGCTCGACGCTGAGCGCCGCGTCCGCGCAGTACTGCCGCAGCGCGCTCGCTTGCGACCCGGCGGCCGCGCAGATGGCTGGACACTCCACTAGGATCTGATAGACAGACATTTACGCACTTTAATTGTACAAACGCCAGTAGTTATACATAATTAAAAAAAAAACAATTGTCTACGACCAAAATTATTGTATTTTGATTAAGGTAGCATTCCAATGCGGATGGCAGTGCAGACGGCGATGCAGTTGTTCGGCCTTGCTTGCTTTCCACTTCATACAGATTCTAAGTCTTTGTACAATAATGAATCTATCTATGTTATCTATCATGGTATCATGACTGCCTCGTTGGCTTAGTGGCAAAGTTTCTGCTTAACATCCATGCCTTACGTCCTGGGTTCGAATCCCAGGTCGAGCCAAAATTGTTTTTGAGATTTTCTGTCCTGAATTTCTCAAAAACAGCTCGGAGTCGGGAAGTTGGCGGTGTTATACCCCCGTGCCTCGGAAAGCACGTTAAGCCGTTGGTTCTGCGCCTGATCTCTCTCCGGTCATGTCGGATTGCCGTCTCACCGAACTTTGAGAGTGATGGAACAGTGAGTGCACCTGTGTATTGCGCTCACACTTGTGCACTATAATATCTCCTGCGTAGTTGACTGAACTCTTTTGAGATTGGCCGCCGTGGTCGAAATCGGCCAGGAGGACTATTACTATTATTATCATGGGTAAAAAGAGTTGCAGTTAACCCTATGCCATCTGCTATATGCGTCCGACCACCACCGATTAGAAGGAGCTATTTGCTTGTAGTTGGTTAATAATAAAAGGGGAAGGTCATCGTCTATCAGGGAACTGCTGATCGTCACATCAGTACCCACCTGCGTACCTGCAAGCACAGCATGGTGTCCGCCTTGTCCTGTCTGCTCGCGGCCGCTCGCAGCAAATTCTGTTTGAACTGAGCGGCCAAAGCTTCTTCAACCCAGGAGATAACATCGTCACTAGTGGGTCACTCAACCTCACTAGGATTGAAATGCGGAACGCTTTTAGGCAGTATTTTTTGTAATCTACTAGCATTACCTGGCGACTTTGTCCGCGTATACGAACCCCAAAATCACAGTCTTAGTGGTCGTATCATTTTGTTTAAGTTCATATTTATTATGTAAGCATAATCATCGGTGTAACGCATTGGGCAGAGGACCTCGCGGAAAAACAGAATAATTCTTGATTAGAGATCACTAAAGCTCACTCACCTGAAAATGCAGATTCTAGCGGCAATATTGTTGCAGGTGTATAAAATAGATTGAGGCCACCAGAAAACAGTTTTTTTTTAAATTATTCTCTTGGCTGATGATTAAGACGACAACTCACCTGCATAACCTGCAAGCACAGCATGGTGTGCGCCTGGTCCTGGCTGTTTGTGGCTGCTCGCACCAGATCCTGTTTGAACGTGAGGGGCCAAACCTTCTTCAGCCATAACATTCTCACTAGGATTGAAATGCGGGACGCTTTTAGGCGGTATTTTTAGTAATCTACTAGCTTTACCCGGCGACTTTGTCCGCGTATGCGAACCCCTAAAACACAGTCTCAGGGGTCGTATCGCAATATGAGATACTATTAGACGATCCACCGGAGGGGCGTGGCATAATAATATCTCATTTTGTTTAAGCTTATATTTATTATGTAAGCATAAGTATCTTCGAGTACGCCTTTAGTGTAAACCATTGGGCAGAGGACCTCGCGGAAAGGCAGAAAAATATTTGATTGGAGATCACTAAAGAGCACTCACCTGTGCAGTTTCTCCCGGCAAGGTTTACAAAATGGATTGAGGCCACCAGAAACCAGGTTTTTTTTTTAATTTCTCTGGGCTGATGATTAAGTTGACAACTCACCTGCATAACCTGCAAGCACAGCATGGTGTGCGCCTGGTCCTGGCTGTTCGTGGCCGCTCGCACCAGATCCTGTATGCATGTGAGAGGCCACAGCGCTGCGTGGGCTGCCAGCTTCTTCAAGCCAACGAGCGCGGCGCGGCGGACGGCCGAGCGGGGGTCGTTCATGGCCAGGCTTAGGAGAAGTTCCACCTGCGTGGGGAAGAATAAATAAGACTGTCTACCTGTGACCACGGACGCTGAAAAGGGTCCGAAACGTCAGGTTAAAACAAAATGTAAATTAATCGCGAAATAATCAGTAAAAAGTGTATCATTTCAATGTGTACTGTTCGCGTAAACTGAAGAAACAAATATGAGACTAAATAAATAAACCATTTATTTCTAAAAAAAGTCTTTAACACAGTTATGTCTAGTTTTCTCTTTAAGTAGTCATAAACACTTGTATTGCGAATAACTATTAACTAAATACTACCCTTTCGGTTAGCAAGTTAAGAGGTAATATATAGGTATAGTTGTTGATTTTGTATTAGATGCATAATATTTATTTTCTAGATTCTTTAACAACAAAGTGAGTGAAGGCATAAAGCACAGAAACATTGAATGCTACACCCAGACACAATATTACTTTACATATAAAAAACAGACTTCTCTAGTAAATTCAACAAGCAGTTTTGCCATGAGGTTTACGCCCACACTTTTATAGCTTGCATTTCTATAATAGGCTTGTATCCAGTATGAAAGAAATAATCAAAAACTGATTTACTCTAAAACAATTTATAATATAAGATCCCTTTTCATTAGTATTTTTCTGCAGTTTGTATTATTTGATTTTTATTTGGAGTCCAATTGATAAATAGTCACTCAGTTGGCATTGCACTTAATGACGTCAAAGTGTGTTATTCCCTTAAAAACTCTATGGAGAAAAACGTTTTGACAGTTGATAAAAAGTATGTCAACAATTGGTGGTGTCAAATACCCTATTCGAATGTGTGTGAATAAATTTGTGATTGGTGGGTAGACAAAACAGGTGACTATAATAAACACCATAACTTTATTTTGTTTTAACTATAAAACTTCAATTTTCACAAACTACCTATGGGTATGTAGCTCACCTGATCAGGCACATGTACCACAGTGTCAGCAGCAATGGCTGTCAATGCAGTAATGGCGGCCCGCACCGAGCTCTGTGATGGGAACCGTTCCAAAAGGGACCGGAGTAACTTTAGAACGCCTTGAGCTCTCACAGCTGTAATACAAGCAAACAATTAATTGTAGTTAGCTTCTTTCCATTGTTCTTTTCCTTCAATGCACAAGAAAGAAAATAAGATGGTGTTTAGATAATTAATTTACCAATCCCACCTAATCAATGTGAAATGAATAAATGAATATACAACAATATCACATACATTGATCTGACTCCGTAGTAAGTAGCTTAAGCACTTGTGTTTCAGAAATCAGAATCAAAAGTGGTATTACAAATATCTTAAATAAATACACATAAATAAATAAATATTTCCCAACAATCACACCAATTCTCTAGTCCCAAATTAAGCTACGAGGCTTGTGTTATGGGTACTAGGCAACGGATAAACATACTTGAATACTTTTTTTTTGTAAATAAATACATATTATACATAGAAAACACCCAGACCAGTACAAACACACATGTTCATGCACACTTATGCTTGTACTGTGCGTTTGTAATTGTTATTGTACTTTGACCTTATTTTTACAATTCCAATAATAACCAATTAATTATTATTTCAATAAAATAGTGAATTTTTCGGGTACCCATAAGTTATTTGTAGTAGTGATGAGTAGGTAACTTTACTAGTGGTAAAACGAAAAAAACTTAAAGAAATAAATCGTCACAAGAATTCGTAATGCTGCTTGTTTGTTTCCTTCAATTCAGGTTTCAAAATTTTAAATAAAATCATGTCGCAACTTATCTGATCTGAGTAGAACTATCTATCGTCATACTTTCATCCATCACCGCGCACATCACTATCGCGGTGCGAGCGGCACACCAACGTCACGGTAACAATGTCGCGTCAAAGACGTTTGGGCAGAGTGTAGAGTTTCCAGTTTGGGATAATCGATGATTGTTGATTGATAAAAAGTTGTAAATTTAGAAAGGATTTGGAAATGAAACGGACTTAAAAGTAAGTTCAGAAACTGATTACGTTTGGGTCAAATATTACACACTGAACTTAATCAATAATCATCAATACTTAAATTTAAGAACAAGAAAGCAAAACAAAAAATAGCGTGAAAATTCCAATCACAAAATTAAGTAATAAAGTTTCATGACATTTTGGTTACTCCACCTAGAAATGTCTATCAATCCGAAGCGGAAATTTTGTCGGCGTTTTTCGAAATGCACTAAAGGTATTAAGTAAATAGCACTTTTTAATGAGCCGTAACATAAGAGCATAGGGTTGAAGATAAAAATATGTAAAGTACGCGAGCTCTCTCTAACACACCGTTTGTGAGTTTTGCATTTTAAACCGTATGTCATCAAATAAAGAGTCCAATTCGGTTTTCCATATCTTTTGTTTTTGTATGGACCGTCCATGTGACCTACATTAGCGCGCGTGTCTCGTTATTTTGTGTGCGTGTAGCACAGCTGTTCGGGTTTAGTAAAGGTGAACTTTATCCTAAATCATTATGATAATGTTTTGTTTATTATCTCGGAAACTAGCCTGTATTTTTGCACCAAATTTGGTGAGCACACTCAGTGTGATGTACAGATACCCCCCTTAAGTGGTTGATCACTAAAATTGTTAGACCCTATATACACCAAAGTGGTTGTATAAGTAGCAGTTCAAAATAAGTGTCATTATCAATAGGCAACTTCTGTTGTTATTAGCCTGTATTCAGACAACAACTTCCTAGCAACTTCTTTATAGATTCATTCATAGATTTATCCTCGGTCCACTCCTGGGTGTCCATTTGCCATGCAGCAAATGCCTCCTCCAGTCTTTTTTCACTCTGACCTTCTCATCTATGGCAAATTCAGTTAAATAATTAAAAATTAATCAATCTTACCTCCACCATGAACACTCCTCAAGGCCCTCACGAGTTTGGCTCTCCTCTCTGCTCCTGTGCTCTCACACTCAACCATGTCTGAGAGTTTGTTACACATTGCAACTGCAAATGCACTGAAAACGGAGGGAAATGTAGGTTTAAATGTAGTAGTAAATGCTTAGAAGTTTCTATGAAATCTGCATGCATGCAACATAAGCTACAATGTACTTAATCTAATTTGTAGCTTTTTGCATGCACTTGAATGACTTTCCTGGATTTTGTAAAATTTGCTTTGGAAATTAAGAAAAATTGTGGGGTGAATAAGTTTTAAACGGAAATCTTATAGTCGGAGATGGAGAGTTAAAATACAATAACATTGATCCAAATCAACTAATGAGGCATACTCACTTGGAGTGCGCAGCAAATCTAGTAGTAGCATAGATAGCTGCATCCACCTCAACATTGTCATGGCTGTCCAAACCTCGCCTTATAGCATGGTGCACATTTTGCCTCTCAGGAATAATTCCAGCGACTGCACCAAGGGTCCTTAAAGCTAATGCTCTGGCAACAGGGTCATTTGAATGTAAAACACTAAATACTCTCCGGAGAAACTCATCAACGTTCAGTATTTTATCTAAGTGCTTCTCACTCTGCTGACACACGCGCAGCACCCACAGACGTAGGAAGTTGTTTCCCATCCGAAAAACATCAGCCAACTTCAAGAATGAAGAGTTGATTAGAATAGGAAATGGATATTTCTCGAACAAGCGAGGGAAACGCACGATAGCCTCGCATTGTTCCCCGACTTTTCCAGAGCGAAGACCTGGAAATATATTGAATTAGAATAGGTTTTTGCTAAAAATAAGACTTCGTTTAGGTTATGTCGGCGTACCTTTGTCAAGTTCAGTCAGAGCTGAGTTAGCATCCTGCTCCGGCTCCCCAGAGTTGTCGTTGAATGTATTTAATCGAACACCGATCATCCTGTTAGTGTTTTCTAACTTTTATTTTAGAAAAATCGCACAATTCGCAAGTAGTTTAAAAACACCAAACACGTAAATGTCAAATTTTGACATTGACAGGCAAAGCCGTTCCGTAAATGCGCATCATAAGTATTTATCAATTTTTATTTTAATGTAATTATTCATATTTTACCAGGGTTATTTATAATCTTTATTTTTATGATATCATAATAACCTGGAAATTATTTTAATATACGTACTAATTAAAATCCAAGGGTTGGGTTTAAAAGTACAATGTTCCAAAATATAACCTAGTGGAATGGAACGTTGAAACAAAATGGGCGAAAGCTACGTTCCTACTATCATCGACAGGTGTCACTAGGCGAAAATTTTGTACATTACGAAGTCAGCGTTCAAATCAAAAAAACGTTCGATCCACTTTTTTACTCTACCCCCAGTAGTTTGTTCATTCAAAAAACGTATGTGTGCTAATTGTTATGTTAAGCAACTGTAAGTCGTTAAGAGATAAATTTGTAATAGTGCAGAGGCAGAAGACAGTGAAGATTACTATTGCCAAGTTGTATCCTGGTGAGTCTTAGGTTTTCACCTTCTTTATTTTTACCACAACTAATTATTTTTTCAATAATATATAATCAATGTGAGTTTTCTGATTGTCTGCGTCTGCGCTGATTAGTATTGATTGACAGGTGGTTCAGTATTTTTTTAGCAAAGAAACTGAAAGCTTACCTTTCAGTATTGCTTTAGGTATAACACATTATTTGTAAATTAGCGCGTTTTCCAGAGCTTTACAAACACGGAAGTCAAAACGTTAGATTTCTTACTAATTACTTGAACAAGATAATAACTTGTAACATTATCTAACGTAGACTGTCGAGGAGAGCAGCGCTGTATTTATCTCAACCCCGGGGTCGTGTCTCAAAGGTAATTGCGCCCCTGTGTAACGGAACACGCTTGTGTATAATCTGTGTCGTGTATGTCGCCATTAAGCGAAATGGCGCGCGCCAATGGCAGCCACTAATCATGGTCGATCAGTTTGATACTGGATACATATGTTGGTGACGATTAAACATATTTGGTACTGCTCACCAGTGTAGTCTTTAGAGTAAATGACCAGTAAGCCACGTATTGTTAGAAATAGACAAGGGATAACCTGCGTAACGCGTGCTCGCACAGTCAGAAGGTATACTATCGAAAATACCTACGTTTTATATGATGTATGTAGGTTCCTTACTTTGTAAGTCAAAGTTACACTCAATATCAGCACAAGAGTTTGATAATAAAGGTATTACTGATTTATCATTCATTAGCCATCCGTCGTTCGGTAGTTCTGGTACTTCTGGTAGTAGCTTTTAGGTGTTTCACATGGGGCTTCCAAAAATGAACGTTCTTATCGTATTAAGTAATATATATAAAAGCTCTGGTAACATTCCCAGTAATGGGTAGGTACCTAGCTGATTAGGCCATAGGCAAATAACGAATAACGAAACTAAGATAAAGTTGCACCCGTGCCGTGACTAAAACAGGGTTTATCTAAAAACTGTGAGAAAATGCAGATTGCGAGGAGACTGCAACAAAACATTGTGCAAGATAAAAAAAAACATGCAAAAGAAACAAAAGCCCATCTTATGCGTATTAAAATTTTATCTGGCTAATCCATCTCTAATCATCTTTAGTCCTTCCGGATCGGACAATAGTATGTTTTGGTATATTTTTGGAACTAAAAAAAGTTTATCATTGTCCAGCATACGCAAGTAATCGATCCCGGATATGCTTGGATTAGTTCAGTAGTTAGCTACCATTACTTACTGGTCACAAAGAAATTTTCTGTTTGCAGGGAGATTTTTAGGTGACCCTTCGTACTGGTCTATTGTAGACCTATGAATTTTGTAAACAGGGATCAAAATCTATTAGCACAAGTAAGTTGAACGTTTTGTGTATGGGACACGACACGTTGCAGGCGAACCCGAAGTGTCTACCTCATTCACAAGAATGGCATTGTACGAGGGACTTATACTTATTATCTGGTATTAAGTTTCTTTCGCCGGGGATTTGTGGCTAATGAAGATAAGATTGTGGCAGCCATGGTTGACGGCTGGAAAGATTTGCCATGACTTTTGCATAGATGGGTCGGGGACAAAATAAATTCTTATTGTTGTCGAACGCATTCAAAGTAGTGTAAGCTTAGAGGCGATGATTCAGAGAGGGATTTATGGACTGGTTTGGATTTAAACGAGAATGACACGTATACACATCCATCTTGCTACCAAGTACCTACGTAGAGTAGTGTGATAAATAAATATACAACAACATCACATACATTGATCTGACTCCGTGGTAAGTAGCTTGAGCACTTCGGTTACAGGTATCAGAATCAACAGTGGTATTACAAATAAATTTAAATAAATACAAATAAAAACCAGACTAGTACAAACAGACATGTACTTAGGTACCGAAGTTCGCTTCAGTATTGTCTTCGTGAGATTTTCAATGTCCTTTCGTCCCTACTGACATTAATCGGCTATACCGGCTGCAAATATTAAACTTTCATAACCATTCAGAGGGTCACGTGACATGTCACCCGTTGTTTGCATTCCCAGAAGACACACACTCCACACTAATGACGACTAAAAAACTATGGAGTACCCGTCAGTGTATTATAATAATAGGTGCGATCGCACCGCTATCACTCCATCATCGCAAATATTTGTCCAAAGCAATCACTGGCTGATATTCGCTAATCCTGTAGGCAGCTTTCGATATAAAAACATTATCGCACCCCACAAAGAACGACAATGGCCCGGTGACAATGCGCAGCGCGGTCCCACTCTATTTACTTACAGTGAATACACAAATAATGGATACAAGGTTTTTTTGGGAGCCGTTGGTGTCAAAATTAACGCCAGACGTGTTATGTCAGTGTAGCCAAAGTTTTAGTCGTTGCTAGGACAATCCTTAACTTTCATCTTGAAACATCAATAACAAAATCAAAGACATTATTTACGTTCGTGGTCCAATGTTTATGTCTAGTTCATAATTAACCTACTTTTTAAGATGAGAAACTCGAGTATTTGGTAATGGATGTGCAAAAATTCTATTATCTAATAATATTTTTCATTAGAATATCGTTTTTAATCTGCTTGTCTTTTAGTGGCCTCAAGAATAACAATAAAGTGCATAAAATAAATTGCGTAATTCTGGTTCTCAACTCTAGCAATGACAGTACCTACCTATTTGCATCACATGAAGCCATAATCGACTTTTAAGTACTATAGGTACTAAAGCTTAATGCTCCTGCGAGACAATGAGCTATTATGAGGGAAATAATATTTTATTACAGTCCTATACGACCACTATAACACCTTTGAAGTGATAAAAAGCGGAACTTTTTCTTCTAAGCTATGTTAGTTACAAACAAGCGTTCCAGTTTACGTCATCATTTTCCCTGTTTATTTATTTTTAACATGCTTATATTAGCTTAGGCTGTATGTATGTAACGGAATGTTTGAGCGCAATTTTCACCATTTCCAAAAATTGGATTGATTTGAAACTTTGCACACGCATCCAGTGCCGATGACAATGCAATAATTTGTCAAGAGTTTAACTAAAAGAATAAATAATACTTTTGAAACTTAAAAAATCACGCTTTTATTGCTAAATTAAACGTCGCTTTGTATAGTAAATATATTAAAATCATTCTATTTATCGGCAACTATAAAAAGAGAACTATGAAAACGATATAATGTGCAAACTGCGCTTTTTACTCTACTGTAATATAAATTCCTTGCACTTACAAATTACTTATCTTTTTGCGTGTTTTTTTTAAGTTTTTAAACTATTATTTATTTAAGTTCGGTGCAATGATAAATCCGGTCGCTGGTTGGCACCAATGCGTCCTGAACTCTAAGCGAGAGTGTGGACACATCACAAGGTGGGGGATTATTCCGTGATATAGATCTAAACGACAATGTGTTCAGGGTATTTTGGAGGAATATCGTCCGCGCCATTTGTCAGGCTGGCTCACCGCAAAGATTTCACGATGTATTGATTGCACCAGTGCCTAAGGTGTGACAACTCAGAATTACCAGCCAGCCGTTACTAAAATGAAGACATTCAGAACTCTAAAAGCTTCTGTTAAGGTCGCTAGCTGATTTAATTGAAGATTGGTTCGGGTGTGTCAGAGCGTAATGTTTTAACGAGTCGACACTTCTAAGAAAGGTTTTTTGTGTAGACAACAATCTTATTGTGGAGTTCGCTTTAATATTCGATTGTGTAACACATACACGAACACACACAACAGAGTTTTTTTGAATAGTGTAACCAGAGAAGCTTTTACATTTTTGCGTGAGGTCATTAGTTAATACCCATGTGCTGCATAGTTACTAGTTTATATGGAATTGATAAAAGTGACCTTCTAAGATACGTTTAACTATCTACTCCGTAACGATTTATCTGTATTTTTGATTCTAGCCATCCTATTCCCATACATTTGAAACTGTATGACCCAGTCACCTTTGGTATCCGTCATAGCGATAAAGACGTTTAATGTATTAAAGCTGAAAAAGATGATTATTTTGCTTTAAATTTCCACGAAAACGGCGCCAGCACAGGAACCAAAATACATCCAACTGTAATCACCTGAAAAGGTAGAACGGGAAGTTTAATGTATTTGCAAATTGTAAGAAAGATTGCTTCATTTTGTGTAGTTGTAAGTGTGAGCAATTTTATGACCACCTAAATAAGGTTGGTTGGTCAGGACGTTCAAAAACTCCAATTTGAGTCGAGTGACCTAGTACATTCAGAAGCGGTAGGCTTGGTTGAGATACGTGGTCGTTTTTGGGATGGGTGACCATGTCGATCATACAAGTAAGAACGTTAAGCGGTTGGTCCGGCTTAATATCGGTAGATATTAGTCATTTACCCTGGTCAGAGACCCTCAGGCAGATAACATCTGTCAGCATAGTCAGTCACTTAGTACCTTACCTACAAACATTCAGCTCTGCATTTTCTTTTTCAAGCATTTTGATTTTCATAAAGATTGATAATTTTAAACATTTATGAGAACTCTTGTATGAAGAAAACGGTGTCTTCCTACTGTATTTCTCTCTACTGGGATCACTGACGGTATTTCCTCACAAATCACAATAGCTCTTTAAACGTGCTACAAAGTATACTTACTTCATGCTCTCTCATTTTCGTGCGCGCTACCGGAACGCGCGTAAAGTGATTATTTTAGTTCGCCACGAAATTTGACTGCGCTGTTTCCAATCTTTTCAACGCTTCTGTGTTTTGGGCTGGCCATGATTTTCAAATTTTTTAAGATAAGTTTTGTTATTGTAATGGTGAAAGTTGAATTTTTATCTAGAGGCTGCTGCTTGGCCCTCGTGGAATACCAGAAGGCAGGTCTGTAGGTAGCTGTTTTTCCCTTCATTAACACATTATAGGTACTGAGCCAAAACCATTTTTATGCAGTATTTTTGTTAGGTGTACTATTTTGTATAAAACTTACCTATTTTATCTATATTTAACGAGTGACTCGTCTACCTTTCTCTTCTCTACCTAACGCCAAAAGAGCACCTATATTTTAATTATATACCTCTATAGTAGTAAAACTACGCTGTAAAACGCTTAGGTTATATACGCTTATAATTAGTGTGGGACGCCCCCCGGCTAGATGGACAGACGACCTGAAAAAGGCAGCTGGTAGTGACTGGATGCAAAGGGCAGGAGATCGTGCGCTGTGGCGCTCCTTGGGGGAAGCCTATGTCCAGCAGTGGACTATAACAGGCTGATATGATGATGATGATGATGATGATGATGATGATAGTAGTAAAATAATTTTGGGTATTCAATAGTCATGAACAACTTTAGTGTAATGCTTAAGAAGTTGACTTAATAGTCAACTTCTTTAGACCAAGAGGTCGCGGGATTGATCCTCGCACTGTACATACAAATAATTGTGTGCATGAACATGTCGGTTTGTACTGGTGTTAGGTATATGTGTTTAAAAAATACCGGTCTAAGATTGAATTATTTTCTCACGATCTTTTTAAAGATTTGATAAGTGCCTTACCCATTCATCACGTTTCACGTAATATGGCTTTCACCAAACCTATTATCTTATGTAAATCCTACCATTGTCTAACATTTTCGCAAATCATGGAATCGTCTTTTGTAATTTTTAATCGTTATTTGTTACTTTGCAATTTACCTTTACGGGTAATAATGTAAGATGAGATGTGAGATATATTGTAGACAGAACAGGTACAAAATGGCTGATAAAGAGAATATATATAACGTAGGAAGCACTTTAATCATGGAATTATGCTCGATGCAATTCGTGCTTTGGATTTCAGTTTAACAAAAAACATGTTTATGCATTCCTTAATAATTAATTAAATTGGATAGTTTGATAATTATTTTATTTAACACTAACCATAGATTTTAAGCTAATTGTTACTAACTCATATGGATTAAATTGTCTGAAATAAATTATATTATTATTATTAATTTTTGTCTGATTGAAGCCTCGTCAAGCCAATTTTGGACGGTACGCACTTGAGAACTTTTAACACATATGAATTGTTCTCTTAATATCATACCGTATCACCAATGGTATCCTATCAAAAGTACACGGCAACGCATAATAATGCTGCAATGAGAAATTCACAGCAAATGTTTTCAAAACTGTTTGATGTAACAAAATATTAATTATGCATATAAACATTGTTCTATTTAATGTTTGGTGGGTTAGTTTGATGAATATTATCTCAGTCCAAATTGCAATTAAGAACACATTGGCAACATGAAAATAGTGTTTTCACTTCTCATGCTCGAAAAAGTACCTACTACTTTATGCAGGATCTAGGCGACATAAAGTTGAATTTTATGCACTTGTGCATAAAAGTAGCTTTTTAAATGTGTCTACACTAAGGCAGTGACCATTTAGCCCATACAGCCAAAAACAATCAATTGTACATGGATAAAACTTGCTAATTTATAATATTTCCTTCCCTATTTGCACTTTTGATTTATAATAAGATAATACGAAAAAGAAACTAAATATCAAAACGTGTTTACCACAAAAAAAAAACATTATTCCAAAATAATTTAAGAATAGGCTGTATATTTTTTTTCTTTGCCCGAAAATTATGCAGGAAAATTAAAAAAAGTAAAGTAGCGGGAAAGAAGCCGTGAACTTTTCGTATTGAATTTTCTCAAATTATTGTTTTATTTTCTCGCAATCGAAGTGAAAAGCAGAGTTTACAACTCGTGCACAGATCATTTTTATCCTCGACTTCATCATCTGCCCTCGCCCTGCGGGCTCGGGCATATAACGATCTCGGATAAAAATGACTTGCTTTATGCTCTCGTTGTAAAATCTACTATTTTTTTACATAACGTTATGTAGAACCGTTTGTAACTATAATTTTCCAAATATAAAACTGGAACGACAGATTTTTTGCTACCGAAAATTAGGGATGATCGATATTAAGAAAACATCGATGTTGACATCGATGTTAACATCGAATCAAAAGTATCGATGTGCGATAAAAATCGCTTCAAAAACATCGATATATGTAAAATATCGATGTTTTATTAATATTTCGTTTCCGAAGTTTCATTATTTAAAAAAAATAATAGTTAATCAAATTTGTTTCCACTTCACGATAAAAATCGATTCAAAAACATCGATATATGTAAAATATCGATGTTTTATTAATATTTCGTTTCCGAAGTTTCATTATTTTAAAAAAATAATAGTAAATCATATTTGTTTCCACTTCACAAGTTCACTCACAACTTCACAAGTCTCACAACACGATACCTGTCCTTCTATCTAACTACAAGAATGAAGCGACGTGAACATTGAATTGACGCTGACAGGATTTTTTTTAATTTGTCAAGAAATGCAATGAAATACCTATTCATACGGCATCATCCGATATTATTGACAAATGTAGTGCATCCAAAATACGCTAAATGACGCTCAAAACTTTTTTCGATATTTTTATTCATATAACATCGATGTGTCGATAATATCGAAATCATAACATCGATGTCAAAACATCGATGTTTTTCAGCTAAACATCGATGTTTATTCAACATCGATGAATATCGATCATCCCTACCGAAAATTAACTTCGTTCAAAACTTTTAAAAAAATGTTGACTATTTCCTACGTACCTACCTCGTACCGGTATATGATCGGATTGGAAGTAACATGTTATATCTATGTTATTTGTTTCGGTTTATTTAATGTTGTTATTTTATAATTGTAAATATAAGATCACTAGCGGAGTGGAGGGCTATAACCTGAGATAGGTACATGAACCATCCTAGTTCAGGTATCATCCCACCATTAATTATTTTTAAACTCATTTATTTTATGTTTTTATATCTATGTATTTTGGTAAGAAATAAACGATTATTATTATTATTAACATTTGGAAGGCAGTTTGAGATGCACTGTCCCATCTCCCACAATAGTGATAGCCTGTGGAGGCCATATCTGATGGGCGTCACGCGCGATGACTTTTCGAATACCTTTGTTCCTTCTTACATAAACATTCATGTAAATCGAGCGAGAATGATCACGTCTGCGGTTGTTAATGCAAAGCAGATCTTGGGACAGAGTGGATTGAAAGTGGGGAAATGAGTTTGAGATGTAGGTAGGAGTCTTGGCTTGGTGTTTCTATATGCCTTAGGTAAGTAATAATTAATCAAACTAAGATATTATAATACAACTAGCCTATGTAATAAAAGTATAAAAACAGATAAACAAAAAAAGGAAACAAGAAAACAAACATTTAAACTTTATAGAATAAATATCATCCCCAGCGCTTAAAACTAATAATCAAGTAGCTAACTATCTAGCTTATTAACTTTAATTAAATTAATATTTTGTGGGTACGACTGCCTGTCTAAAGAAAGTTTAACGTGATGCTAGGTGATGCTTAAACTAACGAAAACTGCAAATATTGTGTTATATTCTGTAAACTGATGCAACTTTCATCGAAAGCGTGATAAAACTATTGCTGATTTGACATGATCTAAGGTCCATCTACCATCTTATCTAAATATATTTTTGAATGAACGAAACATTTATTTCAGAAAACAAACAATTTTCCATACATTCTTAACCTAAAAACCAACTTAAGAGATAAAATAAAATAAAACACTTAAAAAACAGTCCGAAGCCAATCCCAGCTTCAAGCTCTAATAGAACTTGAAGCTAGGATTACCGAACGTGGATTGATGCCTTGCCTTGCCTTGATAGGGCTGTATACCCTCTCTGCAATAGCCCTCAGGAGAGTGTTGGTGCTGCTCCGCACTCGCTCCCACAGGGAAGCCACTCGTTTTCGCAGGACGGCGTGAAAACCATCTGTGTTCCATGTGGCGAACATTCCCGAGGCACTGCAGCGCCAGGGCAGACCCAACATCCCCCTGAACGCATTGATATTGAATGCGCAGAGCACTGAAAGCTTTTTTGGTGTAACTGCTCCACAGGTTGCACGTGTATAAAGTTTGACAATATGTTTTAAAAAGAGTAACGTTTAAAGTTTTTAAGTTTCTCAACTGAAGCTTTATTTATTCAAATCGTTTGATAAACTCTCGAAAACGTGATAACGATATTTTTGTTTAAAATGACACAAATATTCAGGTTCTCCAGCTGTTTCATCGCTCAAAAGCTTTTTCTTTGCTATCTGATCTAGCAACTGATGCACTTATCAAAGAGAAAAACTCGACACGGATTAGACATAACATTAATTTGATGATCTTATTTGATACCACTTTTTTTGTAACTCTCTTTTGTTATAAAATGGACCACAAATACCTCCATATTATCGTCAAATTGCAGACCTTTTTCAAGTATAATTCCTGCGGACACGCAGCATTGTGAGCGAATCAACGAGCGGTGTCGGGTGTCGAAACATGAGACGTGGGCTTGCATGTGCCACCAATTATTACTACCACCAGATATTTTATTTTATCCGCAATGTCTAGGTATCTCTCGTTGCATTTTTTTTTCTGACTGTATGGCTATTGATGTCTGACTTTTGATCTAAAAAAAAAACAATAAGTTTTTGTTTGCGGCCAGTGTTATCGCGATTGTTCGTAATTTTTCAACTGGCTGCATAGTCCTGAGCCTTTTCTAACAAGAGAGAATAAAATGACAAGTTTTGCTTAGTCCTCTCTTCTTTTTAAACTTCTTCATGCTAGCGATCCTTCTGTCCGGTGTCGGGGTCTGCATTCCGGCTATTTTTCTCTCATTACGTCCTATCTTGTTTTAATCGTTGTCTTCTGAAACTCAACCATCGCAATTGAGGCGTTACTTTTCGCTTCTAAACGGTTCGGTTTAAATTGTCACGTGGCAGATGTAGAACTTTTCTTTTTATTCACAGAATTTAAATTATTTCAATGTCACGAAACCCAATTAACGGTAGGTACCTACTATGCAATATGCATCTTCTATAGCTGACACACACGTCAATTCCAGGATATTATTACCACCATCCCCTTTTCAGATTTCGTATTACATAACAGTGTTCGAAGAGTATAATTACATTACATTTATGTCGTTACATATCGTCCATTGTTCGCTGAGGGTAAGCCAGGGCTCCCACTGGGTCCTACGGGGTACCTACCTCGGGGGTGACTGGCGTGTAATAAATTCAATTATCACAATTCTCATTGTATCTGCTTCGAATCGTTATTTTAACGAAATTGGAGCCCTGCGTGAGAGGGACAGTGATTTTTTTGAATTAATCATCATTGACGACGAGGAGCGACAAAGCTGTTACATATTTTAGAATGTCGTTATTTACTGCTTGTATATGACCATCAGGTTTTTTAAATAAGCACATGACATTTTGTTTCGACGGGTTAAACTATTCTCTTATTCACTCGACCTACGGTAATTGAGAGATTTGTGGGACTCAAGCAGTAATCTTTTTACTTGCCTATTGCATTCAACTACCTCAATATTTTGGAACCATTTTCAAAGTTCCAATGATAACCAAAATAAGTTTGATACTGCGTGCAATTTCGAAAAGTTACGTTTCTTTTTCCTCATTCAAAAGGAAACAATAATTCTGACTACCCTCCAGTAGCACGTCCCACAGAGCGTTACATATCTGGTTCGTACCGGTTCGATCCGGAAGCTGTCACCCTAATCCGCGTGGCGGGTGTCTGGTGCATTGTGCGTGTCTATTGTAGCTCCGTAATTATGTAGCTATGTACCTTTAGCGGCATATCAACCTCTCCAACCATCCACAAAGTTTTGCCATAAATTTTCAACTCCACATCAACGAAATAAAGTTCAAATTCGATATGAAATTTTCGACGTTTGTGGGTAGGTTGATATGCGAGGGTATCTCGGGGCGGCCATGTTGCGTGCAGGGTGAGACTGTTGCTTAATATCGTTTTGGTGATGGCGACATTTTTTGGCTATCCAAGGGGTGATTGCATCTCAATGAAGTTGAATGGAAGCGATTGGCGCATATGTTTAATTTTAAATTTAGCCCTCAAAATGATTAATATTAAACCTCCTTATGTTATTTTTATATTCGGTTTGGTCAGTAAATCAGTCAGTGATCATTATGAAAATAATTGATAAATGCCTGAGTGTTGACCATCAAATAAGAACATTGCACCTCGACAGGAACCTAATGCCATCCAATTTTTTCACAGAATCCACCACCATACCCTATCAAAATGTAACCAAAAACGTTTCTAATTAGATAATTGAGTTGTCCATTGTAAATCGATGCTGATCGCCACTAAACAAGGTCGGTCGGGTTACACTTAATGCGCTTATTCCGCCCAATTGCGGCTATTACCGGATAATTCCAGATGAATCTGGATGAAACTGTACTAGTACTCCAAAAGACTGTCTATATTTTCGAATCTGCCATCGCATTGTTATGGCGTGTGAGTGACGGGTATGGATAGCTAAACGTATACATGGTTTTACATATTAGATCACTAGATAGTGTCCGCTAATAGGTTCTCAGCTGCTAGAATTTAGCATGTTTTTTGTGCAAGCGAAACCTGAATTTAGTTTAGTGCGAATAACGGTTTTAGAGTAATTTCCAGTTTAGATAGTTGAAGTGGTATGTAATTTGACTGTGTACGCTAATTGGGGACAAATTACAATTTCCTAATACGAATGCTGTTTTTTATTTCAACTGTTGGCGACAAGTGTGCAACGGGTTAGTTGTTATTTATGAAGTTTGGCTTAAACAATCCTTATGATACGCACATCAACAAAGTCTTAAGACTAACTTATACTTTTGTCGATTTGAAATTGCAAAATATGATCCAGGACTTCAAAATCAATCTTTATTTGTCAGAAACTTTCACGCCAAACGACTGGACCGTTTTGATTGAAACTTGGATTGATAAACTAATTATAATATAATAATTAACCTGGAATAATACACAGGGTAACTTTTTATGCCGTAAAACTTCACGGTTCCTGTGGGATATCTAGAAAACGGGTTCTATGCGGGTGAAACCTATGCAGGAGGTCGTTCACGACCACTCTTTACTTCAGGCAGTTGCAATAAAATAGTATCTTTTGCGAACCATCGTATCTTATCATGACTAAATCATACCATCTAGGCGAATCTCATTCATTTAAGATGTTATTGATTTTGATGTTCAATGGCCTGAACGGAATCTAGGAAGAAGGATGGAATTAAAAAATAGAGACACACAAGAGCAGGATATTGTTGCTACCTGTCAAACTGGGATTAGCGGAGCGGTCACGAGCGCAGCGGATAATGGTCACAACATAATCCGCTTATTATCCGGACGTGGTCGAGGTGTAGGGAATTGGCGATATCTAACATTAACTAACACGAAATCACTATATTTGTTTACAATTTTTATACATTAGTGAGAAAACTAGGGATATAATCTGACAGCTGGAATCTTGGCATGACTCTGGATACTTTACATTACCATTAGGTACTTTATCTCTAACCCCCGATTCAGACGTTGGGCGAACAGTTGGCCGAAAAATCTATCTTCCAATGAGAGGACCTAAAAAATTGATGGCCTCAATCTTGTTTTTCAAACTACTGAAAATGATGAACTAGATTTGGAAAGTTAATACTGGTTTGTTTATCACACCGATTCTTTTTTTTAAATCTCATCAGCTTATTCTTGGGCCACAATAAGCCTGCTACAAGGACGTGTCAGCGTCACAACGTCACAAAAGGCGTATTGATATGGGTCATTTGTACGAATATCATCCAACATAGCCAACTTAGGTATAAACTCATGGCGATTCAGTGACTTCTTGTTCGCAAATTTTGATTTTCCATAATTTTTACTGGATCTCTAAAGATTTTTGTCTTCATTCCGGTGATCGTCAGCCAATCCTTAAAAAAATACAAAATATTTTATTTCAGTAACTTAGTCTAATACAATAATCGTTGTGGGAACTCCCTTTTAGGCAAACACATTGCCTGTGGTAGGAAGAACCGTTCTTTTGACAATCAGTTACAAAGCAAACTAAATTACAACTGGTAAACACTAAACAAGCAAGCAATTTAATATTTAGTTAAAATAAGTCCTTACTTGACATACCTAAGTAACTACCATACATTTGTTTATTTTCTTTAACCCATTAATTTTGCCAGTACATAATCAAACATCACTTTAATCCGCATGTTCCAATCCAACAACAAGTTTCACATTACAAAAACTGTTGTACATTAAATCTGTAATACCGTTTTAATTTATTTAAAGTCCGCGATTAGCGCACGCAAATCCATTTCTCGGTGTTTTTTCACTTAGGGCTGTATTTATTAGAGTTATACAGCTTTAATGCAGCCGCTGAATAAGCGTTAAGTAAACACAAACATTATTTTAGTAACCCGATGAGTCGGTCCGGTCCCACAGGCGATTAGTCCGCCCCATGTTTTCGATAAACAAGCCAATAATAGTTTTAGTAAAATCAACCCTATAATGGTCGATGCAGCGAATATGTTTCGGTGAAAGGGATATTTAAAGAGATATTAGGAGGAAATTAAAGTGTTTTTTTCTACGTCTGGTCAGGCAAGGAAAACGTTGGTAGGCATCAATACGGAAATGATAGTCACAAATAAAATTATCCAAAATTTTGCAGCGGATTTCTCAGCCTGTTAAACGCTCCAGCCAGCCTTTGATCAGATTTTATAATTAACATTTCCATCTCACGCATGTGTGTCATGCACCTTAAGCGTCGCTAGATAGCGCTGCCCGGCGTTTACTCGCGGCAACCTAATCTAAGCGACACATTTGACAGTTGGCTAGGTACCTCACTGGCAAACCAATAGCGGCTTTAAAGTATTTTAACCGTATATTCGACGCTCTGAAGAGGTAACTCCTCTAACTGCAGTTATAATGATTCTTTACTAGTTAACAAAAATTAGTCCGTATCTGGCTGTTTAAATCTAGAAATCTACCCCACACATGAATATATATATATATATATTATAGAGTCATTTCTTTTGCTAAAGTAAATCTCGTACGCTTTGTCACAGCATGTTGCTTTGGTTATAACCACATTCTTAATTTAAATAGTGAAAATATAGGTGGTGCTACGGAGCAAGTGTCTAGTAAAGAAGAATTCAACTAACTTTCCACGAAACGTATTTAAAAACGTATTCGGATGTGATTCTAGTGGGAATATAATCTTTATTGGTTGCCTACCACCCGAGCACCGCGATAGCGCGGGCTACGGGAGGCGTATGTCGAAATCCGCTTACACGTGATTGACAGATGACAGCTCACCGCATTACACCCCGCTGTAAAAGCGAATGTGCAAAATCGCAACGCAAAATAGGGGGAAAAGATATTCTGAACATGTATGTTTTAGGGAGTGGGAAGTTAAATCTTGTTTAACTCTAGGGGAGTACGGAGCTTCGTAAATTAATACACATGTTGATGGTAGTTACCCCATTGTTTTATTATTCTCGTAAAGATTTGAACTGTTTGTTTGGAACCGAAAGTATCTATGCTTCTACTGCCTCGTTAGTGTAGTGGCGAAGTTTCTACCTTACATCCGAGACGTCCTGGGTTCGAGTCCCAGGTCGAGTCATAATTGTTTCTGAAAACCACCTCGGAGGCGGGAAGTTGGCGGTGTTGCACCCCCGTGCCTCGGAAAGCAAACGTGCTTTCCGAGGCACGGGGGTGACTTAACGAAGTCGTTGGTCCTGCGCCTGACCTTTCTTCGGTCACGTCGGATTGCCGTCTCACCGAATTTTGAGAGTGATGGAACAGTAAGTGCATTGCATGTGCCTATATTGCGCTCACACGTCTTGTGCACTATAATATCTCCTGCGTAGTTGGCTGATATCTGTTGAGATTGGCCGCCGTGATCGAAATCGGCCAGGAGGACTATTATTATTATTATCTACGCTTATTTAGTAAGCAAACCTACTAAGCTCCAATATGGATTTTTTGACAATGTTGACACCTAAATTAAAAAGTCGATTGTTGCTGGCCAGTGGCTTATAATAAAGTTTTAAACGAAGGAAAGGCGCACTCGTTTGAAGTTATCGCACCAGGCCAAAGCCGCAAAGTTTCGTGGTTTCCGTAAACTAATCAGCATTGATTTAAGATGACAAGTTTTGAAGATGGTGGTATACTTAGATATTGTAACGTTTCGGACGCTGAGATAAAATCGAAATTTGTATTAGCCGTAGAGAGTCCTTGTAGATGGGACGAACAAGCGACTTATTAAATAAATAAATAAATGTTGTATATTTATTTATTTATTTAATAAGTCGCTTGTTCACATCACACACATTGTGTAGGTATCTGGCTCCGTGATAAGTAGCTTAAGAACTTGTGTTACAAATATCAGAATCAACAGTGGTATTTGTAATACCACTAAACTAAATTTAAATAAATACATATAACACCCAGACCAGTACAAACAGACATGTTCATGCACACAAATTTTTGTACAATGCGGGGGTTGGACCCGCGACCTCTTGGTTAATAGTCAATTTCTTAACCATTATACCAAAGTGGTCGTCACTTTCTTGGTTTAATTAAGTCCAAAGCATAGCTCGTGATTTAATACTAGTTTGGTCAGTTATTTACTCATTAAAGGCTTTTTCAAACAAGTAGCGCAGCGTGACGTTATTTGCGAGCTCTACCATTATAAGTTTAAAGAACCTAGCTACTTTAAGGAGGTCCCGGGTTTGCTGAAGTAGACCGGAATAAAGATCTTGATTTGTTAGATAACGACATTCTACCTAACCACCTAACCCAGACAAAAACCTCTTTGTTTACTACAACGTTTTATTTCCCATTTTGTCATCCCATAACCGTGCCTACCTAACTCAAAGTCACCGCAGACTCCAAAATAGCTTCGGGCCGTATTCATATTCAAACTCGCTTCCTGCATCGCGCAATGGAAATATTCAGTGCTTGAGTGTAACGTGGTATTGTGGGACACCCACAAAGGGGCATTCGGGAGGATCCGTCTGCCTTCCGTAGTTACGCAGTGTTTTGTTGCTGGTGAGCTTGGGGTGAGGTATGGGAGGTAGCGGGGAAATAGACAAGAGAAATTTCTGTTATGGTCTTTGTTAAATTATTACAAATTTTACAGTGTTACAATTTGGTGAAGATACAAAAAGGGTCAGCCGACTATAGAAAAAAAAAATACAAAATTTTCTTTTACATAGATCAGCTTAAACAAGAAATGACCAGTATCTCCTTTTAAGCTTGATAAAGCCTGTGCCAGTAGTTAGCTCTTCCTAAAAAACATAGAGCAATCTAAGTAATAGGTTTTTATTTATTTTTTAATTTAAAACGTCTCACTAAACACTATATAACAATATTTAAAGGTAGATAATTAGTTAGGTCTGATATGTAACAATTCACTCGTAACGGATATAACTGAACCCAGTTTGAAGTAACCACCGCTACTGAGGACTATGATAATATCATCAACATATTATGTTGATGTGCCTCCGTAGATACGTATCTTAGCTACAAAATCTTTACAATGTGTAAAAAATATAAAACTATACTCTGAAAAGATTTCTCATAAAGACCACCAGAATAGCGCTGTACCTCCACTTTTGCCGACTGCTTCTACGCGATGTTAGCATTAAAGACATGAGTTCAGTGTTAAATGGGTATTATTAAGAGTATTAGGAGTTAAGAGTTGAATGGTTAAGACAACTTGGGTTAGCAGTGGACGTCTAGGTCTGGAGGATGAGAATAATGATGATAAGTTGGTATTACCACAGATTACTAAATAGTTACTGTATTACTATCACACTTATATTATAAAAGTGAAAGTTTGTTTGTTTGGATGTTTGTCCGTCTGTGTCTGAAACTAGTGAACGGATTTTGATGAAATTTGGTATACAATAGGGTATAAGCTAACTTGGGTGATGGGATACTTTTTATCCCGATTAAATATTCCCTTGGGATAAAACAGGAATTTTCGAAAGTCACTTTTTTTTCTAAAAACAACGGACAGGACAACTTCCGTGGGGTCGACTAGTATATCAATCTAACTTATCCAAGAGCCTGTAACTTGGGCCATACTACCCGTTTGCCGTCCAAAGCCTCCTTTGTTCGTACAGCAGTTTAGCGAAAGCAATTTGGCGTTTTACGCGCGGCAACAGATACGACGCGCGCGCAGACTTCGTGGGAGATCGCACTTTACTATGTAGTCGCCGTGATATATGGGAAATGCAATTTACTGACCAAAAAACTATAGAATTTTATTGGATTCTTTATAGGCAGGTGATCCGAGTAACTGTTTGATTTATCAGTCAAAATCTAACTGCCTCGTTGGTGTAGTGGCAAAGTTTCTGCCTTACATCCGAGAGGTCCTGGGTTCGAATCCCAGGTCGAGCCAAAATTGTTTCTGAGATTTTCTGTCATGAATTTCTCAAAAACAGCTCGGAGTCGGGAAGTTGGCGGTGTTACACCCCCGTGCCTCGGAAAGCACGTTAAGCCGTTGGTCCTGCGCCTGATCTCTCTCCGGTCATGTCGGATTGCCGTCTCACCAAACTTTGAGAGTGATGGAACAGTAAGTGCTTCTGTGTATTGCGCTCACACTTGTGCACTATAATATCTCCTGCGTAGTTGACTGATCTCTGTTGATATTGGCCGCCGTGGTCAAAATCGGCCAGGATGACTATTATATCTTTCTACAGAAAAAGTGATCTTAACTGCAAAGTGTGCGTAATCCTATACAGGGCAAAAATATCAAAAACATTTTCATTTTGTTCGACTTAGTATGGCCAACCTAACATGTAGGGCTCGATAAACAAAGTCTCCCCAAAACCACAAGTAAAGCTAATTCGCCGTGCAACGTTTGATGTTGCGAAATGACTTATTGAAATGCAGTTAAGTGCATGCTAGTAATTTCATGTGCGATTACACTTAACCCTGTCTGTGCGCGGGCGCGGGTCGGTTAGACCAAGGAGGGCAAGGAAAAAAGCCAGTCAATTTAAAAAAAAATTTATTTCGTATTGAATGATAGGTATACTATTTGTCAATCGAGAACATGTAAATAGATTTGTAGACGTTTCACTCCATTTTTAAAGGAAATTTAAAAAGAGCGTCATTGCAAAAAAAACCGCAAAGGGGCTGTGTCGGTGATGGATGAATTTTGAAAGCTCATCTGGCAATCACCGGATAAGGATTGAAGGGATCAAAATTAGCTAACCGAAAACACTTCTAGCTTGGGTTTTCAATAGGGAAGGAAACACAATAATGCAATGATATCATATAAATGATAAACAAGATATATTTTTTCTAAAATACGATAAAGACCACCACCTCCCCAAACTGGTGTGTCTGTTCTACTTCATCCATCCAAGCAGATAGGTCCGAAGCCGCGGTCCACGTGTAACTAACCGTGCGGAGGGGTGTACTCTGTGATCAGCTCGCCAGTTTCATTTTTGGTATTCTTGTTGCCCGCCCGAGCGCGGCCTATAGAGTTATAGTGGCGAGATATGCATAGCGCATTGGAAGGGTTGATTGGTAACCGGGTACATGCAAGACATACAACAAAGTTTTGTTTAAAACCTGCACATAAGGTTTTAATATGCGGCTCGACTACGCGGTTATGTTTGCGTTGATATTTAAATCAAGGTCAATAATCAAACACTTGAAAGCGTCAACGCAAGAAACATTGAAGTTTGCGAAGCTAAAGAACCTACATTATTTAACGTGAAAACAGACATAGACGCAAAAACAATGATAACGTTATGTATACCATTTATCTCAAGGATGCATGCAAGGGTTTTCTGAGTTTTATTGTGTATTCAAAGTGTCTACAAATGTGTCTGTAAGCACTAAACGTTTTATTTCTTACTGAGTTTCTATTTAAGTTGTAAGGACTGTAAAAAAGTCCGTAAATCCGGACGAAGTTTTACAATTTCACAGCTCCCCGAAAAGCAATACGTCTTAGCGTTTCAAACACTTTCAAATTGCCCGTCGGTGTTTTCACTTTCATCTAGCTACAGTTCAATTTAAACGATCAAGACTCACGAGGGTTTAACCCTTCACAAATCATTCTCGCTAAGCGATGTGTCGAACCGCTAGCGATACCTTGCGACCGTAACTCTGCATTCGTGACGTATGACGCATTGTCTCCTCTACAAACTTATTCCGTCAGGTCGAAAAGACCTTATGTAGCATTTGAAGTGCTAAACTCCAGATTTAAGGTTGAAATATTACTGGTAGCTTTTATGGGCAGTAAACGCGTCCTATACTATGTTGCGACACAGTAGCCTTACACACTTTACTTTCAAATTTACAGATGCAAAATAGCATATTGTATTGGATATGGTAGCTGTCATTTTAGTGAGTTTTATTATTTCGCGTCGGAGTCGATCGAACTCTTCATTCTTGGCGTGGGACAGGGGAATGTTATGGGAAATTTATTCAGAATAGGCTATTGTGTGGCTCGTGCGCTCTATGCTACGCAATGCTATAGTTTTCGAGAAGCGTCGACAATGGCGGCAGGTTTCGAATTGCAAAGATAAAAAGAACAGCTTCCAAATGATGCTAAATGTGGACATTGCTTGCTTAACCTAGTTCCTGCCTAAGAGAAGCTACTTTCATCTGTTGAGATCCAGTCGATCCATCAAGTAGGTACTATGCTCTTTCCTAAGTATCTTCCTTTCTAATTTAACTAAAACTAAGTATTTTTAAACCCTGTAGATATCCTTGGCGTATACGTTAAGGAAAGAAAAACCATGAGTAAATACTGTAAATAATTTATTATATTCCAGAATTTGGGCGAAGTTAAATAGGTCAACACGTTCAAAAACGCCGTGTATTGGTTTAGTTCTGAGGAGTAACTAGATATAAGTACTCAAACATTACCTATTTAACTATCGCATGACTCAACTAGAAAATATAATGAAAAACCTTTCCACATTTGACGTGGCATTATTATTATAGCCATTACACAAATTATTTTCGGGCCGCTTGTTTGCCGTGACAAATGGTTTTTGTGTTCATTGTTACAACACAGCCTTCGTGTGACACAAATACATTTTCCTCCGAAACTAATATCTTGGATTAGCCGTAAAAATACAAGCGCTATTCACGTTTCCAATTCCCTCCGTGACATTAACGACGGAACGTAACAAACGTACGTACTATCGAATAATATAGTAGGGTACAATGGAAGAAAAATATATAGGAGGCGATGATAAATCATAGTAATGGAACACCACAATACCGCAGCAATCAGGAGATGACGTTCTTTGTGGGCCCACCCACTGAAGAATTTATATCAAACAAGGATACTGAAAGGGGCGGTGTGGGGGTCGTATCGACCGGCCTCCCGCGCTGGGGGGTTGGGGGTTTCAGCCGTACGAATTACGGAGAGATTTATGTTACGCGAGCCACTTAGCAAACTGTCGGTTAATGAACATGACCCGAATGGAGGTGTTTTAACGGTGCCAAGACGGTGGTGCCTGGCTGAGATTCTCGCCGTTTTGGGGTTAGGGTTTGTGCACATAGCAATACATACAAGTGTTTTTATAGAAAATATTTTATGTCCATACGTCGTCAGGAAAGTGAACCTATTTGTGCAAGTATAACCTCACTATCTCCTCTATAACAATCCATGGTCACAGTATTGTAAGATATTATCTACGTACCTGACTTTGAGTTGCCTTAACCAAGTTTTCTAAGTACCTACCAAAATCCATCGATACGTTCAAGAGCTACGATGTCACAGACAGACACACTCACAAAAACACAAACATACAAACACAAACAAATGTACGGGTCATACTTATAACACCATACTTCTTCGTCGGGGGTTAAAAAAGAACTAAATACAATATGCACCCACTCACGCACAAACGCCCATAGAGTTAATTTTAAAGCACTTGCATAACGTTGTATTCGCTTCGTTATTAATCAATTGCAAACAAGTGCATATTTGATGCAATAAGCTTAAATGATTGTCATACTATTTGCATGAAGGACATGCATACCTACCTACATGTCACGCGTACGACAAGCCTATTAACTTAACATAGGATTAGCACAAACAAGTCTAGACTAGAACGACATGGATATATGCAGGTGTCATAAAAGTCTACTTCTTCGTTTTAATATAAAATAGGATCATAAAGGACTTGTAAACTAGCTGGAGTATGATGGAAAAGTATTTGTCGCTTGACTAAAGTTTCAATCGTCAATAACAGCTGTCATCATCATGTATTTTGGGTTAGATATGTCTGCACAAACAAGCTATAAGGAAGGTATTAAGTTATTTTTGCACAGGTACTCATTAGCATGATGTAGAGATTAATAATTACGTCGCTCGTAGTCTGTCGAAGCGACAACTTCTCCTGAGGATGCCATATGTGTAGCAGCGAAACGCGTCGAGTGTTTTGTTGGTGTCAGTGTTGTGTTTCCAGGCGCATCTTCTGTGTCACGTTGTGAGTTGTATTGTAAGTCCTGCGACTTCCAGCTCTAGTTTTTTCAAGTGGTTACAGTTGGATGTATTTGGTTTCCTGCGCTGCCGATAATAATTATCTTTTTTAGCTTAATAATTACATTACAGATAGCGATTTTGGCTTAGTAAAGTTTTGAAGACAACCCAAGGCAGATTGGCTTGGCGCAGGAAAGTATGAAGACTCTACCCCAATTAAAATAGGAACAGAGAAGGAAGAAGAAGAAGAAAAATCTGAATATAACATGAAGTGAATTAGAACCCTACCTTCTTAGATGTTCTTGAAGCACTATGTCATGATTATGCGTATAAAAGAGTCTTCAAGTTATGGCAGGTATGTTTCATTCATTAAGGTTAGGAACTGATAGGTAGGTAACGTCAAATTTCTAAAAAAAAACTTCCATTACTTACATAAGTATATTCCAATTTATAAACTTTGCCATTGTTCCCGGTACGTTGTTTGCATGAAATTTTAATACTAACTCAGAATCAATTTACAAGTTGTAAGTAGATTTGGTGGAGTGCAGTAATCAATTCGAAGGCGCGGCGGCTAAACCGGGTAACTCGAAAAATGCAAATTGTGCGAAATCCCCAGAAACAACGCAATCCCGGCAATACCTATCCCGGGACTTATTACGTGTACATAGAGACTGACGTCTTCTAAAACTGTTAAGTAATCGACTGTTAAAAAACACCTTTAATTTTTTAAATATTTTTGAACACATCTTGAACAATTTATATGAGTATAATTGATATAACTACATACTTTCCTATCTGAAGTAAACCGAATAGATAATTATATTAAAAAAACACACCACTATCATAAAAAAGTATGAGAACGAGATTAAGAATCAAAAGGTTTAAAATAATTTGAATACGGTGCTGGTATTAGCAAAAGTGATTTAATGAATCCAAAATATTTACCGAGATATGAATCAGCTGAGTTCTATTGTAGTAATTTCGAAGGTTATTTTACATATCAAATTATGTGGGGCGGTTTTTTGTTCCCGACCCAGTTCTAGTGACGGAAATTATATCTTTTGTGGAGTGACAGTGTAGGCTATTGCATCTTTTTAATGTTTCCAATTCATGTTTGAAAATTACCATTAGGTACACTGTTTCAAATTTATATTTGCAGACATCTGCATGTTTTAGTTTTTTTTTCATTAAATAAATATGAATACACCCAGTTGACTAGTAGAGAATGCCATAAGGCGTTAAGTCCGCCAATTGAACACTTTTAGTGCAATAAAGTTTAAATAAATAAATGCATTTAAAATATAAAAGACGCTACGATGGCTTATTCTAAATACAATTAGAAACTGTTTAAAAGTTTTTTTACATATTTTTATTCATATAAACCTTCGTCTTGAATCACTCTATCTATGAAAAAAAACTTCATCAAAATCCGTTGAGTTCCTAGTTTTAAAGATCTAAGCATAACAAACATAGGGACGGACGCGGAAAGTGACTTTGCTAGATACAATGAACGAGTATGTAATGTGATGAGTAAGAAGACTTCTTTTACTGTTTACTTTTGATTTAAAGTTCCACTTAAATCTAATAAAAAATAAGATTTTTTGGCCAAGACACAAGCTCGACCCCGCACTGCAAGACCTCAAGATACTGTTAGCTCATTTTGTGTGGATAGGAACGTAAGTAACTTAATATTTTTGAGTGATAGTAATTAAAAAAAAATCAAACTATGTAATGACAACTAACACCTTAGTCCACCTGTGACCACGGACGCTGAAAAGGGTCCGAAACGTCAGGTTAAAACAAAATGTAAATAAATCACGAAATAATCCGTTAAAAGTGTATCATTTCATTGTCTACTGTTCGCGTAAACCGAAGAAACAAAAAAAATAAGATGTTTTATAAGAAACAAGATTACTTGACCCTTTGGGTCAATGTTTATTTATTTAAGTAGCAAATACGATAAAAATATAAACGCGTGTAAGTAATTATGTAATTTATATTAATCTTAACGCTAATTACAACCAACACATGCGTTTAACAGCGCAATTAGTTATGCTTTTGCAATTAAAAATGTTCTGTTTTCACTTTTCAGTTCTTTTTTGTATTGGACATTCAATTTGTCACTGTTATTTTAGTAATTAAGTCTAGTTACTTCAAGTAGGTAGCTACTGGTTTTAATTACTAGCTAAGTCAGTTCCTATAAGCGTGAAATCCGTCGGATATTATAAACATATGGGCAAAAGATGGTTATTTAGTTAAATCGTAAGTGATAATGCATTTTTTTAAACCCCTTCAAACCCTGAGTCAGTATTCCACGTAATACTATCTCAGATAAAATGTTTAGGTTTATTTTATTACGCACAAAACATCGAATATAACCCATTCTATTTTTCCGTAGGTAGATAAGGTACGTACACCGTAGGTAAAGTTGTGAAAAAGATTACAAAATGATTTCAAGCCGCGTTTTTATCTCCAAAAACACATAAGTACAAAAACAAAATCACCATTCCAAAAACGCAACGGCCGAACGCTGCCTGTAATAAAAAACCTATTACTATCGAGACACGTAATTTGTAAATATACGAGTAACCCGACCCACAATCCCGGGGGCCAGGGGGGCACGGTGGGGGCCACCTGTGTAGCGTTACAGCCGCCTGGGTGTGGTTTGCCGTTCAATAACTTAATACTCTGGAAAGGCTTTCACGCTGAAATCTCGCTGAAGTGTACGAGGATTGGGCAGTTTTGATACTTGCGGGTTTTGAATTTATTTGAAGGTTTATGTTAAAACTGTTAAGGAAAGTATTTAAAAGCATGAATAGCAGAATAAATGTATAGTCTTTGCTCTCGGAAGATAATTCAAGATAAAAAGCTCTACATTGCTCCAAAACCAACCGGCGAGTACCTTAAACGGAGACGGTTGAGAAGAAAAACGTTAAATAATCATCAAAGATTAACTGATATTGTTAGAAGATCGAGAAAACAAAACATATTTTGGGCTGAACGAAGTTATTCAAATGTCATCTAAGTGAACAACAACACGAACAAATTGTAGCCGATCGTATATTAATGAACGGACTATGACATTTAAGTAAATGCACATCGAATAAGCCGTCGGGCACAAAAATGACTAGGTATTTATTACCAGTGAGTAAAATTGATAGCTGAAGTATTCAAAAAATATAATCATCACGTTGATCTGATAACATCCGTAAGGATCATCAGTGCTAATAGAGGATTTGTGCGATTAAAAGAGGCAAAAACGTTTAAAAGTTTTTGCATATTTTGTGGCTGAAACATAGCTGGTTGTTGAATACATGGAAGCGGGAGGCTATTAATTGCAGGTTTGCAGGTAATCGATCGAGGTAGAGCATGAGGTGCGTCGAGGGATCATAGAGTGTCGGTCGGCCGGCGCGCGGCGCGGGCGGGTGTGCGTGACGGATCATGGCGGCGCGGGGGGGCCGCGCCCCGCCGCCCTCGTTAAACGCGCCCGCCGGATACGCGCCGCGGCGCGGTTGAAAGCTATCCGGCCCCCGGCGGGCGGCGCGCGCGATTGGCCGACGCGCCTCGCGCGCCGTAACCGATAGCCAATCGCGCGCGGCTCGCTAGCACGCCCCCGGCCGCCGGCCGGCTCGGGCTCACACCGCGCGCGACGTCGCCGCGCACACTCGCACCGATGCGCGGCTCCTGGGACGAGTCCACGACGGCGGCGCTGCACGCGCGCATCCTGGAGGCGCACCGCGGGCCCGCGGCCGACCGCGCCGCCGAGCCCGCGCCCTGCGCCGACCAGCCGCCCGGCCTCTCCATCAACGCCGTCGAGCTGGCCGCGCCGACGCCGCTCCTGCCGCTGCCGACGCTATCCTTCAGCGCGGCTCAAGTCGCCACCGTGTGTGAAACCCTCGAGGAGAGTGGAGATGTCGAACGACTCGCCAGGTTTCTGTGGTCCCTGCCCGTCGCCCACCCCAATGTGGCCGAGCTCGAGAGATGTGAGGCTGTTCTTCGAGCGCGCGCCGTAGTAGCCTTCCACGCGGGACGACACCGGGAGTTATATTCGATACTGGAGAGGCACCGCTTCCAGCGGTCGAGTCACGCGAAATTGCAAGCACTGTGGCTAGAAGCACACTATCAGGAAGCTGAGAGGCTAAGAGGACGCCCGCTCGGGCCGGTCGACAAATACCGTGTCCGCAAGAAGTTTCCTTTGCCGCGGACGATCTGGGACGGCGAACAGAAGACGCATTGTTTTAAAGAACGGACGAGGTCTCTCCTCCGGGAGTGGTATTTGCAAGACCCGTATCCGAATCCGACGAAGAAAAGGGAGTTGGCGGCTGCGACGGGATTGACGCCGACGCAAGTGGGGAACTGGTTCAAGAACCGACGGCAGCGGGACCGCGCGGCCGCCGCCAAGAACCGCTCGGCGCTGCTCGGCAGGGGCTTCGCGTCCTCCTCCACGTACGACGAGGACTCGGCCGACTCCGAGATCAACGTGGACGAAGAGTAGCCGCGACCTTTTTACTGACTGATAGTGTAAATATTCACGGTGATACATTTTTTTATAAGCGCGACTGTGCCGATCCGGCTCGGCCGTCGCTAGAACGTTCTCAGTGACAAACGGACGATGCAATATAGACAAAGTTATTGATTATCCCAGTTAGAGTCACGAGTCCGTGATGTATGTGATGTTAAGGCATGGTAAACAAGTTTAATAGGGCATAATTTCATTGTTGAAAGTGTAAAGCGAGTGTTTGAAGTAAAATCAGCATTTCTGCGTATCAGGTATGTACCACTCTACTTTGTAGTGAAGATGTGTCAGGCATTGCGTTTTCTTGTAAAAATTAAGTCTTGCAGATCAGTCCAACGTTTTCTAGCAAACAGTAGGCAATTTTGAATTGCGGTAAAACAGGGTTAATTTAAACGTTTTGATTCAATTCACAATTTACTCATCCAATAAGGGATAGTTTAGTTTATTTATTAAATTTTCTGTTAGGTAAGGATTTAGATCTAATTGATGCCTTTGCTGAGAAGCATTTACTTACCTAAACGTTCATATCCTAACTAATTTACCAATAAATATAGTTTTATTTATCTTATCATTTTAGTTACACATTTATAGAATTTTAAATATGTAGATAATTGCGTTGGAAGAATAGAAATTATATAATATGTAGGTACTATTATATTCGAAGGTTTGTACCTGAGCACGTATGCCTCCGCATCACTTGCTGACGTAGCGTTTGTTGAAACCGAATTGTATTTTACTATATCCATTTTATTTATTTCTCAAATTACCTATATTTTTAAAGGAAAGTTACTAGAAATGCTGTAAGATAGTATATCAATGTTTATTTATCGGCAATAGGAGAATATTCTATTTCTGCAATTAGGCCTATATGTCTTGCGCGCTGATTTCAAAAGCTATGTCTCCCAGAAGTGCTTTGACTACTTATTACACTATTAATGCGATTAGTAATATATCCAGCAGACTTTTATCCTATTTAACAGATACTTTCAAAATTGACGACTGGTTTCTTAAAAAAATATTCCATCAAAAAGGTTTAAATTTTCTAACAGAATGAGTCTTTTAAATTGAATTATTTCAAGATAATATTATCAATTTGTTCTAATTTACTCCGAAAATGTCTTGAAATTAATATCAGATTGTGTCGCGCTCAAATTATAGCGCAGTCTTCTAGTAAGTCTAATGTATTACAGCATTTCTCTACTTTTACCTGATTCTGGCAAAACAATAATTTTCCAATTAGAAGTGCGAATATTTGAAATTGTATTTTATGTAGTTTCCTACATACAAAATCTTGTGCATTATAGAATTGAAAAGTGTTAGGTTACGTAGGCTATAGACCCGAGGGAGATTGTAAAAATGTATAATATAAACAAATGCAAATTGTAAATATGATATCGACTTACATTACAGTCATTAAATTAAAATTGTTAATAAAATTATATTCGTAAACAATTCAGTTGTATTATTGGTTCCCCGTTATATGTTTTTACTTCCATATCAAAATTATAGGTTAATGGGGAAAGCTACTGCGCCCGAAGAAAAAAAAATACACTATTTAACTTGATTATTTAGAACTATCTATTTGCAGTAAATTTATTAATATACCTATATTATATAAACATTAAAATGGCAAGGAAATCAGGCAGCTTGAATTAATAATAATTTTAATAGGTGATAAAAACAGAACAACCTTAAATGCTAAAATTGCCGTCGACAATAAACAAGATGAAATAATAGAGTCATTAATGGTATTAAAGACTAATAATAGTCATGGTTAAGGAAAATACGGGCACTTAACATTGCAAAAATTAAGATAATAAAATAAGCGTCTCAACGGTTATTCAGCAAATTATGATAACCGTCACGCTTGGTTGATTAACAGGAATTAAATTTGATCCAATGACGCACTATTGGATAACGGCGACTTATTAAATAAGTGAGTTCTTTTTTTTTATCAAAAAGTTGACTATCAACCAAGAAGTCGTTCGATCCCCGCACTGTACAAACATTTGTGTGCATGAACATGTCTGTTTGTGTCGGGTTATGTGTATTTATTTAAGTTTATTTGTAATACCACAGTTGATTCTGATAACTGTAACACAAGTGCTTAAGCTACTTACCACGGAGACAGATCAATGTGTATAATGTTGCTGTATTTTTTTTGGAGTGATTATCTATCTGTATAGATACTGCATGTTAATGACATAAACAATGACACCACTTGAATTCAAGACCGGTAAAAGTTCATTGCAGTCATTATTTAAAATCAGCAGTTGCAAGGCGTTCACTGCTGATCTTATCACCTCAATAGGTACATTTCTAGCGGCCTGCAACGGTAAAGAAGTTAAATGTCTTACAAATTTCAATGAAGTAAATTATGGTAAATTACAAGTATAATATACCTACATCAAATTTTGAGTAATTAAACTAAACGTTGTTATAAATGCTATCCCACCTTCACTGTTAAATAAAACATCTAATACAGACATCACCATTTCTGAAATATTTGATTTGAAAAATTCTATCAAAATGCGTTAAAATGTTTAAGCAAAAAAACAGATAAGCGCTAATGCTGTTAATAATTTGCTTTGCACTCTACGATATGCCGCGGGTCCGTACGACGTTAAAGTAGTTGTATAACTACAAAGGCCGTTATAACGGGAAATAAAATAATTACAAGCTGAAGACATTATAATTGCAGCTATAGGGAACGCGGTAATTGCTTAATCAGCGCGGATGAGACATTAAATCAGTGTATCGGCCGCGATTAAACTTATTAGAGACATCGCTTATTTACACTTACGGTGCTTTTGGTGTTTCACTGAGAGAACTAACTTGTGCTTGAGTGTGGGAAGGAGTTTGAATATTTTAGTTAAGAGTTTTATTAAAAGCAACGATCGCATATTTAGTTTAATTTCATTTTATTTATTCGATAACCAACCATATTTACACGTAGGTATGCTACAGAGCAATGTAAATAGAAGTGTTTACCTATAGGTTTTAATTAAAAAAATAAAAGAGCCGAAATACAAAGAGCTACCTCTTAAGCGAGAAGATAAAAAGAGAACCAATAACTGTGAACTAAGCAAAGTTCTCTCATACGATTTTGAGGAAATAATAAAATTGAAACTTCGACGAAGTAAGAGTTGCTTTACTAGCTATAAATATTACTCGATCAACACTGTACCTACTGCAGTTTTTTTGTCAATATCAGTGTTAAAAATTGAAAATATATGTGGGATTAGAGTACAAAGATTAGTTTACTTACTCTATTTGATAAAGTAGGCTGTATAAGCAAGACCGTTTTGCGTTTGTTTTCCTAAAAAAAAAAGAGTATCTACTCGTATCTATGATTGTGAGCTAAACGATGTTTGGTGCGGTGTAATTCCTTTACGTTAAAATAAAACTAAGTTCCGAGTTTAATTTGATGTTTTTCTCCATAAGTCCCACATGTATGTACTTTAACATTGCATGTTTATCTATCGTTATTCGAATTTAAATACTCTTCTTTACTTGTTACTTTACAATAGATATCATAATATGATATCTATTGTTGTCCTGAAATTTGATTTATAATCTTCATAATTATATTAACATAGCTGCAATTATGTATAATATTGTAAGATTTTAAGAAGAAAAAACGTAATTATTTAAAATGGTTAGTTAATTCGACGTGTTTACTACAATCAAATTGATGCGTTTAAAAGTTTCAGCTTGAAATTAAAAAAAAAATCAATTACGAGTGTTACCCGATGAAAAAATACCAATGATACAAACAGTCTGTAGTATTGTAAAGACATTAACTATAACATAATACGTGACACAGGTAGGTACCTTCTATTGACTAAAACGCGTGAATTATTTGTACTTATGTGAATCAGTTAATTGCCCACGAGCTATGCCATTTGTTATTTTTCCTCTAGAATGGCCGTAAATCAAATTTTGACAAGATAATGACAAAAGTATTCCTATCATATACATACACGGTTGTAATTATTTACTAAACAATACAAGGCCCAAGGATCTGTAGCATAACTTTAAAATAACTTATTGCTTCCACGTTCAAGTATTGACAATTGCAATCATTCAATAAGTTCATCATAAAATATCAATTCCTGATTGATGTCCTAATAGATCTTCCTGGGAATGAGAACATTCGCAAATGACATGTTTTTTTATGTGAGTGTAACAAAGAGAATGCACAAATGAGGTAGCTAGGAACTCAAGGGATTAAATTGGAGATTTAAAACCATTTTGCCTGCTTACCTCAGATAAGACTAATCTCCGTTGCACTTTTTCATAGATTCCGGAGAAGTTACGTTTAGCCAAAAGCCCTGGCTGATTATTACATTACTTAGGTACAACTTAAAAGAACCAACGTTAAAGCTATTTAGTTAGGTTATGATTTTAATTGAAGACATGTAAAAAAAGTTAGGTAGGTAATATAAAAGTGAAAGGAATGTCTATCGATACTCCTTTTGTCTCATTAGCTCCGACCTGTCGTTTTTAATATGCACTATCTTTACGAAATAAACCTTTGAATACAACACAACCTCTTGGGTTGTATGACAATGAATCGATAAACAGCTTTCAAAATAATAAAGACCCAAAACAAACACTACACTATACATCAGTATTTGAGAGTCCTATATCACCGTTATAAGACTCCAAGTCGAATAAATGGATAGTTTTTTTTAAATCAGTAAGCCTGGCCTGTCAAATTTTAATACGAACCTCTTTTGTCTTTTTTAATACAGAATAAGGAAAAAAATGGAGTCGATCGTCGGACTAGACACGTTAATTGCAACTCAAACAAATTAACGGACATATCGTTAGCTAATGAGTCTCGAATGGGTGATGTCTGACGTTTGTGTGCCTTCGAGGATAATCGCACTGTCTCGACTCAACTTCATTTTTGAAGCAGCTGCTTATCTTGAGGATTATTAAGTCATCCACGGAATTGTTTTTAAACTTTAGTTGGTCATGTGTAATAAGATCAATTATCGTGTTTGTATAAGTCAAACATAAAACGTTTATGAATTGTTTTTTTCATTAGCGTCTGCAACACAGCATGTAATTTTTGTGCAAAACACTTTTTTATTTTTTTATCTGGAATGCGATCTGGTAAATCTATTTCTATATTTTAAAAAGGTGTAAATGTTCATTTCAATAAGCGTTTATAGGTACAATTATTGAGGAAGTATCAAATTATTACATCCGGAGTTATTAATTAATCACACCACCCAAACAATAGAATAAATATACAATGCACTAACGAATATTTTATTCTCCAACTGTGCTCCTACCAAAACGTTGTTTATTTTTAGGCCTATTGACGTCTCCATTCGACTCGGGTTTCGCGGCGCCGGCGCTGTCAGTTTGACAGCTTGTAACCGTTCAACTTTTTTTTCATTCTTATTTTAAACAATTCTATCCAGCCAAACACGTTTTTATTTTTATTAGTTGACAAAACTCATTGGATGCTGGCTGTTGATTTAGATGTTTGTTTTTTTACCAGATGAAATCTTTGAATTGTTTGTACGCTTGCTGTATCAATGTGGGTACAAATTACGAGTACAATAAATGTTTTGATAGGAGATATATCTTAAATATTGAGAGGTTTATCGTATTGACAAGGACTCTGATAAATGCTGCCGTTAGAGTTTAGTCAGTATTTTTCAGTCATTTATTCAATAAGAGTAGGTACCTATAACTAACTGCTCGCACACTTTTTTACAGGTCTCAGACTTGGAATCGATTAAACCAAGACTTTAGCTACATATATCTTTAGGTGTTTATGCTACATGATGGCTATTTTTGTAATTTATAAAGAACCTTAATCTATTACGTGTACTTTGTACCTAACTTAAACTTCCTTACACGAACTGCGGGAACTTTTTAATAAACTGTTTTTTTTAATGTTTCATTATTCTCTATTACTAAAAGACCCCGCCTAGAGCACGCGCGTCCATTTCCACCAATTTACCATCAATTAGAGATCAAAAAATAAATGACGGTGCTACCGCCCCGGGATGATTAATTCGCCGTCATCCATCATTCGGATTCGCCACCGAAAATGACAAAGGAAATTATTTTTTCTAATTATTATTAGCCACGTGTTTTGTTTTTTAATTGCAACGCGGTGGGGGCGCAAATATAATATTTTGTACAGTGCCTTCTAATATTTGTTTAAGATACTAGATATTACAAATGATATTGAAGTATTTACTTGAGTAATAAATAAATGAGACAGAACTACTCGGGAATCTCGACAATTCATCTCATCTCATCAGCCTATATACGTCCCACTGCTGGGCACAGGCCTCACCTCAACTATGAGGTGGTCCGAGCCATACTCCACGACGCGGGCTCAGTGCAGATTTGTGGAGAGGTGTTTTTGTAAAGTAAGTGACCAACCTTACTGTCTTTACTGTGATGTTATTAAGCAATTATTTTAAAATAATAATTAAATATTGTTATCTCGCTTCTTGATGTCACTTACATAGGTAACTAGTTTATGTTACATTGGTGACAAATAAACCTCTGCCTGTCAAGCTTTTTACTATTGCGTATTCGCAATGATAACTGTCTGTCCACACATGTAAACGTTTTATAATAAAACCCACAACCTTTTCATAATCGATTACTAAAACCCCATAATTATGAAAGGGTTAAACATATGCAATGTTGTCTGATAACGGGTTGAACAGGTGGACGGTAAGCGGTTCATTAGACTTAACCCTCAACTGCGCTTAACGTGTCAACATTAAAGGTTATTAAAGGCCGATTAGTCTGTGGAGCGAATTGAAAGGACCTATGACGGCTATCTATCAAACATTCATCAATACTGTATGACGAAAATTTTAATACAAGATTGTTTATTTGTTTCATCGGTTTACGCGAACAGTAGAACCTAGTAACCTTAGTCTACCCGAGACCATGGACTCTGAAAAGGGTCCGAAACGTCAGGTTAAAACAATATGTAAATCAATCGCGAAATAATCCGTAAAAGTGTCTCATTACAAGATAGATAGCATGATGAAGGCCTTTGAATGTGTGGATTGTTTAAAACAAGATGTGATTGCAAAAACAGAAAAAGACATGTAATAAAAAAATATTGAAGGCACTGACAGAGCTGAATAATAATATTAAATAGGCGATCTAAACTAATGGCCCTTATTAGCATGTAGGTACCTATTCTAGACATCATTGATACAGAATACATAATATCAAAATAAAAGTCTGAAGTTGAATACAGCCGTGAAGAGACACTTAAACAGAAAAAAAAAACAATTCTGTTAAGACAATGTTTATGTAAGTATGTAATGTACCTACGGGTAGCTAACTAACCTAACCGATACTTTATCTCTGCCTTACAATTATTGACTCAAAATTTTTAATTATTTAAGTAACTTACCGAATATTTCACACAAAAATCTGCAACCCTGACAGCAATTTCTAACATCGAGCTTGAAATTATTCGGACGGCCACATTACGTATGATGAACCGATTGTTATGTCATCCATATATTATGGCACAATTTTGTCATGTGAAAAAAAAATACGGACCGTTTAACCCCACCAATGCGGCGGTGCTTTAAATTCGCGACTTTTTGATATAAACGTCACATCGGTGGTACATAAACATCGCAGTTTATAGGGGGCCCTGACAGCCGGGGTGAGCAGAGAAGGATTTATGAGCTGTGGTCGGGGACCACAGGACAGGACACAGACCACTTACAATGGAAGACCCTACAGGATGGACACTGAAATTATAAGGGGTTAATATGTGAAACACCACAGCCACGTTAGAAAAGACTACTATCATAATAATAATAATAATTCTTTATTTGCATCCAACATGGTATAAATAGATATTCGTAACAATTTGAGTCACATGTTAGGCTACAGGAATTAGCATGCAAATGTTACAAGAAATAAAATTACAATTCATTAATTAATCAGATACAATACAAAATATCCTATTATTATTCTTAAGACTATTATCATAAAAAAAAATAAGTCGATTATTCAAAAAAGAGGAAAAAGCAACTTTTGGTTCAAAATTTCATCTGTAAACACATTATTTATTAATTATGAACCGTGAAAAAGTTAAAATCATAATGTCCTTCCAAAAATACTCTCAATAGGTTTGAGGACTTTCATAGTTGCAGATAAATGCTGATTTATAACTCAAAGCAATTTTTTTGTAAATCTTTATATACCTTTAAACCCTACATGTTCTTGAAATAAGTAGACGATACTAACAGTATCTACTACCGTTAAAAGCTACAACTAAGGTGTACATAAGGTTAATATTTCGTGATTTAAGCAGTTGTGGAGTGACCGTTCAAAATTACTAGATTTGTATTTGGTAAACCGCTAATAGATGAGGACTTTGGTCTGAGGAGAAATCCTAATACATGGGTAAGGCCTGGCTACACTAAGAGAAAGCATAGGTGGTTGTTCTGTGTTCTGGTTACCTAAAAAGGCGGTTTCGTGCAATTCTCGCTGGATTCATATTATGATTCAAATTTTAGATCATGAAATGGTCACTTTTCGGCAATTTACAATATGATTCAGATATGATTCATATTCGGCAATGAATTCATTTGTCAGTTTATGGGAAACCGTAAAATAGACCGCAAAATAGGAATTGCTTGAGAGAATGAATTGCACAATCAGCTCCTTATAACCCTCTTCCCGGCCTAACAGAGGGTTTTAAGAATTTTTTGGACCATAAAAAAGGAAACATTTTTCATAAAAAGAATGTGGTATCTTTTATCGTAATTTATCTGCGACCTGAACTCGTCGGAATAGCTGCTCAGCCCGATTGGTCCTGATGGACGGTCCTGAAGGGTTAAAGGCTTCTCAGTCAAGTGAGGGTGTGGTTAGAATATTACACTCTGTTACTCGTGTTTGCCTCTGATTTATTGTCTGTGGTAGGACCGTTCAGAAATCGTGCATTTATTCTTGGTTATGGTACTGTGAAAATAACAAGGCTCAATATAAAATGGTTTCGTTACGTACTTAAAAGGTTGTTTGCCATGCTTTGTTAAAACTCTTACCCCTCTACTACCAAAGAACTAGACGGTAACTATTCCTTGTTTAAATATAAGCCAGCCAATTCAAAGCGAATGCAACTGTGCAAATGATATAAAAATAACAAAAATTGACATTATTAATGTAGTTTAAATTTGTGACTTAAAATAGACATATTTTGACATTGTATAGATATAATTTTGACATAGAAAAAATACATTTTGACATTATAAAATGAATATTATAGCCATTTAATTTGTAAAGACATGCACACCACTTGTATATTATTTAAGAAGTATGTAATAAAATGTAACGATAGATCTTACATGTAATAGATAATAATATTTTGTACGCCTATAACGGCAAGACATAGCGAAACCATGCTGCCGTCTACATCACCATCTGTAAAATGCCACCTGTGTCTAGGAAATTAATGATTTGATTTGAAATGACACAACCTAAAGTAAGCATTACGTTTCAAGTTGTTTAGATATTATTTAAACAAGGGATAAATACTGTCTAATTCTTTTGTAGTTTTGAATTCAGTCAAGCGGTAGTAGATAAATTGTGAGTTGCACTCTCTAGTGGTAGGAAATTTGAGGGTCTTCTTATTGAAAACACTTTAGGTTTTACAAGACTTGTGTTCGTGTTCGAGAATTGGGCCGGTAAACTGCAGAATTGTGCAAATTTAGAAGAATATTACATAGGATAGGTATTCAAAGTTTAGTCGACTTCGTCGTATATTCGCTTACGTTCTGCGTATTATAAATAATTGTAAAGGTAATAATCAAAAAAATAGTTGTTTAAATGTTGAAGAATTAGATATGGCATTGAAAGTTTTAATCAAATTCAGTCAATCCGAAATGTTTCATGAAAATTGTTTTCTGAGAGCAAGCTGGTAAATAAAAGGTCTAATTTGTATATGTATTGCCTATAAGTATTTTTTTTGAATCGTTATAGGTACTCTTAGTAGGAACTAAATCTATTTATTCACTAAATGGCATAGTTGTAAGAAGCACTACTACTCATTATTACAGCCTGTTATAATTTCGTTATTCTCTTAAGATCGATATTGAATCTCGACGGTTGCCGACGGCGATACAATTGTGACGTGTCAGTGTGTTTGACATAAATAGACGTTGTTTTCCTCACTTGTAGCGCCGTGTGAGGGTAGATCAATGATTATGAGAGATACATTACAGAGGCCATAGGAAAGTGTATAAAAATTATAATTCTTTGGCATATCTTCAATAAGAGGAATGTCAAAATTCGGGTTTTCTACACGTCGTAGGTCTAAGTACCTACTACCTACCTAATTCGACTTTGACGACTACTTAGGTGTAATGGTCAAGAAGTTGACTTTTAACCAAGAGGTCGCGGGTTCGATCCCCGCACTGTACAAACATATGTGTGCATGAACATGTCTGTTTGTACTGGTCTGGGTGTTATATGTATTTTTTAAAGTTTATTTGTAATACCACAGTTGATTCTGATATCCGTAACACAAGTGCTTATGCTACTTACCACGGAGTCAGAACAATGTATGTGATGTTGTTGTTTGTTGTTTATTCTTTATTTTAATTCGCATTAAAGAATCTTTTTTTTCGGTTTAAAGAATCTTTATTTCCATTAAGACAATTCTTGTCACTTACATGGAAACTTAAAACTAAGTAAATTAGGCAGGTAAACATTATTACAAAATTAGCAGGATCGTCGCCGCGTCACTGCTGAAGATAAATTTATTTAGCCGTTTAGTTAATACCTCTCTATTATGAATAATTATAAGAACCAATTATCTTTAACATATTGTGCCAATTTATTTTTAAATGTTACAAGAGAATCACAATTTTTAATGTAAGTGGGTAAGTTGTTGTATAACTGCACTCCTGCGTAGGTAATCATATTTTTGCCGTATGTAAGTGTGCGAATCTTCGGTAACACTATGAAACTGGCTCTTTAATTTGTTTTGCTTACTAGTTTTGAGAGTCAGATCATCATGACATGTGATCTTCGTTGTTTCGCTACACATATGGCATGAACGACACTAAGATTTTCGATTTAGTTCTGTTTTTTTTATATTTGGTATAGATTTGCTTGACACAAGACTAAGCCCAACAAAGCAGAGACCGAGTCTACGATGGAGCGAGCTCGCCTAGAAAATGCCTGTTCGCTCTAGATGTATTCCGTTTGATTTAGGTATAACTTTACAGGCGTTTAATTCAATCCATTCAGCACAGCGATAAACATAATCCTCGTAGTAATAATGGTCCTCCTGGCCGATTTCGACCACGGCGGCCAATCTCAACAGGGATCAGCTAACTACGCAGGAGATATTATAGTGCACAAGTGTGAGCGCAATACACAGGTGCACTCACTGTTCCATCACTCTCAAAGTTCGGTGAGACGGCAATCCGACATGACCGGAGAGAGATCAGGCGTAGGGCCAACGGCTTAACGTGCGCACTGAGGCACGGGGGTGTAACACCGCCAACTTCCCGACTCCGTGCTGTTTTTGAGAAATTCATGACAGAAAACCTCAGAAACAATTTTGGCTTGACCTGGCATTCGAACCCAGGACCTCTCGGATGTAAGGCAGAAACTTGCCACTACACCAACAAGGCAGTCAATACATACTAACGAAAAAAATATACAATTTAGTTAAAAACATAGTTCTCAATAGCGGAGGACACCGATGAGTGCGGAGTAAGTAGTTACTCATTCTAAATAGCTTTTCATAACACTTTGAAGTCCACTCGATAGAAAGGGATACCAACTCAACAAGTTCCTAATTTCCCTCCAATATTTTCCGTTACATTTTGTTGTCAGTGAAAATGTTTAGTCAGTGGAGGTGGAGAGGCCTATTTAGCTAAATGCGAGTCGGTGCAGGCAGGGGTGCTGCACTGTTGTTACAAGCAACACTCGCGGGTTTAACACCCCTGACGTTAGGGGGTGGTCCAAATAATGTGTTACATTACAGCTCTATAAAAGACTTTTTATGATGTAGCATATAATCGAAGAAAGAAAAGGATAATTAATCATGATCCATATCAGAAACAACTAATGAGACGCGGTATCGCTGCAGAATCTTCGTCTCTTCGTCTTCAGGAAAGGGATAGACTTTTTTAATATTCCGTGTGTAATTAGTTTTCGGTACTATAATAAAAAAAATACTGTACAATATTTTGGATACTTTTTATCCCTCTACATCCCTCTCTTGTGGCCTGCGGAGTCCATTTTCAATTAACCGCTATTTGTTGAAGAAGGCTGAGTGTCAGCCAACACCGCGACGTTTTGTAGGAATACGGTACAGTTGGAAAAAGAAAATTGCTACAAGTCGAAAATCAGAGGCTTGCACTTTTTTTGTTGTTGACTAAGACCGATGGAAAAATTTTAGGGAGACAAGTAAGTTAATACTTACAACAGTGGGATGCAATATGTTGATTAAACATGTTAACAAAATTCATAATTAATTTTTAAAATTAGCACTGGAAATCAGCACAAAAATCTAATGAGACAAGTCCAATGCCACCCTGTAAGTTTGACTACATGTGCGTTAAGATTACAATTTCATATTATGTTAAGTAAATGAAAAAATGTGAAAATTTTAATGACGATTTAGATTATGATTTTATAAGGTTAGTAAGATTGTATAAGTTTTGAAATATTGTAGAAATCTGACTTTAAAAAAATATTTAAGCGATGTTTCTGCCATGAAATATTTTTTAAGGGCTTTCGTACGTAAAATACAACCTAAAGACAAATTGAAGCTCATCAGCAAATCGGCGGTTGACTGTACAACTTATTGGACCGCTGAAGGGATTTCTCCGGGGATTACAACACTACAAGGGCTGACATTTCCCGGCTCCCGTGTCTTGGGGGCCGGGGACTTCAAATTAACGCTTTAATACAATAAGGCGTTATGACTATTGAATTTTATATTGTCACTTGTCAGGAAATAGGGGTGTTTTCATTTGAATTTAAAAAAAAAAATCCCTTAAGAAATTTTACATTTCACTTAAAATCCATACTTAATATTATTAATGCGAAAGTAACTCTGTCTGTCTGTTACTCAATCACGCCTAAACTACTGAACCAATTTTCAAGAAATTTGGTATGGAGATATTTTGATACCCGAGAAAGGACATCGGCTATTTTTTACCGCGAAAAATGACGCATTCCCATTGAAAAATTCAGGTGGGCCGATCGCTTTTTTATATATAAAAATGAATTGCAGTTCGTTAGTCTCACTAAAAACTCGAGAACGGCTGAACCGATTAGAATAATTTTAGCCTTGAAATACTTGTTGAAGTCCAGGGAAGGTGTAAACGATGAAAAAATATTGATAAATTGCGTAAACAGCGGGCAGGACATCGTCTGCCGGGTCCACTACTGAGATATAAATTTAATAATAAGTACTACAATTTGCTCATCGGTACTTGCGTAACCGTAGCTTATTTTTTAAAGTTTTAAAACATTCAAATTCTTTAAAGTCATTTGCCGTTAATTAGCTATGCTCCCTCAAACAGTATTGACTTTATGCCATAGTTTCCAATATTGTTTTCCGCGATTGGCATTCGTTTGAATCTATGCATGTTTGGTAGCGTATTTAGGAATAACATGATTTTAAATCGAGGTGGTCGCAATTTCACTAAGACCCTAAAGTTAGTTTGTAGATCAAAACACTCGAAATATTTTTTGTTATGGTAGTCCAATGTAAAGTAATGTCTTTACATCAATGATTAAATTAAATAACATTATAGGATGTTTGACCATTAGGTGCAATAGGCACCTTGAAATTTTTTACTGTCAATTTGATTACCGAAGTTATCTTCATCCATAAGAATCACACTTCAACCCGATTGGTCATTCATAACGTAACCATTTAACTGATTTAAAGCTTTTAAGAATTATAATTCATAAAAAAGGGGTTCGCCTGTGTTTTTTTAAATGTATTTTACCGCATTGCTCCTTGAATGCAAAAATATTTTTGCATTTAAAATATATATAATACTAGCTGACCCGGCGAACTTCATACCGCCTTAGCGTTGCAATGATTGAATAATGTCATCGAATGACATTGACATTAGTTACGCGCGTTTTTTAAAATATGCAAAATTAAATGTGTATTTTTCAATATTTCTGAGAGATTTTCTGAATATTTTTTTCCGTAAGAACCTTCTCCTAATAATAACAAATACAACAAAAAAAGAATTAGTGAAATCGGTCCAGCCATTAACGCGTGATGCCGTGACCAAGGAAAACGGGTTTCATTTTTATATATAGATATACAGTGTCCTATTGATTTGGCATTCAAAAGATTACAGTGTCCCATTGATCCCATAGAAATTAGGTTAAAGTCTGGTCATTAAAGAGGGAGTTATTCTAGAGAACTCCTCAAAAGCTCACAGAAAAATGTCGGCGGCTAAGTTTTTGCTTTGGAATCTTAAGGTTATTGCATCCGAAAGTCATAATTTCGAAGCGAGATGATGATGAAGAATTCCTGAATTCTTAGGAGTCCATGGAATCTTTTACCGCAGTTCATGACCATTCTACTGGGTTACAATGATACCAACAAGGGTTCATACGTTAGGCATGTAAAAGGTATAAATATTTTTTTTTTAAAAATTTAACCATCTTCAATAAGTCCTAAACAAGGAATTTTACTGCCCAAATATTCAAAGGTTGGTGCCAGCACTGTCATAACTATGATCTTAAAAATGTGGCATGTGCGAGAGATAGCAGTGCCGAGGACTTCGAAATAATTTCGGCTGTGAAACTCCTTGTTTTCTTTTTTAAGGAAGTTACATTTTGATGGCCATCAATAAAACACAAATTTATTCATCATAACACAGTCCTTACTATTCCCAAAAGTTCTGCATCTCTCATTGCGGCAAGACACTAGCTGTTATCAACTTCCACTGTCCAATCTCAAACGATAAAACACTATTTCTTTACACGATCAGTAGACATTGAAATGATACACAAAAATAAAATGTAAATAAATCGCGAAATAATCCGTAAAAGAGTGGATCATTTCAATGATAGAACACTAGTTTATTCGTTACACAGTCACTATTTTACCCCCAAAAGGGTTGACCCAGTGTCGCGTCCCTGTGCCCTACACCCGTAGGCAGTAGGCGGCAGGAAATTGCGCCCTCGAATTAATATCTAATATCACGCTAATATACACAGCTGTACCGGCGGCCATCTGAAATTGAGATACTCAGACAATAAAGTAACTTCCAAATGTGATTTGCGAGAGGGACTGGTGAGATGAGATTTTTGGGAGTCGAGTATTTGTAACCACAGATATTCGTCTCCTATTCATTATTGAGATATAATAAGAACATCCACGGAATTCTCAATTTTTAAATGTATTATTTGAATGTCGGGAAGCTTTAGATATGCAACATTATGTAGAGCAGGTACCTACTAAACTTTATTACTTAGTTGTTGCGAATTTGATCAAAGGTAGGTAGGTACGGTTTTAGCATTCGTATTTTTGCCGCACGGTAATTCGTATGTAGCCAGCTGCACTTAGTTCTTTAGTATTAGTTAGTTATTAACAGCAAATTACTATAACAATAACTAGCTCTGTTTTATGGTAGCTCCAAGATAAGAATAATAGGCACGATGACACCTATCGTAAATATTTTTAAGACCATGGTGTTTTAAAAACTTAACCTCAATGAAGCTAGTATAGAGGTATATATAAGGCCAGGAGGACTATTATATATAAATACTAGCTGTCCCGGCAAACGTTGTTTTGCCATATAAATGTTTAAGGTGGACAACCCTTATCACTAAGGGGTATGAAAAATAGATGTTGGCCGATTCTCAGACCTACTCAATATGCTCACAAAATTTCATGAGAATCGGTCAAGCCGTTTCGGAGGAGTACGGGAACAAACATTGTGACACGAGAATTTTATATATATAGAGATAGAGAAGATAATAGTCCTCCTGACCGATTTCGACCACGGCGGCCAATCTCAACAGAGATCAGCCAACTACGCAGGAGATATTATAGTGCACAAGTGTGAGCGCAATACACAGGTGCACTCACTGTTCCACCACTTTCAAAGTTCGGTGAGACAGCAATACGATATGACCGAAGAGAGATTAGGAGCAGGACCAACGGCTTAACGTGCTTTCCGAGGCACGGGGGTGTAACACCGCCAACTTCCCGACTCCGAGCTGTTTTTGGGAAATTAATGACAGAAAATCTCAGAAACAATTTTGGCTCGACCTGGGATTCGAACCCAGGACCTCTCGGATGTAAGGCAGAAATTTTGCCAGTACACCAACGAGGCAGTCAAGCCAGTAAAACCAATTTATTTCCAAAAAGCTGTAGATACCAATTTTTACTTACATATAATTATAGAAATATTCATTCAATTGACTTCGATTTCTGATACTATATTATGACGTCAAATTTTAGTTTTCCCATACAAAATCTATGGAGGCAGATCGTTTTGACATATGATAAAGATTATGTCAACGATTGGTGGTGTCAACTAGAAACTCTCATAAGACTTTGAAATGTTGACTGGTCAGCACAATTACTTAGACCAAAATGTCTTGGGTAAGTTAATCGTTACCAGGGTCAGGTGACGGGTCATGCAAAGTGACATCCAGAAATCCCAAATAGGGGTAATCCCCAAATTTGGAGCAAATCTTGTCCCAGTCATGTCGAGATATCGAATAACTGAAATATGAGTGTAAAGAATTAAAATTGTATTGCATGCACTCTCATATTATCAGCACTTGGAATTGGCCTGAAGGCGACAAAGTTTTATTACTTAATGTTAAGTAGTAGTTCCAACCAAGATAGTGTTAATTTTTAATAACTTCATAAAATATTTGTGCTCTCTTTCGCCCGAGACACAGGTTTGTAACCTAGTTCAGAGAAAGTTTTATACTATACTAAACTAGTATACTATACTAGTATACTATACTAGTATACTATACTAGTAGTACTATACTAGTATAGTATACTATACTAGTTTTATACTATACTTAGTAGCAGCGATAATATGATAAAGGCAAAGCTCCTGTTTAACCCTAGATAGCTAACCTCCGTCGATTCGACGGGGCAGTGCAAAAAATATCGTTGTCCCTTTTTAACGTCGCATCCAAACGTGTCGTCTCAGCTAGCCAACTCGGTCGCCGCGGAGCCCGTTGCAGTGGCACAAGCAGTTCACAGGTTCTTAGTTTTTGAGGTACTTGAATTAGCTTCACTGTCAGTATTTAATTTGAGTGCGGTTAATTATTTTTTAAATAAAATAATGTGTGATTATTTTCAGGTTTACACCATGTCTTCGTTAAAGGATGATGAATTAATAAACTTGTTACAACAAGAATTTAGAAACGACGATCTGGATGATAGTTCTGCCAGTGAGACGGAAATCTTTGTGTTGTATGAAATCACAAAATGATGAAAATTATAAACCATAGATTCCGAGGAAGGGTATGTACCACCAGATTTGTCTTCAAGCGTGGACTGTGATTCGCCGACTACTTCAAAACCGCTCCTATAGAAACCATGCAAAGCAGCATCATAAAACTTCCTCAAGGGAACGTTCGAGGCAAAAATCGGTGCGTTTGGTCTACGACTAAGGGGAACATTTCGACAAGAACTTCGATAAGGAACATTGTACGTACTTCGATGGGGCCTACCCGTTCCTGTAGGGGATTAACGGATTAAGTTTCTTGTTTCGAAAAGTTTTTTACCAACAAAATTATTTGAAGAAATTGTGAAATGGACAAGTGTAACGTCGCGATATGTGGTGAACATCAAATTGATTTTTGTGTCACTTGCGCTAAAGATAAATAATTCATTTTATTTTTTAATTACTCATTATGTTTCTATGTGCCATATGAAGCCAAAAACTGATTGTTTTATTTCAATTTATCTTTAATTTTAGAAGCCAAAGTGGTTTATTAAAATTTGTTCCTATTTCTTTACAGGTCTAAGAAAAGTTATAATAATTTAATACATAAATAAATGATGTTGATTTACAAAATGCTTTTCAATTTACAATATAACAAAGAATAATACTTTAAAAAAAAATGAATATTTTTGATTATTTAAGCCAAAACAGAGGTTTTTTTTTAATACCCATCGTTTCGACGGATGGTTAGCTTAATTAATATACTACACAAGAAGGTTAGCTATCTAGGGTTAATGCGACGGTGTACAAACAATAATCATAAATAAAACTTTGACGGATACTTACTAAAATATGAATGAAGTCATTTCTCATTAAATAACACTTAAAAGATGGTTTTGGCCTTACTGATATTTTTTTGAGTAATACTCGCTCATATGGACTTAATTACGCATATTCAGTCGAATATTCATTGAATTATGGCCTTTTCGTCGCCTTGACAAGCAAGAAGTGTTAGTTTATGGCACGAATTTCTCTTCAAAATGGCGGTTGACTCTTGATAAAGAAAGGAATTTACCGCTTGAAGTGCTTTATTAATGTGGTCAAAATACTGAAATATGTAATTATGCAGTTCAAGAGCATCTGCTTACTTTAATTGTTTGGTAATAATAACGCGTCGAGTGTTTTGTTGGTGTCAGTGTTGTGATTCCAGCATCATCTTCTGTGTCACGTTGTGAGTTGTAGGTATTGTAAGTCCTGCGACTTCCAGCTCTAGCTTTTTCAGGTGATTACAGTTGGATGTATTTTGGTGCCTGCGCTGGCGTCGTTTAGTGGAAATGTAAAAAAAATCTCTTTTTCAGCTTTTAAATAACTTAATGGTTTAATTACTTAATTAATTAGTTTTCTATCTAATACCTACTTTAATTAGGATAATTTTAATATCTAGAGTAATGGTGACGTCTTACGAGAACAGACTCGAAGGTTTTGTACTTGACTATTAAAAATGACATTGTCAATACAATGTAGAAATTAATGTAACTTACGATGTTACAGTCCAATTATGACGTCAGAAATTATATTTTTTTCTACAAAGTCTATTATTATTGGGGTAATTATTCAGACGATTATGCCATAAAAATACAAGCTACAAAATGTTAGAAAATAAGTTAATAATGAGTATCAGAGTGATGAAAATTAGCTTAGGTTCGATCTTGGACCAATTAGACACGTAAAACATTGTTAGAAAATATTTTCGCTGACATTTCGCGCTAACACGAAAATTGGCCGGCACATTTTCGCTTATTAAGTCATATTATTACACAAAAACATTATTAAATTCAATGAGCTAGGATATCGGTTGGCCTTTGCATAATTCGCTCGTAAACCATAATTATGGTGGTTCAAAAAACTGCTCCCATTATCGTGACATAGTTGGATGTAGATTGATGTCCTGTTGGTTTTTTAAAGTACTTTTTAGCTTTCATGGAGTGTTCGTGTTTTGTCCCATTTCGTTTGTCCCGGTTTTTTGTAGATGCCAATTGGCTGATGACTGCTGCACTATATTTTGCTGTGGATTGATCGGCAAATGTCACAGTCCGAACGCTAACCGCGATGTTTTGCTAATTCCATAAAATGGCAGTTAAAGTCAATATCTAATTTGAAAACTATTTATTAATGTATTTGTAATGCTATTATCCCTTATTCGACGCCAAAATCTAAACTTAGAATGGCATCTTGATGGTTTGACTTACTGGTGATGCGAACAAAGACCGTCCATACTATTCTTGTGTACCTACATACACATAATTATCTAACGAAAGTTGATGTTTTGATCAACAATTATGATTGCTAAGTCTTGTAAATCTTGCAGTCCATGAAAGTTCCCTTATTTACGTATCTAGACTATTAACAAAAGAATAAGATTTTTTTTTACTTGACATTTATTATTAAGTAGTAGTAGTAGTACCTAGTAAGTAAGTGTGGTCTCCCGCCACAGGTACCACGTGTACTTACTGGGTAGATCCCAGCCTCCAGGTTGTTTAAGATTTATTGTGAGTTAGCAATTTTTTTATTATTATTTTTTTTTTTAGTTTTTTTTATTTATTTTTTATAATGAGTGTGAAATCGGTCCCCGCTTGGTATACATCGTGGCAGCAGATGGGTAGCAGGCTACGACCCTGATTTTCAGCGAGAACTATCCGTCACACAGTGTAAACACACAGTGCGATAGTAAACATAACAATTAATTACAATTGATATTAAAATTCATTAAACAGCTAAACACAAACAGCACTCATAATTTTTGTGATATCCGAGCACAAGGGGAAAACGGGTACAGGGTTAACCAAATGAGACGCGAGTTAGGTTGACGATTTATTCCCGACTATTGGAACCTACGCACATCATCTACTACCTTCACAATAATTAATATTAATGTGTGAGTGACTATGACTACCTACATCATATATTTCTGCAGCGGAACCCTAAAAAAGGGCGAACCCATCACGGCTCGCCGGAATCGGTTCCGCGCCAATTTTTCCCCAATCTGATGCATTTCCGCGGCACTGCTGCCGCCCGCGCCCTAGTCGCAGCAATGAACGAATCACATACACTTGTTTTTCCGTTTGCGTTACATCATTTTTACAGGTTGATATCTTTGTTTTATGAGTTATTTACGAGTTATTTTTATTATTTAAGCTTTATAGCACAGCATCACTATTTACAAAAGGTGGACTTAACGCCGTAGGTCTACCAGTAATACCTTTGGGCTAAGCAGAAATGATTAGTGGGTTACACGTTACATTAGTGAAGTTACACATTAGATTATTCCTGACTTATTCAATAAAATCAATTTAACTTTTTCTCTATCATGCTATGCAATTTTGAAATTTTCGCGTCGCTTTGACGCATACCGTTCACCTCGGACAAAAGATATCTAATACCCGAGTTTAGTCGCCATTGAAATTTAATAATAAAATAAGGCATCTTTTAAAAAGAAAATTTTATTAAATGCTTGAGAAACGGCAAAAAGAACGAAAGAGATATTTCAACTTCGCTCTTTTTGCCCAAAATAGCACATTCAAAATTAGTGTTTGTGACCCTGCTATTGTGAGTTTGTGGTTAAATAATTCGTTTCAGAGTAGTGGACAAAGTCAAGGCTTCATGATGGCAAATGACCCCGGCGGCCTTCACGCCATCACAGACACATTACAGCGATATCACGATGTTGTTATTAAGCTTTCGGGGCGATTCTGATTTTTAACCATTGTCCTCAGTGAGCAACGCAACGCGACAGAAAAAATAATAATTAAAAATATATATTTAGGATCTGGTCCCATAATTATTACTAACATAGTTCTAAGCTTCTATTGTTACTAACCCAAGGATCTTGTTGTCCGAAATAAATATTTGAATTAAAATAAAAAATAAAAGCACATTATATTACATTTAGGTTCTAAAAGAAAACATTTGATTGAAATTATAATTGTTTAATATACACTAAAATAAAATTAAAAATTACAATTAACAAGACAAAGGCACGAAACGCGATTGACATTGACACAAGGCATTTGTCGCGTTTGTTAGCTTACGAAGGAAAACTCCTTAGTTACTTCTACTACTTACTTCGCTGGCTCACTGTTCCGAATCTCAACAGAGATTAGCCAACTGCGCAGGAGATATTATAGTGCACAAGTGTGAGCGCAATACACAGGTGCACATATTGTTCCATCACTCTCAAAGTTCGGTGAGACGGCAATCCGACATGACCGGAGAGAGATCAGGCGCAGGACCAACCGCTTAACGTGCTTTCCGGGTGTAACACCGCAAACTTTCCGACTACGAGCTGTTTTTGAGAAATTCGTGACAGAAAATCTCAGAAACAAATAGGTATACACGTAACATGATGCCTGCAGAAGATGTACCCGTAACGGTTACGTGTTGATAAGTTTTTCACGTCAAGTATGTCTTAGTTTACAAGCATCTCCGTGCTTCGGAAGGCACGTTAAGCTGTTGGTCCCGGTTAATATCGATAGACATTAGTCGTTAAGCCTGGTCGGAGGCCCTCGGGCGGCTTAATAACATCTGACAGTAAGGTTGGTCACTTACCTTACACACACCCCTCCACCAATCCGCACTGAGCCCGCGTGGTGGATTATGGCTCGCACCACCTCATAGTTGAGGTGAGGCCTGTGCCCGGCAGTGTGACGTATATAGGCTGATGATGATGATGATGTCTCAGTTTGATTCTCTTAAATCCGAAAGACAACTTCCAACTAAGAATATCAGTTTGTCACAGAATAGCCCCCAATATCATTACGATATAAACTTTTAGCAGCGAAGGCCGTCGGTAATCGCTCAGCTATTGAGTCGGTTTCGGCATTATAATAGCGGCTTAGGCCTCCATTATGAAATGTTTAATATTGTTGTGTGGCTGCGGTTGTTCTTTCATTGGGGTTTTACATTAGGTGTGTGACTGCCTCGTTTGTCGAGATATAATTTGCTGACTTAAAGGCTATAACCAAAGGAGCCTGGGTTTGCATGCTCGCTCGACTTTATAGTTTCAATGACATGGTTCTCCCTTACACGGTGGTCTTATTTATTATTTATTTATTTATTAACATTTGCATACTTCTTGCATATCTTCCTGAAAAGACGGGTAATCGACGGTAAATATTCTCGAACCCCAGACTTTCGCTGGTACAGGTATCCTGGGATACCCTGTATTAAGCTCAAAGTTGACCGATTGACTCACTAACATAGTAAGCTATTAACGCACAGCCCAAACCACTGAAAGGATCGGGTTGAAATTGGCATGTAGGCATAAAATAAACAAAATCAATAAAATAGTAGATTTTACAACGAGAGCATAAAGCAAGTCATTTTTATCCGAGATCGTTATATGCCCGAGCCCGCAGGGCGAGGTCAGATGATGAAGTCGAGGATAAAAATGATTTGTGCACGAGTTGTAAACTCTGCTTTTCACTTCGATTGCGAGAAAATAAAACAATAATTTGAGAAAATTCAATACGAAAAGTTCACGGCTTCCTTCCCGCTACTTTACTTTTTTTAATTTTCCTGCATAATTTTCGGGCAAAGAAAAAAAATATACAGCCTATTCTTAAATTATTTTGGAATAATGTTTTTTTTTGTGGTAAACACGTTTTGATATTTAGTTTCTTTTTCGTATTATCTTATTATAAATCAAAAATGCAAATAGGGAAGGAAATATTATAAATTAGCAAGTTTTATCCATGTACAATTAATTGTTTTTGGCTGTAGGGGCTAAATGGTCACTGCCTTAGTGTAGACACATTTAAAAAGCTACTTTTATGCACAAGTGTATAAAAATTCAACGGCTTTTATGTCGCCTAGATCCTGCATAAAGTAGTACTTTTTCGAGCATGAGAAGTGAAAAAGTTATTTTTGTAAATAGACTCACAAGTAGCACTTTAACACGTTCCAACATATAAATTACCACCGCTTCGGGACAGTTTGGGCTAGTGCTGAGAAGAAGCGGCGCAAGAAACTCAGTCACTATTGTTATTGCCTCTTTTCAAATTTGATTAACAATAAAATGTAATTGTTTACATTCAAACATTTCCATATATCTTTGTCTTTTATATAATTTCCAATCTTAAAATATCCTTTCGAGATTAATACATCATTTACAACTTTTTAACTTTGTCTAAAGGCAATGAAATTAAATTTTCAGGTAATTTAATTTCATTGCCTTTAGATAAATTATTTTTATATATTATAACATCCGATAAGAAAGGATTTTGATAAATTCTGCCCCTAAGGGGATCTGTAAGATTAGTCCTATAGTCACAGCTTGCGTCGCGATGCTTTGGCCTAAACTAATGATTTAGGTACCGCCAGAAAGGTCTCGGTAAGTGGACGTCGGCAAAATTCACAAACTAGTTCGAAATTAAACAGTTCAATTGTTTTTACAGGATGTAAAGTTCTTGTGAACTCTACATCCTATGGCAGTGCCACTGCCACCACAGTGGATTTGTAGATGTAATATCACATAACCTGAACTCCGCATGTCTATCAAAGAAAAAACCGCTCAAATCACGTCAGGTGTTAACTTTTTCAATTCACCACCGGCACCTCGGTGAGATTGAAACAATAATAAGGGCTGGAAACTGCGTCCCCCGGGACTCGCTCCCGATTAGTGATGCGCGGAGTACGCGAGTGATACTCGGTACTCGGCACTCGACATACTCGCGGTACCTACTTGGCGGCTCTAGGCAATCTTGGCGGCACTATCAAACTTGGCGGCACTCAGCACATTCAGTGGGTTTTTATGAATATTCGAACTCTACTGATCAACTCGGATTTAACGCTGATTAGCAGTACTCGGTTTGAGTGAACGAATATACTTTGGTCTACTTATTTAATAAATTACCACATAGTATAAAACAATGTTGCTTTCCGCGTCCGTCTATGTATGTATGCTAAGATCTTGTAAACTACTCAATAGATTTTGACGCAGTTCTTATTTAAAAGATAGAGTGATTCGAGAGAAAGATTTATTCGTTTAATAACATGCTTAATATTATTAGAGAATCGAATACCCTGCGAAAAGCTTGTATGTAAATAAAAACATTTATTGATTTAGGATTTGTTTGATAAACTCAATTTATACAACAAAATTAGCAACAAGCAAACAGGGTTAAAATAAGACAACTCCAAATAAATGATACACTAGGTACACTTTACCACATACTCTCATACTTTTTTGTAAAACTTCTATTAATAATCTTAAGGTAAACTCACTTACTTTTTTTGTTGTTGATTTATAGGCTTGGAAAATTCAATGTATAGTGCGTTCCAAGAGTGTGGCCTGGTGACCTGTAGCACAGGCTTCTTCCCGAAGTCTATTTCAGGCATCAGCCCTCACTTTCTTGGCTACAGCTTGCATTGTTTTCTGTTTTTATGTTTTCACATTATTTTTATAAGTATTTATTTTGTGAAGGGACAATAAAAATATTTTGTATTTTTTTTAAAGAAAATAATTTTCTTGTGGTAACCCCGAGTAACACGACTTGTACGAAACATGTCTATGCGTTCAAAACGGCAATACTCAGTCGAATACTTGGTCGGAAATTTAACCGAGTAATTACTCCGTACTCGTTACTTGGCAGTCGGCACAACCCTACTCCCGACCAAGTATTGATTCGATTTGAGCAGGATGCTGTTGCTATATTGGCGAATTGATGGATATTTCGTTTCTTGAGGGATGTTTTATTTTCTTTTGAATATGTAATAAGCGGTGGATTATTTTTGGGTGGTGAGGAGATCAACTTTTTTTGTTTTGAGAGTTGATGCAATAAAACTTATGCTGGGGAATAGTGTTTGTTGGGTCACTCTAACCTACTTAGGCTCTCAGTGTTATCATTGAGTTTTTGTAAAATCAAGGTCTATAGTTAGTTAACTAAGGGACGACTCCCTATAAGTAAGTACTTTAAGCAGAATACCTTTCTTTCTATGATTTACCAATCCACAATAATTTTCTAATACTTATACCACACTGCTGTTTTAAACTAACGTCATGACACATTTTTTTTCCACAAGGCTTATTTTTTTGTCAACCCCCGTGTTACGAACCAATAAAGAATTCGGGACAAATGAGTGCATCTACGTATCAACCCTTCGTCACCGCATTTTTTTCCGAATTTCCGCCCACTTTAACCCAACAATGTCGATGTCACGGCACTTTGGTACAAAAACTAGGATTTGTGTGGAAGTGAGACGGTTGTGTTTGTACCGAGCGGGACAGGTAGCTCGTTGAGCAAAAAGGTTGGCTATTATAAGGAAGCTGTGCGAGCGCAGTGATAACGTCGGCACTAGCGCCGCCCCTCCCATTAGTTCGGTGCCATGAACTATGAGGGTCTGTGTGGCGCCGTGTATCGCTTTTGGGGCTCAGACAGCGAAAAATCCCCGGTTAACTTTTTAATCCGTCACGATGATGGTTAACACGTTTTTGATATGACAACAAGATCTCACCTGACTTGAAATATGCCTAAAATAGCGAACCTAAAGTGTGCAGAGAAAAACGTCTTCTGTTTTTAAAACAGTGATCAACTGTTTGATCATTGATTGACAATAGGCTTGATGACATCACTAATCGTTGACACACTCTTTATTATCTGTCAAAACGGTCTGCCTTCAAAGATTTTGTATGGGAATACAAAAACGTGACGTTACGGTTGTGTATTAGAAATCTGACTGAATATTTATTGAATTTGTGTGTTTAAAAATTGGTTTCTACAACTTTATGGAAATATACTGGTTGTATTTACTTCATAGGATCTATGTTTTTTTTAAATAGGTGTCATCATGCATATTATGCTGTTGAAATAACCAAAACTAACAACGAAACAAATCGTCATGGTTACGTAAATGTATTAAAGAAATTGATGATAAGATCTACAAGTAAAAAACATTTATTGCCTGACACGTGTTGCTGCAATATCTAATCAATAACCTCTTTGTTTAGTGTTGTAATTGATTATGCAAAATGTCATCGAGTTAATGCAAAGGAGATGGTACACAAGTTGATTATTTAACGGATCCTAACGAAAGAAACACACGTAGGCACTTTAGACAGGCTGAAGCTATAATTTCCTCGCGTAAGATATTACCGGAACGATTAGGCTAAGCGTCCGATACATCGTGTCGCTATTTGTGCTTTTTTCGCTGTTTTATAGGGTTCTGCAACATGAATATTAAAAACGGAACGCTTGTTAAAGGATCATTTTGTTGTCCGTCCGTCTGTCAAGGTCCTCTTTTCAGGAACGCGTGTAAAGCTGAAAATATCAAATACTTTCTGTCATTTTTGGAAATTTCTAGATTCAAAAGGCTAAGCAGTGAACTGCTGACATAAAAGGCTGCCTCAATAGATCCAAGCTAGTCGAAGTGGCAATATAAGCCCAGAGTCAATAATAATAATACTTTCGAGCTGTGAAATAATCTAACTCTAAGCCATCGCAATCAAAAGATATAGCCGCTTTTGCCGTAATGTAAAAATATAATATAATAGTATTTTTTTAATTAAAACACTTTTAAAAGTATGGAACCCTTTCTGCGCAAGTCCAACTCGCACTTGCCCGATTTTTATTTCGCTTCGCGTGACGCCGCTCATGTTCGATAACAGTTTTATAATTAAACCGCGTTCCCGACAGATGTCGCTTTATCTGTTACGTTTTTAATTTCTTGCAATATTGTAGTCGCAATGGTCATGTCCATTAATTTGCTTGTTCTAATGTCGGTCTTGTTGACGACATAATTATGATTAGCAAGTTTGTTCAACCGAAAATAGATCTTGCTTCTGTTTTTGAGGTTGATTATGAGGTATTTTCCATAGACAGATTAGAAATGATTCTTAGAACATGCATAACGTGCTAGGCGTACGTGGGCTAAAATAATAATTTAGTACTTTTATTTATTTTATGTATACAGGAGTGAGTATTTTTTTTTACTCGGTGCTAAACTGCCAAACTGCTAAGCTGTCGGCAGAAGTTATCGTGTTCATCTTTTGATTACTTAAATGTAACAATATTTCTAACATAGACAGGTATACAAACTTTTAAGTTATATTTCAATACACTAAAATGTTTTCGTAGATTTTAATTTAATGTTAGAAAATTTATCGGAGAAATTAACATGTTACAAAAACAAAACCGCGATTTTATGATGAAAAAGTAATGGTTTTGATAAATTACTTTATTTTTGTTAAGTACTATATATACAAGGATGTTATTGTAAGAACCACAGTTGCCTAGGGCAATCGAATATCTGTTTTGGTACTTACAAAATACTAAATATTAATCCTAATGGCAACAAACATAATCCATGACGACAGATGAGATAGGGGTCTCTTCTGTGGTTTAAACCATCGGATTAAAATTTAACTAAAACAAAAACGCGTTCAGACTCAACTGTCAATTTCACACGGTTTTTTTAAAACCTCGAGGGTGAGAGGTGGCAAAAAACAGAGGGCTATGATTACCAAAGTTTAATCCACAACTAAGTAACAATGCAGCAGGCACTTTATTTACTATTTATTAACTGCCTCGTTGGTGTAGTGGCAAAGTTTCTGCCTTACATCCGAAAGGTTCCGGGTTCGAATCCCAGGTCGAGCCAAAAATTGTATGTGAGATTTTCTGTCATGAATTTCTCAAAAACAGCTCGGAGTCGGGAAGTTGGCGGTGTTACACCCTCGTGCCTCAAAAAGCACGTTAAGCTGTTGGTCCTGCCCCATGATTTCTCTCCGGTCGTGTCGGATTGCCGTCTCACCGAACTTTTAGAGTGATGGAACAGTGAGTGCACCTGTGCATACTATAATATCTCCTGCGTAGTTGGCTGATCTCTGTTGAGATTGGCCGCCGTGGTCGAAATCGGCCAGGAGGACTATTATTATTTACTTTTTATTTTATTTCTTTAAAACTTTATTGCACAAGAAAGTTACAAAGAGTGGATTTTTTTAAGCTTAAAGCGTTTTTGTCAGTCAACCTCAAGGTTACAAAACGCAAGCGAAAGTCGCCAAGACCGCAATTTGAAGTAAATTAATTCATTTACCAAATTAGGAAAAGTTTCTTTCGAGAAATTGCTCAGTGTTTGACAAAATTGTAAACGATTATTTAAAAAAAAAACAATGTCATAAATAACAAACAGAGTCATCATCATCATATCAGCCTGTTACAGTCCACTGCTGGACATAGGCCTCCCCCAAGGAGCGCCACAGCGCACGATCTCCTGCCCTTTGTATCCAGTCACTACCAGCTGCCTTTTTCAGGTCGTCTGTCCATCTAGCCGGGGGGCGTCCCACACTATGTTTACCTAAGCGTGGTCTCCATTCAAGAACCTTCCTGCTCCACCTCTCGTCGGTTCTGCGACAGACATGGCCAGCCCACTGCCACTTCAGCTTGCTACATTTTTGGACGACATCAGTTACCTTAGTCTTATGTCGTATGACCTCGTTCCGGATCTTATCCCTTAATGAGATCCCCAACATAGACCTTTCCATAGCGCGCTGAGTGACAACAAGAGTAATTGCCGTTAATTAAAGATCGCGCGTGTACAAATTCTTAAGCAGAAGACTTTTGTGGTAAGTACAGGTTTGTTAATAAGATGTGTTATCTTTCCTAAGCTGGGTTGGAAATTCTTAAGAAATAACTATGTCCCTAATTGCAAGGGTTAGAAACAGTCTTAATACTCGTAGCATCTTGAAGATATTTGCGGATCGCTACACGTCACCACTATGGAGAGCTTTCGTGGCAAGAGTCATCGTCACTGGGTGCAGACCCTCTTCATCAGTTTGTATGAACAGATATGTACTTTAACAACAATATATATAGTCATTAAGTCATTTGTTTACTAAACAATAATATGGATCTCTATGGTCTCAAGTTAAGTAATTTTATTTATTTACTAGTGGCTACCCGCGACTTCGTCCGCGTGGAATCTCTTTGTTTTCACAATCGCGGTCGAACGGGATAAAAAGTATCCTATGTCCGTTCCCTGGTTCTAAGGTACCTCCTGACCAATTTTCAGCCAAATCGGTTCATCTGTTCTTTAGTTATAAATAGTGTAACTAACACCACTTTCTTATATATATATGTACATATACAAAGTGTAACAAAAAACTCCGTTATTACTGAAGGGTGTTGTTGTGCCCGTAAACCTGAACAACTTTCGCTAAGAAACCTAGGTCGAAATCTCAAAAAATCTTTTGGCTCTCCCATAGTAAATCGATCAGCTGATTGGCAATTTTGTATGGGAGGTCCGATTTTTTTTGAGATTTTGACCAATGTATCATTGGGAATGTTGTGCAGTTTTCCGGGCACAACAACACCCTTCAGTTATAACGGGGTTTTTTGTTACACCTTGTATGTATTGATTTAAGACATAGTAACGTATCAAATTTTGTTTTTATAAAACTGAAATAAGTGGAAGTAGTTACGCATCTTTATGGGATTCTACCCTATAGTTAAATTTCAATTCAAAGTAGTTTTTGTTCTTTTGTTCTCCGTTTTGTATCTCCCAAGCCTTTTGCATATCCGTCCTTTGTATCCAATATGAAACGACATTGAATTAATCGGAAGGCCACCTTGCCGACTCATTAACACAAATGGATCCACGAGTCGCACAATAAAAATCGCATTTACACATAAAAAACAAGCGTGATTAATGACATATACGTTAAGTTTTGTTCTGGCGTAGAAAAAAGAGGTAAGACAGCTCATTTTGAGCAAGACATGTGAAGCATGTCTTTTTTTGATACAAGCATCAAGACTTGCCTACTAAGATATTGTGAAGCTGTCTTCACAGTCTTGTCTTTTTTAAAATAAATATAAATATACAACAACATCACATACATTGATTTGACTACAGGGTAAGTAGTCTTATTGTCAAGTCGACCTACATTACTTTCTAGACTTAAGACAACCATCCAGCAAAAATAACGATAACGGTTATACATTGAAAAGTACGGAAAAATTGATGTCAGTTAGGTAAGGAACGTTATTTCCCTAAAACCATTTGCGTGTGTTTCATTCAAACAAAACAAATGTTTTGTAATGAAATATTATTGAGACATTGCTGAGCCAATAAATACCGAAATACCAGGCTTGTTCAAATCACTCCATTGCTAAGCGATGTTGCAAATGACTTGCAGTATTGTGCCTTCTCTAGTCATTCGCGGACACTATGAATACAGACACTATAGAAGTATTACAGACACTGTAGAAGTTTCACAGACACTATAGAACTGCTATAGCAGTTAAGCGTCCGCGAACGTGTTGAAGTTACTGCATGGCGAAATCTGGGTTGAAAATAACATTTAGAAGCATCGGTAGGAGTCTATCTTACTGGTATTCCATACTCTTTAATTAAATTTGCATTCCTAGGTGATTAAAAAAATGTGGTGATGAACCGAATTTGATGTGGTTAATTCTAGCCAAAACCTACTGTTCTCATTTAGCTACGCCGTTGTCCAGGCACGGTAGCTTACGTGACACACTGCCGACCAGTTCCGCACGCAAACTGTCCGGTGTGACATATAGCCGCGGTGACCGCACGAAAAACCAGCTAATCTATTGCGAGATCATTGCGTGTGCGCCTATTAATCGATGTATTCATGTATGCAACATAAATCGCTTCGTAGAAAGTGGAGCATTTGTCATTATTGTGCCGATAGGCTAATGTGGGTGTCAGTTTAGTCGGACATTTGCATATGAATAATACGATTGTGTGTTTGCGGACTACGTTTCGCGAGTGTACGTTTGCGAAACAGTGTAACTGGTTTTATTCTAATATGATGCTTATCAATACGTATGGTAGGTACTAAGAGTTGGTTATGCAAATAAGTTCATTAACAAGATCGTCAAGAAGAGTAATTCAATCGATGACAGCAAAAAGCTACAATACACATACAGGCACAGGTACTGTCTCTGCGTCTCGTGACTGACTGCGGCCAAAACACTGACGTCGTGAGTCGTAATGACAGAATGCCGTTGGTGTGCCCTAGGCCTTGCTCTTTATACACAACAAAAATATAAAATAATAGTACATTATGATTTAGGTGCGGTAAGTTGAAAATTACAACCGAGGCAATATTGCAAGCCCGAGCCGCAGGCGAGGGCTATAAGGAAGCTGAGGTTGTAATTTTCAAAGCGCACGTATGTCATACGACGTTTTATAACATATTTGCGAGAAAATAAAACAAAAACAAAATAAAAACAATACAGCGAAAAGAAAAAGCGCACGAAATAATTTTTACTTGTCCACATGCACAAATTAGCGATGCGCGCGAATCATATTTTTTTAGGCAAAGGTGCAAAAACAGCCCGTATTACTAATAAAATAAATTAATATTTTTGTGTTTTTTTTTGTTGATTTTGTGTGTTTGTTGTACTATATTGTTGAAATTAATTAAATTATAGAATTAAATGTTTATTTATTATATTTTATATCCCAATGTTAATTTTATTTTTAAAATATTGACCACTTTTATGACATAAAAACTCTTTGCTAAGATTTAAAAAAGTATCGTTTAATTTTAGACGGAGCATATTAAAAAACCGTGCATGTTATTTTTAAAAAAAAAAACTCGTGCGTTTTACATTACATTATCGCACTCGTGCGTTTTACATTACATTATCGCACAAGTGCGTAATGAAATATATTACGATATTGAAATTGGTGTAATTACAGCCACTTTACGAGCAAATATGTTATAAAAATATTATAAATTAACGTACGCAAAAAGATGTAGAATGTAGTGAGTTTTATCGCTAAGAGCTAGTGGATTCCTTTCGTGTTCTCCAAAAGCACATCTTTTAAGCTCTCTTTGAAAAGCTCGTCATCCTTCCCTCCCGTGAGTGAGCTATAATCAGTCCCATAGTGTATCAGTGCGACTGCCGCCGTACTCGGAGCGAACAGTAATTTTCTGATGCGAGTGGTGATAAATGCGCGTTTTGTACAACTACCCACAAAAATAACCCAACACTCAACTGTATTTCCACAGAGTTAAAGATATAAATAACTGGGTTATGTTGCCGGTTGTACAACCGTGGTGTAAACACTTTCATAAATTTTACACGTCCATAAATGTAAGCAACTCTATTTTTAAGCTCCACGCTGCGTTACTTAATGGCTTTTCATTTGTAGTTTCAATGGCTGTTTCAACGTGTTTAATTATTAAGACCTTGCTACACAAAGAACTTGAATAGCGAAGCTTATAAAAATAAATAACAACAACATCACATACATTGATCTAACTTCGTGGTTAGTAGCGTAAGCACTTGTGTTACATAATTATATCAGAATCAACTATGGTATTACAAATAAACTTAAATAAATACATATAACACCCAGACCAGTACAAACAGACATATTCATGCACACAAATGTTTGTACGGTGTGGGGATCGAAACCGCGACCTCTTGGTTAAAAGTCAACTTCTTGACCATTACACCAAAGTGGTCGTCTATATGCACAAGTACTATGCTTAAGTTTTTTGTTAGGAAGTGATCGATCAATGCAAGGTTCTTGGATAAATGTAATTTAATATAATTTGATTTACTATTATACGAATTAGTCCAAGAGGACACACTAATATCTATCCGCATCAAATAAATAATAGTCCTCCTGGCCGATTTCGACCACGGCGGCCAATATCAACAGAGATCAGCCAACTACGCAGGAGATATTATAGTGCACAAGTGTGAGCGTAATACACAAGCGCACTCACTGTTCCATCCCTCTCAAAGTTCGGTGAGACGGCAATCCGACATGACCGGAGAGAGATCTGGCGCAGGACCAAACGGCTTAGCGTGCTTTTCGAGGCACGGGGGTGTGTTTCAGTACCTCAAACTACTCAGTCTTAGACCTGGCTCAAGAGCCAACCTATCACGAATATAAATTAAAAACTACCCATAACAGTACTTGAATATGTTTTTTCAAATATTCGTAAACGTAAAACATTTTTATGAGTGACACTTAGTCACAATCACCAAAACCATCAACTAGGAATGTTAGCGCTGAAGCGTCGGCGCACGCGCATAAAGAATGTTCACTACAATGTTGCAGCACCAATTTATAAGTGGAGGCAAAGTTGCAAGCGCCCTCTGTGGAAGCGAGCTTTGCGTTCTTCTGATAAGTGTGTTGAAACTTTTATGAGGAAACTAGCTGTGCCCTGCGAGTTCACCCGCATGTAACACGTTTTCTTCATATCCCACAGGAACCGCGAAGTTTTACGGGATGATTTTTACCTGCCCTATGTACTCCAGGTTGTAATCTATCTATGTTCCCAATTTCAGCTAAATCGCTCCAGTAGTTTGGGCGTGAAAGAGTAACAAATATAATAATAATATTAAATAAATATTTCACGACAATTACACCAATGCTCTAGTCCCAAATTAAGCTACGAGGCTTGTGGTATGGGTACTAGACAACGGATAAACATACTTAAATACTTTTTTTTGTAAATAAATACATATTATACATAGAAAACACCCAGACCAGTACAAACACACATGTTCATGCACACTTATGCTTGTACTGTGCGGGGATCGAACCCACGACCCTTGGTTTTTTAGAAGTCCGACCTGTGGACCACTGCACCAAGCGGTCGTCATATCCATATTTTCATATACTTACAAATTTTCACGTTTATAATACTTATGTCAAACATGTGAGTTTTCAAATATGATTTCAAGCCTAAATACCTGGCTGTGAAAATCTCTGTAAAACTTTGATTGTACTCTAATTAACAACGATTTATTTAACGACGATTAAACGATTTATTTTACTTACAAGTTCATACTTTTTAAACCCTTTGAATATTCCACTGAAGCGTTTTAGTGAGCGTTTTAAATATTCAAATGAAGTATACTTTATTCTGATCTAACCTTCACGTCCTCGATATAAATTATATAAAACTCCGTATCTTTGTCGCTTTATCATTAAGAAAATTGAACTATTTAGTCCATAATACTCTTACTTCTGTCTTATCCTTAAAATCTAAACAGCAGGTGGTGCAAATGGGCAGCGAAGTAAGCTAGGTAATTAATTTTCATTACATGCTTACTTACACTGAATAAGTTAAAATTGCGTCCAATTAAATCGTAAAATTACTTTGGCAAGTTGTTTTTACACAGTGCGAAATTGTTAGTAAGTAAGACTAACTAAACTCCATTATTCCATTAAATCTATAATATGAATAAAAGTAAGTCGGGTTTTCCTTCCTTACGTTATAACTCCAGAATGCAACCGATTTCCACGGTTTTGCGTTCGTTGGAAAAGTCTCGGGCTCCGTGAGGTTTGGTTTATAGCAAACAAAATTCAGGAAAAATTCTATAGCCGAAAAGTAGGAAACCAGGGATAATCATTTTTCACATACAGCGCCATAATGTTCCAAAAAAACGAAGCGAAACAGAGTTCGCCGAATTTGCCAGTAGTTCATAAATTCCATTGTGCAATGATTGTAATTACCTGATTGTCAGCTTTTATTACCTTCCTCACTTCATCTCATCAGCCTAATACGTCCTCCTTCTGGGCAAAGTCATACCCCACTACACGAGCTCAGTGCGGATTGGTGAATGGGTTGTATGTAAGGTAAGTGACCAATCTTATTATTAGATCTTATTAAATCGCCAGATTTTCATTTACTTCTAACTAATTTGTAAGGAGTATCGAAATGAGACACTTTATACGGATTATTTTGCGATTAATTTACATTTTGTTTTTACCTAACGTTTCGGACCCTTTTCAGCGTCCGTGGTCACAGGTAGACTAAGTACCTATTTTGTAAAGAGAACTTAGTTTATACTTAATCGTCTGAAATAGGAAGAATAGCGATCTCGTAGAACTTCTATGACCGTCGTTGCAGCAGAGCTATAGGTAAATTTAGAGAGTAGAGAACCCATTAATCAAATGCGCAGTGTAGGGCGTCCACCGGTAACATGGGCAAACGATTTGTAAGTAGTTTTAGGATCGAAATGTACCCACTTCTATTAGGACAGATAATTTGTCACTCTTTATCGTGGCCTGTATAAAACGTTTTCTTGCGATTCATAAGGCCGAGACAAGCAGAGAGATGTTTTTAAACAACTAATAGAATTTCGACGACCACTTTGGTGTAATGGTTAAAAGTTGACTATTAACCAAGAGGTCGCGGGTTCGATACCCGCACTATACAAACATTTGTGTGCATGAACATGTCTGTTTGTACTGGTCTGGTTGTTGTATGTATTTATTAATGTTTATTGGTAATACCACTGTTGATTCTGATATCTGTAACACAAGTGCTTAAGCTACTTACCACAGAGGCAGATCGATGTATGTGATGTTGTTGTTTATTTATTTCATAGAATTTTGTTATTCAAGCTGAAAAAAATCGAGATGTGGTTGTTTAAGAAACACCTCCTCTCCACTTGTCTCGTCTGACTCGTCTCCTCTTTGGTGGGTAATAAGGTCGCTTGCAAAATTCCCTTATCGAAACTTTGGAATTGGTCCATGTTCAGCGGACTTCTTCAATGATTGTACTTATGATGATGACTCAGTAACTTACCTAAGCATATCTCGTGTGTCGTTCTTATAAACACAGACACTCAACGAATCACTCCTGTATCTCGTTGGCACATAATTGCTGAATTACGAGGCTTTTTGTGATCCAGACCAACTGTCGTGGAGTTGTTTTAAGGATAATTTGATCGGAGCTCGATACGTCACTTGTCAAACATGAGTGGACGTAATGCCTGTGGAACAAGGGTGGCCACACATTATCGGTATAAGTTTAAAATAGAGAATCTATGCATGTTAGCTCGGAAATGGAATGGATAGTTGAACTTTAGTAACACTTAAAAGACAGGGTATGCAGACCAGCATATTTAAAAATAATGACACTTGCTAGGTAAGCACTTTGGTCGGACGGACTACCAGGCAATGGTGCGATTCACAAATGTATTGCACTTACCTTCAAACAATACCATATAAGTATTTCAATATAATATAATATACAACAACATCACATACATTGATCTGACTCTGTGGTATAAGTAGCTCAAGCATTTGTGTTACAGATATCGGAATCAGAAAGGAAGAAATGTTTCTACAGTGCGGGGATCGAACCCGCGAACTCTTGGTTAATAGTCAACATTTTAACCATTACACCAATGTGGTCGTCAAGTAAGATACATAATTATGTGACAAGTTCTTTTTCAATATGCTTCGTGTTTTTGTCACAAAATTTTAAATTCTTGATCGGATATGTGCTAGTTTATATAACGCTTTTTCACTAGACCCTGTTAGTTCAATGTGATAGCCATCCTGGTAAAGATCTTTTCTGGTAAGTGACAATATTGCTGAGGATAGACCATGTCTGTCCAGTCAACAGGCTAAAAGTATAAGGGGGAGTTCACATAGTCCTCCATTTCACTGGTCCGTTAAAACGTGTTTGTTATTGTATACGTGTAGCGAGTTCACTCATAATACAGTATTCCGGATCCAAATAAGCAGCCATCCGTTTTATAGGTATTAAAAAAGTAAGTATATCGTATCCAGTATACTGGATCAGTTAATCGACTTAGCACGGTGACTCGGCACATCACAATGTGCTTTGTTAACATTAAATAAAAATATATAGTAAATAAATATTTCGCAACAATCACTCCAATTCCTTAGTCCCACATTAAGCTACGAGGCTTGTGTTATGGGTACTAGACAACGGATAAACATACTTAATTTTTTTTTGTAAATAAATACATATTATACATCGAAAATACCCAGACCAGTACAAACACACATGTTCATGCACACTTATGCTTGTACTGTGCGGGGATCGAACCCGCGACCCTTGGTCCGACATGTGGACCACTGCACCAAGCGGTCGTCGGAACATTATATCCAGTAGCGACGGATCCGTTAAGCGGACGTTCTATGCGAACGCGACTTAAGTCTAAATGTTTCTTTTCCCGCCCAAGTCCTTCTCTAACCAAAGTTGGCCACCCTACCGGTGGCGACGGTGACGGTGCACGATGCGCGGGCGCCGCCGCGTCGGCCGGTAATGGCGACCGATGACAGCCGCCGCGCCCGCTCACTCGTGTGAAACGGGCCTTTCTGAGGTATCTGACTGTTTGGAGTTTGGTTAAGTATCCGACTGTTTGGAGCTAGGTTATGGTATTAAGCTAGGGTATGGTGAAAAGCTTTAAAAATTGCGAAACAGACTGTAATGTCAATCGATAACAGCCTTCGCGTCCGCTCATGTGAAACCGTGTTAATACTATGTGTTATACCTGAATATTGCAGTTAGAGTATCTAACTGCAATATTCAGGTTTCCATTGCGTTTCTTCATACATTAGAGATAGGCAAAGTTGATGGACATTGGATTCCACTACAATGACTTTTTTGTGCCATCATTTCATGAGTTTTGTCTTGATCTTATTACCAAACAACCATAACCACAAAACATAAACGCATTCGCGGAACCCAAGCCCCATATGATGAAGACATCCACCACCTGCTAATTGAGACGTTTCCCGCGGCTCACGCTGCGCGCGCGTCGATCTTGTGATTTTATCGATTTCCGATCACACGATCGATTCCCGGCTCGATCATGCTGCGAGATCCAATGCGCACTGGAGTTACTGCGTACATAGGTCTTTAATTCTAAGATAATAATGTAGAACTGAGAAAAGACAGAACATTTTCAGTGTTAGTGAAGAAATGAATGACAATGAGTTTGAGAAGAGAGATCGCGAAAAATTAAAACGGAGTGTCATTTTTAAAGCGAAAGTGTGATCGTGATTTTAACTGTTACTAATAATTTACTCATTGACTTAATAAAATTACGAAACAAGAGCGTGGAAAGGCACTAGAGAATAACAAATTGAAGTTAAAACTAAGCCTTAATTTCAGAGTTAAACTGTTTTACGAGTACTATATCTAAAATACTGCACTTCTTGAATCAATCAAAAACGTCTATAAAATATAAGTATGCCCACGATTAATAAGTTTTGAGTATGTCAGTTTTTTGCGTGAGAAGGAATTTTGAAAACGGTATCATGTTTAAATCACGCTGGGATCCAATACTGCGCGATCATGATTCGGTGAAAACGATTTGTTGGTAGATGGTTTTTTATACAGATTTCCTTGTGATACAGATTTTTACTTATCTTGTACTTATTTTCAATATTGAAAGGTTCATTATTATTATATTTAGATATATATTTATTTATTATCTAAATTAATTAATTGATTGATATTTTTTTGTATATTACAATATAATTTAATTTTTAATTTGATTTATTGATATTATGATAATATATCTATATATTGAGTGTATTAATTTTTGTGTTAATAACCACAATTTACCTTTCTCATTTAATTTTCACTTCACCCATTGCCTTCTTTCTGCATGACCCTGAGTTTTCATTTCTTTAAGTCCACCCTTTGTACATTTCTTGTGCAAAAAGTTTTAAATTAATAAATTATTTTAATTATAATCTCACTGGTTTTGCAGTCTGTTGACTTAAATTTACAATATACTAAGGAGCACTTGATATTCTTTTTGCAGTGACACATAACCAGTTATTTTCTCTTAAATATTTTGTTAATGTTATCAAGGTTAGTTACTTTTAGCATTATACACACATACAATTAAAACCACTTAAAGAAATAATTCGGACTGTCACATTCGGGATTCGAACCCGCACCTCTCGCAAGCCAGGCAATCGCTCTTCCAGTTTGAAGAATTTCAATTAATTTCACATTTTAATGTTATCATAAACGAAGCTAGAAAGTAAGACTCTTGATAGAAAGTTCTAACCCATTTGTAACTGAACTGGCCTCCTCATCACCCGCGGAGATGATCTCTTGTTTACCCTGTCAGACCAGCGCACGCGCATACGATCTTATCGGCTGGGAATCATCCTGACCCAGCTTGATAGCCCGCTCCCCTACTCTCCAAGTCTATACCTTTAGTATCAGATGTAGCCATCTCTGTTACTCTTAAAAGCTTTACCGTGCGAGCGAACGGGCTGGCAAGACCCGAAAATAAGAACGAAACATTGGTGTCGGCTTTATGTGCTGCCATGTTTGTCGGACTATGGAAGTTTACAAATGAATCTGCAATAATAGAAATAAATAATTATACAACAACATCACATACATTGATCTGACTCCGTGGTAAGTATCTTAAGCACTTGTGTTACAGATATCAGAATCAACAGTGGTATTACAAATAAACTTAAATAAATACATATAACACCCAGACCAGTACAAACAGACATGTTCATGCACACACATGTTTGTACAGTGCGGGGATCGAACCCGCGACCTCTTGATTAATAGTCAAACTTTCTTGAATATTACACCAAAGTGGACGTCATCAAATAATAACACTGTACTCACTTAAGTGACTAAAATTTTCGGGATAAGTACGTTCAGACAATGTTTAAAATTTTAACAGGTAGATTCTATATCATTCACTTTTCACCAAAGTCCAAAATGCTAAATCAAGTACTGGTTACCTATGTTATGATGATACATCGAAAACAGAAAATGATACATCGAAAACAGAAAAAAGGACTCTTTTATATTGTGAACCTACTTTCTTCATTTGTCAGTAAAACGCTTACAGCAATTATTGATCCTCTTTTTCTATGGGATTTGGTGGCGCTTTATCTATCCGAGACGTTAGCGCAAATTTTTATATGAATTATATATCCAAGTCTAATCACTTATATATAGGTAATTATAATTAAAATGGAAAATTAATATGCATCATATTTATAATTAAAATGGAAAAGCAGTCTATTTTTTTCACTGCATTTTTAAGCGAAATTCGACTTCTATCCCTGGAATAGCAAGTGACTCAACTTCATAAGTGCAATTTATTGTAGGAATGCTTATTTGTTTCTTCGGTTTACGCGAAAGGTATGCTTACACGCAAGAAGACCATAATGTAACACTACTAGACATCTTACATTGTGTAGAGACATCAAGTGTTGTAAATGCATCTACTAATCACTTCTACACAATGGATTTTGACATTGAAATCATTCGAGCTTGAAAAATTCAATTAATTATCTTCATACTTTTTGAAAAGGTACGCATTGTATTGGATATATCACGATTTTATTCTAGATCCAGCGGCTTAACAGTTTTTTTTTCTTTGCAATAATAAATAAAACTAATAAATATTTCACAACAATCACACCAATTCTCTAGTACCAAATTAAGCTACGAGGCTTGTGCTCTGGGTACTATAGACAACGGATAAACACACTTAAATATATTTTTTTTGTAAATAAATACATATTATACATAGAAAACACCCAGACCGGAACAAACACACATATTCAAGCACACTTATGCTTGTACTGTGCGGGGATCGAACCCGCGACCCTTGGTTATAGAAGTCCAACACGTGGACCACTGTACCAAGCGGTCGTCATGTTAATAAAGTAACTTTCTAGTAATAAAAGAGTGTTTAAAATAGTTTGAGTTTATTTGATACACGCATTAAAAAATATATTTGTTCTCTAAAATATTAGTCAACATTTATAGGTTAGTATTGCACTGGCCAAGATAACTGAAGTCCTGGATTTATTCGTCTTTTTTTGCCTTCAGTCCGGTCTGGCATACGACTGATGCGAGCCCAATACCAATCTGCAAATACAAATTAATTAAAGCAATTTCCAATCTGTTGTAAGGTGATTCACATAAGCTCAGTGCATGTTTGCCTTGCTATCGCTGGATCAGTGTCCGCGCCGCGCGCCGCGTGCGCACCTCACCTCGCGTTTGACAGCTCCGCTGGGGACCCCGTACCGAGTCATCATCATGATGAAGCCGATGTGTCAATGTTGGGAGAGTAGATGTGGTTAGGTAAAAATGTATTATTTTTTGCTTTAAATTTCTGCTAAACTGTACTTGATTAGGTAAAAATATAAATTATAACACTTAGCTGTAATGTCACATGCAATAAACATTATGATTATAAACGGCGCCAGCGCACCTGCGCTATCCAATATTTCTTTAAGTGGTTACGGTTGAATTAGCTATGCTGGCTGGAGTCCTTTAGCGGAAATTTAAAGCAAAATAATAATCTTTTTCAGCTTCAGTCATAGATTTCTGTGTGACACCTGATTCCATTAACTAGATGTGGTTAGGGTTTATCGCATCCTGGCAAACAATTCATTTCAAAAATAGTAACTAAGTATCTATTTATTGGATGAATGGAAGTTTGACAAAAGTTGCAGCCTTTACGTAACACCTTAATTAAACATTGTTTGATAAATATGAAAATTCATTTCAATGTCCATTAGTATCTGGAAATTAATATTGCCAAATAGTACCTATTTGGTATAAAAATCTTAAAAAAATAAGTTTATCTGTGATTGACAACTGAAATAATTTCAGGCAATGTCGACTTTGGCTCTTCATTTTATGCAATAAACCTGACTTGAATTTCGTATAAAGTTTATTGCGGTAATATTATAGAAGGCACAATGGATTCTTACACACTAATTTCAAAGTAACATAATCATTATCAATTCATTGCTGTTCACTTAACGCTACAAACAATGAATTGTGTACACAAACAGGTTCCATTCTCTCTCATTTGAAGCCTATACATGGGAATCACTATCCCATCACAAGCCAAAAACACTGAGTCATTGTACCTTGATCTTTTTTTATTTCTTATTATAAATTTGGACACAGAATAAATAGCCAGATCGCAGCGTGCCGTAATTATGATGTTAATAGCTACACTGCCGCGATCGGAATCAATCGGACGTCATTTGTTTGACGTTTCAATCAACATAGCATTGTTTGTATTGTACGTTTAATATGTATAGATTGTGTTACCGATATACTGTTTTTTGTTTCAAGATTGTTTTTGTGGGCCGCGAGAGCTGGACCTATACTCTGGACCCGTCGTTCAGATTTATAAGTTCGGTAGAAAAGATTGGATTTAGTAATTCTGATACACGTAACTGAACTTATATAATAATGTAATCAGTCAATAGGTTTTTTTAATGAACACACCAATTACCCAGTCCGAAACTAAGCGTTAGTTTGTGCTATGGTGGCTAGGATAACGGATAGAATCACGTGCGACGAACAACGTGCTCATCACACCAACATTTGCCCCTAGCAGGATCCGAACCTGCGACAGCCGGTTTTGTAGTCTGGACCTCATACCACTAGACCAAAGCTGTCGTTATTTCATCAATTCATCGATGTTTTTAGACAAAAATTGCTTAATCAGACTTTTTTTGTCTAATATTAATTATTCAAATGTGGTTTTTGCCTGTGTCAAAACATGAGTAGACTTATTATTTTTTATGAAATCTTTGTTTTTGTTTTCTTTAAAAGCGATAAGTTCGCCTAAATTGTACATCTTTCTTTGTTAAACTTGTTTGTTTTGTGTTGAACAATAAAGTGTTCATCGGTGTATCTATCTATCTTTATATCAATACGTAGCGATACGTTTACGCTAAGTTATGGATCGATTAAATGCATCTTGTCTAGAGCTCTGTCAGCTTTCAAAGTAGACCTCCAACTGCTATCGAACCTTCTATTGGTCCCACGATGATGGATGATTCTGCGGGGAAATGATCTCCATTGAATGTGAATTGTAACAATGTGATGTCTTATTTCGACGTAATTACGGTTGTGATCAGGCTGCGGTTGTTTCAAAGGTTGATTTGTAATCGAATTGAAGGTATGTAAGGTTCTACTCGGGTCATATTTTATACTGATTTGATAAAATAATCATCTTGGACACTTGCTAAGGAAAATGTATAAGTAACTTTCTCTGGAATATTTAAATTAAGAATTTTTAATTCTGGAAATCCGAAAGCTAATTTCTAAGTTATTTTAGATTTTCGATAGTGAAAATAAGCTTTTCAATTTAGAGTGACAAATAAATAATAAAAATAATAAATAAATCGTTTCAACATACACACTAATTACTTACCTAACCCCTACTAACTAAGCGTTATCTTTTGCTGTGGTGGCTAGAATAACGCACAGAAATACTAAAATACATTTATAATCACACATGACCCAGGTACGAATGCTCGTGCTCATCACACAGGGTAGCAGGATTCAAACCCGCGACAGCCGGTTTTGTAGTCTAGACCTCAGACCACTAGACCAAAACAGTCGTCAAAATGTAATTAATAAATTGACTATTGCCCATTCAGGACAGAAAACTATACTTGTTGATTCAGTTTGGTTGGTCAAATAAATATATATTTGTGCTTCAAATGACGTGTAATATTTAAATACCCCATATCATTTAACTGTCAATAAAACCGTATTAGAAAGATCGGATGGTGAGCTCAAGTGTCAGTTGTCAGGTTTTGTAATCCATTGTTTTGGTTTTTGTTACCTTATATTGTCACTTTGTTTTAATGCTAATCAACAGATTAAAGTGCACTTAAGTGACGTTTGAGTAGAAAGAGTAGTGAATAAAATTATAAGGCTATATACTCGTATAGTTCTATAGTCTATTAGTAAAACACACACAATCATTTTATTAAAATATTGCATAGAACACACAAATAGGATTTAATTATAGAAAATACATATAGGCTTAATACAAAATGTACTCAACAGTGTTGAGTGCTTGTTCAAATATTAAGCCAATTCAAAGTAAGTGGGTAGCTAAATTACAGCATAAATGACATAAATTTAAAAAAGACATACGTTTCAAGCAGTGTTGCCACCTCCATTTTTGAATTGGGGCTTTTGAAGAGGCTAAAAAGGGCTAGATCGGATTAAAAATAGCCACAAATGCCAACAAACGTAAACTTAGAATCTTGAAATTTAGTACGAAGTCACGTCTTATAGTACAGATATAGGAAAAATTACGAAAACCGTAAATTTTCAGTTTCATCATATAAAAAAAAAATCATCCTATGAAAAATATTTTTGACAATTTTGAAAATTTCAAAGTTACTACTCCTTATCTACAGGTTTGTACGGAACCCTCGGTGCGCGACTTGCGCGAGTCCAACTCGCACTTGACCGGTTTTTTTGGTTTTAATAAGGTTCATCGAGATAAAAGCACGCTGGAATGTGGCAAAGATAGAACAATTTTTGCCAGCTTTCCCAATTCTTTATACGGGTTATTGCCAGCGGCTGTTTCAATACTCAAAAAAATTAAATCTACCAAAAAATATTTCAAATCTTATTAAAGACACTTATTCCGATAGTTTAGTATTAGCATGGTGCAAATTTCAGATTTTGATGCAACATTTTTAGATTATGAAAAAGGGCTAGATTGCCCTTTTCGGGCTAAATCATGAAACTACGAGTTCACACATAGTAAAAAGAGCTAGATCTAGCCCGAAAAGGGCTAAGGTGGCAACACTGGTTTCAAGTTAGTTAAATATTAATTTAACAAGCATTAAACACTGCCGAGTTCATTTTATCCGACTTAAAGAAAAAGGAGGAAGTAATCATTTCTTTCTCCAGGCAAATAGTCTTTCGCACTGGATAGCAAAAATGAATAAACAATACGTAGTTACTTTTTTACTTTGATACGAAAGTAATATGGACTTTCATTTACACTATGTCTCATTTACCAAAAGTATTATACAATATCATAATTTGTTTTTTGCATAGTCGTAAATTGATATCAAAACACTCACCTGAGCATCCACTGCGACAAAAAACTGCGACCGTTATATTACAATCTAATGACTCCGAAAAAAAAACGAATTAAAAAAATAAATATACGCGGCCAGTTTCAATTTTGAGACGGCACATGTCGGTGACTTGCGATTTGACCGGTGAAGTCCCCCATCCACTAGAGTAGTCTAAGAAGCTAGTGATGAGGAAAACCTTTTTTTTCGCTGGTAAAATTCTTTTAAATTCTTCTCTGACCCAGCCGTCTTCGCCGTGCCACTATGGCGTCGGACGCGTCCTCTAGCGCGCTTAGGGGCCTACAGTAGGTAGGCTTCTTTTTTTTCTTAGGCCTTATTTTTTAAATCTAAAATCAATTCAATAATTAATTAACATTACTTCAGTCAATTGCAAATTGCAACTTCAATAAAATTACAACTTAAAAAAAAAACTTACCTGAATACATTTTGCGTTAAGAATAGGTATTTTGCACACATCAACAATGTTGCAATATTTTTAAATAATTATAAACAAATCTTCCTTAGATACAAGGGCACTTCAGTCAATTACAAATTGCAACTTCAATAAAATTACAACTTAAAAAAAATTACCTGAATACATTTTGCGTTAAGAATATTTTGCACACATCAACATTGTTGCAATATTTTTATATAATTATAAACATAAATCTTCCTTACATACAAGGTGTTTACAATCATTAATTTACGCCATAAAACAAACTGTCTTGTTTCATTCCCACGTTAACATGAACGATTTGAATTGAATAGCGTTCCAGTTATTTTTCGTTTTAAATTCAATTAGATTGGTGAAATTACCATTCGAAAATGTTTCATTGTGGATGGAGACAGTCTGAGTGGACTTCCGAGGGTGGATGAATAAAAACAAAACATTGCCCTATGTTTAGTAATTTTAATCTGTTTATGGTTAAGCTCGGGTTAACACTACTTGAGCATGGTAAGTTTGTTTTGCTAACGAAGTTAGTGTTATCGTTTTCCACGGTAGGTTAAATATTCAAACTACCGATGAATTTGGTAGGGACCTTATCTTGGGAAAACCAATCTATTTACTTTTAAATAGACTATGAAGACATTAAAAAAATGGTTGCCTGTAAAGTCGGTTTTACGGGCGAAGATTCTTTTCAACGCGCCTAATTCTCTAGTGCTGCGCGCGTGGCGGACCGATCATGTTTGAGTGGGAGAGAGACGCAAGGCATTCACCGGTCCGGCGGGCCTCTCTCTCGCTCGGTGACTCATCGTAACAGACGTGAGCGGGCGTTACACTTTTTCATAAGTGACTCCGAGCCACAACCTAATTTAAGACGTTGTCACGTCAAAAAGTTATTTGATATTGTTACATATTGCTCACTCTCCCTAAAAGAAAATAAAATAACAATTGACGCAATCAGGCGTTACTTTGCGGAAATTCATGACTAAAGCTAAAAACGAGAATTATTTTGCTTTAAATATCCACTAAACGACGCCAGCGCAGGAACCCAAATACATCCAACTGTAACCACTTGAAAAAACTTGACCTGGAAGTCGCAGGACTTACAATACAACTCACAACGTGACACAGAAGATACACCTGGAAACAACACTGTCACCAACAAAACACTCAGCAGCAAAAAAGTAACAATTTCTTCAGTCGTTTCGTTACAACGCATCAACATAATATTATTCTTTGCTGTATAACTCATCGGTTTGCATCTTTGTATAAAAAACGTTAAAAACATCATCTTTCACTTACATTGAATACGAGAGGTACTTCAGTTGTCAATAGACACCGCCTATACGAATGCATTGCAAAAAATATCAGACCTTCAGCCTTCATAGTGATTATTGCTACGTATGAACATTGAAGATGTTTGTATCAAAATGTTGTTCAATTCATTGTGCGTCGTTCATTAAGCCCTTAACCCTTTGAAGCTAGTTGTAGTGTTTTTCTTTGATCGGGACTCGAACCCGCATAACACAAAAGATTGGCACTGAATCATTGGGTCTTTATGTGGTTTTTGTGTGAATCCGAGCGTAACTTAATCAAGTGCGAGAGGAGAGGATGATAAAGACGTAGTCTTTGAAAAGCTTAAAAATAAGTGAGTAAAAAATTGCTTAATAGTAATTGAAAAGTTTGAAACACTTGATTTTTTTAATAGCATGAATTAGTACTATAGTTGATGCCCAGCTGAATGACGACACAAGCTTTATAAAAGCTGTCAGATGTTTTCGTTACAATCTACACTTTTGTAAAAAAATACCGATGTACAGTAATAAATTACACATTAAAGTAATTATGTAAAAATATGCAAGATTTCACAAATAGTGCAAGACTGAAATCCTATTTTATTTTATTAAACTTTTATACGTAGAGTCACGGGTAAAAAGGCCCGACACATCTTAAAACGTCTTATTTAGATATACTAATCTGTTTACTTAATTGCAAGTTAATATTAATTTAATTTTAAATATTAATGTTTATTATGTATTTTTTATTATTTATTAATTTTGTTGGTGACAACGGCAATTATGTCCGTTCTTTACAGCTGTTACAGTTAATGAAACACTAATAATATCACCACTATAAGACCGGACAGAGTTTTTCTACGTTACCCTTGTTCAAAGCCCGTCTAAGTTAATAAAATTATAATAGTTTTGCTCTAATGGCAAGCCACAAGGCGGTGAGTTCGGTTTTAAGCAGATTATGGCGAAACACGATACCTAGTAGCGGTAGTAGATTCAAAAACGCGTGAACTGGTAAAAGCATCGAACATTATAGGGTTGTGGTGTTAATGCATCGATACTAAAGGTGTTGATTGCACGATGTTATTAGTAGTAGTTAACATTGTTCTCAAAGGGGACGGCAACGGTCAGAGCCATACAGCCATTCATTTATGTCAATTCTTAAAACTAAGTACTTACAAACTAACCTTACCTAAGCACTAACTTACTTTGAGGACGGTTCACATTTCAATGCTCAAGAAGTGGAGTTTTACGCGGGAATATCGATCGAATCAGTACGGAGCACATTACTCTATATTTTATATTTATTCTATTGTTTATCATGATAATTATTATCATGATAAACAATGGAATAAACCTCACCACCTCACTATCACAATAATACGCCACGAAAAATCACGATGTTAGGTACTATAATCTTGAAAATCTTATCTATACTTAGACTAGGTACCCTTATTTTAGAAATTAAATTATTGATTTGATTTAACATATTTTTGATATATTTTATTACAGAAAATCTTCCACATCGATATCTCAATTCCATTTACAAAAGAGCGCAACCCTATTCATTGTCTATGGAACAAATATGGCGTTTAGCGAAATGGCGTTTCCCGCCAATATTTTGACGTCGGTTTAAATTATTCACGCGTAGTTGGCGGGGGCCCTACACTTGCTCCCTTCGCAAACTTTTTGAGTTGATGGGTTTATTATCATGCTTGTATTGTTGTCTGTTTGTAAGATAACAATACTCTGATAGGTTTATACTGGTTGATAGGAGCGTAAAAAAGATTTGTAAGTTGATATTGCAGTATAAGTTTTGTTGATTTCTGCCCTACGTGTCTTCACATGAGTCTCTGTAGTTTTAACTAAAAATGGTATGGATAATACGAGTATTTATTTATTTATTTGGCACACAAATCAGAAATACTAATTATAACAGAAACATAACAATGAAAGAATTGGTAAAGTTACAAGATCCGCACCTTTAATCATAAACCGTAATAATTAAAAAATTAAGATAGTTGGAAAAACGAGACTTTATATAGACCGTTATTAATAAAAAAATAAGATAGTTGAAAAGCCTTCAAAGTTAAGAGTTTAATTAAATGCGTTTCCTAACTAACCTATTTATTAAATTAATTGTTACAATTTATGATTAAGAGTGCGATTTATGATGTAGTTCCAATAAGAAGTGTACACAGAATGCAAGTCGAGTTAACAATTCAAATATCAACTTTTTTAAGGATTATTACCATACTATATTATGATTGATGTCATAAGATGCAATTGATAACCGACTTCCTTTTAATTCCTTTATTTTTTGTACTAAATAATTACAATAAGAAATACTAAAGCCTTCTTTAAATTATTTATATTATTCATGTATGAGTATTGTGTAGTATCTCTAGTTAGTCTGTGGTATGTTGTTTTGTTATCTACAATGTTTAAAAAAACAATCTAGTGATTCAGCGTGTCTGTCTATTGGGTAAGTAAGTGATTGCTCCTAATAGGAACAAGCAGTCGGTTGTTAGTTTATAATTTACTGCTAAGTGCTGTACCGTTGTCCACACGCTCGTCTATTTGCCCAACACTAATCCCGACTCGATTGAGGGGACATCACTGCTCAATCGGACTTTATCTGTCAAGTTGGGGCTCGGTCACACTGCCGACTTTTTTCAGTAGCTCTGGAATTAAGAAAAAAAGCTTAGAAATAGTGTGCTTTATGTACTGTAACTTTTGAAAACACGTTCGCCTACTCGCTAACATATAATTCATTGATTGCTTCAATCCCATAATATTCAATGTTTATTTTAGAATAATTTTACTTTTAGCTATTAAGATTAAAATACTTAATTGTTAATTTAACAACATGTGGAGGTCGCAGGTACATGCTTCTTGCATTAAAAAATAATAACTAACAATACTAACATTAGATTTTAAGGATTTTGTCATTTTCTAACCATACTATGAGCTACAAGTTGTTCGGAATAAACAATTTTTATTTTATTTATTTTTATTTCAATAAAAACAACATTATAATAATAATAGAATTTTAACTGAATTTTATCATCCATCCAAACGTTTCGCCCGTGTAACAGGGCCGCATTAAGGGAAATTAAAATAAATGACGCGCGCATCTCTCCCAATCAGCGCGTGAGTGTAAAATATTAAAAGGCGATTTGAGGGCTCGTGTTTGTCTGACAGATTGTCTGTCTGACGGTGCTGGGGGTTAATTAGTTTAGCGGCGACAGTTCGACCTGTTCGTGGCAGGCCACAGGAGAAAATGTGCAGTCTAATCATTTTTGTTAAAAGAAGATGTAACCCTAGTTGGTACTTGAGATGAAAGTAGGTAGTTACTTACGTAATGTCAGCAGGACAACCATGTTGAAAAATACAAACTTATGTTTTTTTTAAATATATTTCATGACATTAAAGTATTAATTAGTAAAACGGGAACGAAAATCGTTTCAAGAATCATAAATATGGATTTGTCAAAAATACAAATTTTTCAGCTGCTTAAAATAAATAAGTATTAGTAGTTTGTGTTATTATAACTATTTGTCTAATTCTGTAAAACAGGAAATGTCCTATTTACTACTTACAAGTTCACTAGATAACATTCGCCTTAAGTTTAACATTGATTGTGATCCAAAGTGCATTATTACAAGGTATTTATTTGTGTAGGAGAATTCCTTTCCCACCAGTCGCGGTGCTAGGGCCCAAACATGTGATTGAGGTGCCGTTTTTAATATCTCGGCTAGTAGACTGGGCCAAATTTTAACTTTCGTTCGAACTTACGCACTTGTCTTAATAAAACTATTAGAACATCTGTATTTTCCTACGCTGTGGCGTGCTCGCGCCCAATTTGTCCCTCGGAGATAATTCCCGAACTGCGTGATTGTGTGTTTGTTTGTGTTGACGTTTAATCATCCGATTGGGTGGGTGTTTGTTGTTCGAATGCAACTTCCAATCAGAGGCAAGTGATTCGGACGCGTTTGGGGGACTGTGACAAGATGTTGACAAAATACTCGTAGAATAAAAAGTGTTTTTTTTAATGAATGCTTTCTTAGCTCTGAGTGCTCCAAAATTGTCTACATCTCGATGTAGAGCAATCGAAAATAAACAAAACTGCGATATTTATTCCCGCTCCATGAAGAACTACGTTCTTCAGCCATAAAAAATGAATAGAATCGCCCCGCTGAAAGCTACATTATCATCAACATCATTGTTCTTGTATCCAAATTTTTAAAATTATTTTATAGTACCTATACTTTCATAACTTTTTAGGGTTTTTTTTTTTAAGTAAGCGGTGGCGCTCGATCTACGGTCCATTAGCGCGAAACGCGAGCTGCGGGATTCGCGCTTTTTGCCGCCGCCGTCATGCGTACGCGGATTAATACACTGCAGTGCAAATTATTCGTACACACGGTGAATATTTGTTTAACCAGCGGCCTTTCCTCCGCGTTCAAGTTCGAATAATATAAGTCTACTCGCTGAGATCTCTGAAACGGTACCTCAATCGTATTTTAGGTCCTGCACTGCGACACAAGCTGGTAAGAAATGAATGCTCTTACACAAATAATCGCAGGATCATACTGGATGCAGACCGTTTGTGATCGGTCGATGTGGAAAACTGTGGGGAAGGCCTATGTTCAGCAGTGGACATCCTTTGGCTGATAATGATGATGATGATGATGACACAAATAATATCTAGAGATCTTTGAACGCCTGAAACTTTGCCGATGTGGTCAGAGACTGGGTTTACAAGCCGTAGAAGGATTTTATCAGTAGGTATTGCTGGTTGACGTTGCATGAACTTCTTTTTACTAGATTAAAATTCGCTTACTATTCTTTGAGATAGCAATGAGCTTTTCCTTAAACCGTGGGCACGGACAGACTTATCGTGCGAAATTATGCCTATATAACTTATTAAAGATGATAGTATTTTACAATGTAGTGTATCCTTTAGTGAACACTGAGCAGAGTTTAGGTTCTTAATCTATAATATAAAAATGATTCGCAAAATGTGTTGGTTAGCGCATAACTCAAGAACGCCTGGACCGTTTTGGCTAATTCTTTTTTTCTGATATTCCTTATAGTAAGGGGATGGTTCTTACCAAGAAATAAATAACGAGTCGGACAATGTCCGCAGGGTCCGCTAGTTACTAAAAAAAACGTTTGTGCTTTGTAACATAGTTAGAACATAGCGAAAGGATACTAAACTACCTTACAAATGGTGAGAAAGGGTCACATACTACTAACCAGATTTATTTTATTTATATAAAGAACTTCTGCACAAACTTGTATACAGTGGCTGATTCAATGCCGGAGGCATTCTCTACCAGCCAACTACAGGTTCAAGCAGAGAACATACAGAGAAAAAAGAAAAGGAAATCAAATCTATTCAGATCCAATATTTTTTTTTGCAAAATTGTGGGTCCTATTTCCTTGACCGCCACTGTACTGCATATTGGCAATGAATATACTATATATTTTAGGATATCAGGTGTCGATTGCAGCGCAGTCAGCCGGGTGGACTCACCGGGCTGGCCACCTGGCCTGAAGGCCCACTGGTCCACTGCTGAACAGGTTTGCAGCTCGCATGTTGCCTAGGCTACTGTGTGGTTCTGATTTTGCTGTTTCTTTTTTTTCTCTTCGAGTGTGGTTTTCGTTTCATGATATTTTTCATCAACCTATTTTTAAGACCTGCAGTTTGTAACTTGCATACTTTTGTGTATTCTAGCAAATAAATGTTTGATTTGATTTGAGTCAAATTTGTTTTAGTTTTTTGTGTGTTGCTGAATATATTAGGTATTATAACTTATTCAAACTGCCGTATTTACCAGAGTAGATTTTAAATATTGTTATTCTGTAAGCTAGTACAGACAAGTTAACCAGTTAAATCTTTAACTAGATGTGAAAGAGATTTTATTGATAACATTGACAAATTTTAACCATTAATTCGAAAAGGCAATAAAAATATGTAACAATAATATTTTCTGCTTATGTGTTCAAAAACAAAAGCCAAATAAACAATAAATCAGCGTCAGACCAGCCAACTAACGAAATCCAGAGATTCTATCAATCTATTTTCGCTCCACCTTTTTCCAGGCTTGTGGGAATTTAGTGTAATAGCCGCTAACACCAGCTTATGGTTTTTACTAAAGACGGTATAACGGCGGCGCGCGCGCAGTAATTGTGCGTAGCAATGTTAACGAGGTGCCAGCAAGCGGTGACAGCAAAATGAGAGCCGAGATAGCAAAGGGCCGGACTACGCTGGGGCCCAGGATGGATGAGTATGACTTTAAAAATAAACTATACTCCCATTTTAAGTTTAATGTGAGCAACTTCCGGGAACGAGAGTAGAATGTGTCTGCTTATAGCAACTCACCCGCAAGATATGGCGTTACTTCTAGATAATCGTTTTTGCAAAGGTGCTGAAAAAATAAATTAGACATAGTAGTAAACCCCCCACTGTTGACTAAACTCGCTCAGTCGTGAATCGAGGCACGGTCGCGGCGGTGACGCTCTGGGCGCGCGCCAATAAGACCTTCTTCTGCGCCCGCCTCGCCTGTGCCTCGCCCTCACCGCGTCTTATTATGTAAGCGCACTGCCATTGATTTTAAAGAAAACCTAGATGAGGCGCGTGTCAGGCGACGCGGTTTTTCTCCGCCTCGACTCTTGAACGTGTGAACGACGTGCCTAAGATTGATCAAAGTCAGACTAATGGCGAAAAACCTTAGAACGTTGACAGATAAAAATAATTTTAACATTGTACTTACCTGAATGAGTAGGTACCATCAGGGCTATGTTAACTAGAGTCAGTTAGGACATTTAGTGGGTCCAGCGGTGGAGTTGTACTTGTATTGGTAGTAGGAGTTTATGAGGTTGTTAATGCCATTGGGCACGAACGAGGTGGGGACTGGGAAGGAGGTCGATCCAGTCGGACGTTTGAATGATGCCTATTGCTGCGGTAGTTTGATCCACGGGCTTTGCGCTCAGTGCCATTTAGCACGCCATCACACATACTAGCAGTTGAAACACCTGAAACAAGCTAAGTCTACTAGAACTTTTATTAGTTTTGCCACTAATTGAGTTCTGATAGACCCATTATCAACAGCATACACATATCGAATTTGCAAGATTTTAATCTGAATTCATATTATGATCACATACCTATACTTTATTAGAAAATACGTTTATGTATCATCATTGGAGTTAATTTCATTTTGTAAACGGTTTTGCTGCACAATGCCCAAATAACCACCCGCCCCCACCCTGGATACCTCTCTGAGCTGTGCGATTATCAAAGAGTCGTGCCCAAGAAGGGTATCACTCGGCCTCGCTTTGTCTCCATCGAGAGTAGTTAGAATGTTTGATAGGGCTGCCTTTTTGCCCTGATAGGATTGGTATGGCGGCGCAAAGGCATCTCTTTTAATGACTGGGCTCTGTTTGGCGCATGTAGGGTAAAGCCGTGATTACGATGCCCCTGAGTTTTTGCTTTTGACGTTTCAGCAATAAATTTTATTACGAAAGGCAGTGAGAGGCGAACGGGGAAATATTTTTAAAAGGTGTTCTCTGTTAAGAGTCTTTCCTTGCATTACTGCTATTATAGACAGTTAGGTATATCGGGCCATTTGAACATACATAACAACAACATCACGTACATTGATCTGACGCCGTGGTAAGTAGCTTAAGCACTTGTGTTAAAGATATCAGAACCAACATTGGTATTGCAAATAAACTTAACTAAATACATGTAACATGTGTACAGTACACACAGACATGTTCATGCACAAAAATGTTTGTACAGTGTAGGGATCGAACTCGCGACCTCTTGGTTAGTGGTCAACTTCTTGACCATTACACCAAAGTGGTCATCGAAATTGTTGTTTATCCTTGCAGGTTACTATAAATTTAAAATAAGTACCTTAAAATCAATCGTATTTACACCATCTTGATTCGTGTAGAGTTACTGCACAATTTGGTACAAAGATTAAGTGTAAAATATTTTTATTAAACTGATAAGATTTAGTAACAGGGCGTGTTATCAATAGATTAATAAGCCATGAACCATGGCTTATTAATCTATTGATAACACGCCAACCTTAAATTATCTTAGTACAACCAACAAAAGTGAGTAACCCGATAGTTTTCGAGGCGCAAGTAACCATAAAAACGGAGTCACTTTCCTTTCTTACTAGGAAGGGCCGATAAACAGCAAATATTGTAAAACAACCAAGACAGCGAATTCGATACTATAATATCGCGAAACTGATACTCGGTTCACGCTACGTATCACCTTAATGAAGTTGCAGCCGAAATCGCGGTCTTAACAAAAAACGGAATTAGCAAATGAGGCGGAAAATTAGGGTCGGGTACGCAAAGCCGACAGCATGAGCTAGTATCGCGTTACCGGCGCAAGGGATGAGTGGGAGCTTTAATTTTATAAGTTTCAAGACATATAGAACCTATGGGAAAAGATAATGCTCGAACCTCCTAGGCCTGAGTCAGAAGCGTAGCGGAAAATGTAAGTTACGAGTACCACCTACTCTGGTATTAATTGACAGTATTTACCTTCAATTTGTCTGTCTTGTGTACAGTCAGCGTCAAAAATATAGTAGCAATTAAGTACCATGTCAAAATAGCATTTCAGCATTTTCCTAGTCAATCTGTTGAAATTTGTCATATTAGAAGTGTTTTAGAATCTTTTAAACTTAGAGACAATTTTGGTTGAAGCATTTATCACTCACACCTGATATTAAGTGTTGAGTTGAGACGGAAAGGCTAGAGAAAGCTAAACTCAAGCACTAGCTATCCTATTTTTACTGTCGAACAAAACAATAAGGGTGAAAAACTTAATTTTTAAGGCGCAAAACTTAGTTAAGCCAAGTTGACTGAGCTTCTTGCGCTGTCGTGGTATTGTTTTTCTTGGGATATGTACTAAGTATACATATGAGTGCTCTTTATGGGTCTACATGTTGAAATAAATGGCTTTCATGACTATTAGGATATAGGTAGATATCTAGCTAACTACATATATCCAAATAGTCATGAAAGCCATTTATTCTTATTTATATTTATTTATTATTTGTCTATCTAGACAGACTAGACACAAGCCTTGCCGGCACTCCTAGGAAGTGTGTTCGATTCCTCTACCTCCTATCCCTTGCACTATGCGCGTGCACATGCGTTTACGGCGAATCGGGCGCATTGTCCGCGAGGATTTCGGTAACTCGACACCAACGGCACCGCGGTGTGGTGGGCTTGCGGACTCCGGCGTTTATAGATTTAACATTTCCTGGTAATTAAATGGTGTGGTTGTGTTGGTTATCGTTTGTGGTTCATTCTTTCCTGATGATCTTAGGTAGACTTATGGGATCAAAGATGAAACGTAGTGTGTGTACAAATGTGAAAAAGGGAAGGAGTTGAGGATTATCGAGACTGGTGGTTTTTTGGATCCATATTTCTCCTATTATGTATGAGTGAACTAACCTCCAACTTTTGAAATGTCAATTATATTTAGTTGAGTTCTTATTCGTAAGTTCTTAGTCGTTAGTTGAGTTTTTATCAGTTTTTGGCAACCAGTTGTATGTTGCGTAAGTCTTCATAGATGAGAATAAATGAATGTGATAATTTCTCACATTTCAACTTAACATAGGTTCTACTAGGTGCGATTTATTTCATCAGTTAATTTGCTTGTCATTTGTAGAAAACATTCAAGTATGAAATAATCACTGTTGTAAATCAATCAGCAATAGAATCCATGCATTTTTCATGAAACGTACAGATGGTACTGTGTGTATGGAATGATGTATGGGATATCTCTCACGTGCATGTAGGTAGAGATAGTATTTTGTTATTATTGAAATCAAATGTCATCATTTTGACGTATGTAGTGTGAGCACGCGCGCTAATATATATTTATTTGTGGAGTGAAGCAGACATAAATTTATTGTTTACGTAACTTGTTAGGTTAAATGAAACGAGTAATTCATATTTTTGGAGCGAAATACTTAATACAGTTGTATCACATATAGCAAGCCATGCAGCATAAAGATGAATGCTTGCGTCTTATTTAGGTATCTACAAATCTTAGTTCTTACCTAGAAACTCGTGTATTTAAAAAAAAACAAGCACGCTTATAATAAATACTTCCTTCATAAAACCCCTAAAGAATAAATAAAAATTATATCTATGGACGCCATTGATATTTTCAAAGGCACTCGATTCAATTAAGCTCTTAAAATAAAAGAACAATCAGTGATTAGCATGAGGGGCTCACTTTTATAATTGGTCCTTTTAAACTGCTGTCAGTACCTTTGTTCGCCATTACCAGTCGTATCGATAACTTCTCGTGTTCGCATTTTCAATTATTTCAAAAGAAATTCGTTGACGTAACGCTGCACGCCGCCATCTTGACATTTAGCTTGACAGTTGACATGTGTCAAACGCATTACAAGTACTAGTGAATGGTAATTGAATCGGTTAGAGCCGTAGGTAATTGGATTTTTTCATGATTGATAAGTGATGAACATGGTTGCTTGTTACTGTTTTCAAATGTTTAATTTAAATTAGTAATACATACTTATTAGATAGGTACCTAACTCTAAGTACAATTACTTTTAATAAAAACCCAAAAACAAATCTCCTCGTCATCATCAGTCCTAATAATAAAAAACGTGAAAGTTTTTAAGTACGTGTACATGTTTGTTACTCTTTCACTTAAAAAACACTGTATGGATTTTATTGAAATTTTATCAGAATAGAGCTTATACATCAGAATGACAAATAAGCTACAATTTATCAAGAATTATGAAGATACAGGGTTTCCACGAGGACGAAGTCGCGGGCGGTCATTATTAAGTCATAAAAGGAAAAAAATATTAGGACTAAAGACATACATACCAGCATTACGAAAGTTCGAAGATTGGTTATCTTAGATCAAACAAACCTGATCTCAAAAAGTTGGTCCTGGGCAAAACGTTGTTGAATGTAATAGAAATAATGTAGATTAGCATAAAATACATTCAGTACATTTTACATTACTTGCTATCGTATCAGCGTATAATCAATTCGGGGACATTCCTAGCCGTCACAATATTAAGTAATGGGTTGTGCTTGACAAGTCACCTGGTCTAAACAGAACTAAATTAATTAAAAGCGGCTTAATTGCGGATTAAGCGTTTTTATTCGCTTGATAAGCGAAGCGGTGAGCTTTCAAGATAAAAGTGTAGCTTTCTAGACTTTTATTTCGACTAGTGTGTAAGTAGCGATATGTTAGCGAAGCCAATTAAAAGCGTTTTTAATGTCCATGCGATGTTAGTTTTATATGGGTCACATATTTATTTTTTCGGTTTACGCGAACAGTAGACATTAAAATGATACACTTTTTCACTTTCAGCTCCGTGGTCACAGACATGGTCCATGGTCACAGGTAGAATAAGGTGTTATTTGTCAATACATAGTTTTGAAAAAAAACGCACGGACGCTGCAATTGGTCCGAAAAGTCTGTAATCCGTAAAAAAAGTCTATCATTTCAATGTGTTCAGGTTAGCCTAACCAAAATACTCAGGTGACCGAAAGAAAATATAAGAAATATAAGATACCATAAATTAAAAAAAAACGTCTTAAAACATTATTAGTTGCTTATTTTAAGTTTAGTTTCAGTTTTTAATGAAAAGGGGCAAAGTATATCGTAATATGATGATCGGAACTTAACTTTGAATAAGCTTTAAAACATAAGCACCTAATATTACCTATATCCGAAAATATCACCTGTACTAACTGTTTAATTCTGTTTAATGAGTGTTTCTTATTATTTCGGTAGATCCCCCCATCTTCTCACATTCGTGAAGCTTTAATACGAGCCAAATTACCTTTTTTTGCTTCAACTTGTTACGTTTAAGTGGTTACAAATTAAAGCAAATGCACCGACCAACTACTTTTTACTTATTGCAATCACATTACGGGTCCATGACTCATAATATCCTGCTAGTTAACACAAATTACTGGTAATTTAATTTAACTGTCAGTCCAATCACTTCATTTCATGAGAAGACCCGTGGTAGTCACTTCACTACTAAATCAAAGTATTAATTTTGAATAAACTGATAACATTCGTAATGTTTAATTGGCTTTAGTCCATCATCGAAATGTTCGAACTCATTTAAAAATGATTGAACACAGTTATAGAAACATGTCATACGTCCCACTGCTGGGAACAGGCCTTATCTCAACTATGAGGTACTTACGGTCTTACGCCACCACGCGGGCTTAGTGCACCTTAAGTGGAGGGGTTGTTTGTAAGGTAAGTTATCGACCTTACTGTCAGATGTTATAAGCCGCCCATGGACCTCTTGCCATTTTTTCGTCAGGGAAATGCTGTTACGCATACCCACCAGCCGGGTGCAGCTGGGGTTTATATGGGACTCCAGGCCTCAGAGAGAGAACTCGCCTACCCGTTAAAAACCTGGTGGTGCCCTCCGGTGCCGTGTGAGTCGGGGACGTGGTGGGTCCACCGTAGGCCGAGAGGCCACAGGCATTCACCGCGATTCCCCGGACTCGGCAGACTCACTTTGCAGGTGTTGTATAATGTTAGCATGGAACTAATCAATGGTAAATATTTTCCAATGATTTTCAATTTATCAGTAATTAAGTAACTTCGTTTATTATTCAAAAAGTTAGACAATTGAAAAATCAATGGGACAATTGAAAAATCGTAATTGGTATTTAAACCACTGACGGTTTGTCGGCCGTTCTGAAATCTTATTGAATACCTGTTCATACATCAGTGGGTATCAATCTCGTATGAGTCTGTTGTCTGATCCGAAGCGTAATTCCAACGCGTATTCATGTCGGCACACATATTCATTAGAAAAGTTCTTTAAGTGGTTTGTTTGTGAGCTATTAATACCTACTACTTGTGTAGGTATAAAAAAATAGGAATAATTTTTTAAATGTTTATACGGTCAAGAAAATTTTACTATAAAATAGGGGATGTAAACTAACAGAGGTGAGTGCTTACTTACCTATTTTCTTCTGAGGCCTGTAGTTGGTTAGTCTGGTAAATCCGTCAACCTTTGTATATTTGCTTACTTAACTTACTCCAATCTATAACATTTTTTATTGATCCATAAGCGTCTTTTAGTACTTAAAATGTGGATTACATTACATATTATGTATCTTAACACTGTGGGTCGATTCCCAGAATTATTACCGACTACCACTTTGGTGTAATGGTTAAAAAGATGACTATTAGACCAAGAGCCACCTCTTGGTCTAATAGTCATCTTTTTAACGGGTTCGATTCCCGCACTGTACAAACATTTGTGAACATTTCTACTTCTCAAGTTGATTTGTAATATAACTGTTGATTCTGATTTCTGTAAAACAAGTGCTTAAGCTACTTACCACGGAGTCAGGTCAATGATGTGATGTTGTTGTTTATTATAGTGTTATATTTTCATAAGTTTTTATGTATGTAACGCACGTATAATCATAACGCACGAACTTCAGAAAATACCTACGTTAAGCCGTTGGTCCTGCGCCTGATCTCTTTCCGGTCGTGTCGGATTGCCTTTTCACCGAAATTTGGTAGAAGGAACACAGATTGTGAATTCATAAGTCATAATCATAAGTCACGGTGTGTAATGTCCATCCCCGTGAAATCGCGTCAGTGTGTGTGTCACGCGTGACTGTCCCAACTAAATGTTTTTCCCAAACTCGAGATTAGTGGTGCGGGTGACCCAAGTTACAAGATCCAAGAACCTTTTTGTTTGGGCTCAGATCTGAGATTTCCTGTAAATATTTGCCAATGCTTAAAGATCTTAGTAATGATTCCCAAAGAGTGGGTTTTTAAATAACCATGGATGTTGGGGTCTAAAAATAGCGATCTGCAATGAAAAGGTCCTGTAATTCGCCCTCAAATATACAGAGAATATCTTGGATCAATCTTAAACGCGACAAAAGTGTAGGAGGTCCGAGTGCTTAAAGGCGAATGTGAAGCGAACGTTCGGCTCGACCACGAGCTGTTTGAAACAGAAATGAAGAGATACGAAGGATAACTAAATTGACTCACATTGAAGAATTGATCAGCTGTAGAGGCAGTTCGCGATACATAGTGCGACAAACCGATGGCAGTTAGGAAGAAAGGTTCTTGAATGGCGACCGCGTGCCAGACGACGCTCCGTAGGTAGACCCCTACATGGTATACCGACGATCTGGTGAAGATTGTGGGAAGCCGACGCGGAAAGGGCAGGGCCGATCGCAATGGAGATCCGTGGTGGAGGCCTATGCTCAGCAGTAGGCGTTGGTGATGCACCTCTTCCACCAATGTAATCTAGTTTTTAAGGACAGTTATAAATCAATTATCAATCGTTCAATATCTATTTCATTCGTACCTACGATGCCGCTAGTACATGGCGACCCTGCCAGGGCTGCCCTCGGCAGCTCTGGTTTACGTACGCGTATTTTCAGGGAAAATACTATTTTGCTGTGCATACGTATAGGTTATGGACAATTGATGTTATAAAAATCTGTGGCAAAACTGTTTAATGTATTTTAATACAGGAACGGAGCATGGAAAATGGAGAGAATAGGAGTTGCTATCCATTTGGGTTTGGACTCTTAAAAGAAAGAAAAAAAGTTAAAAATCTGGAAAAAGGACAAATATGTAAAAGAAGATGGAAATGCAGATAGCCGCTAGTACACGTCGAACAGCTGACATGATGAACTTGCCATGGCAACGGCGTTTCGTCATTATAACACGATTATACGACGTTCGTCATCGACTTATGATATGTAACTTTGTCCACGGTCCCTGGAAACTTAGGAAAAGAATAGCATTCTTTTTTGCCTTGGCCCATGTCCAGAAAATTCGTCAAAAGGCGCGTTTTTACCGCTGTAACGAGGCGGTGTACCGAATTTGATGCATCGCATTCCGCGCGCATACCACGGCCGCCACAAATGACCGCGCCGTATAGATGATATCGGACTCTTTGACTTTTTGTAGACGACAGCACATTAAACTACTCTTTTTTGTTGCGAAACCAGCTTTATTGGACCAGAATAAGATACCGTGGTGTTTAGGTTGACGTGCTGTTGTCTATACGACTGCTGATGATATCTCGCTTGACGCGACCAACACTTTTTCGAGAAAGTAATGCGGCAATTAGATGACGTCAGGGTGATGGATTTGATAATTTTGAAACATTTTTTTAATGCCGTGGGCCATGACCTTGGTTCTAAGTCTTAAACAAAAGTCAATGCTGTAGAGCAATATTCTACGCAGGACTTTTAGTTTTGGTCTAATTTAGTCAGAAACTTGAGGTTCATCATCATCATTGAGTTTCTTTCTTACACTTTAAACGTTTGGATACAACTTGAGATAAAATAACCAAACCTTAGAAAGTTGCACTGCTGAAAATCTGTGTCATGAGTACAACGTCTAGATACACTATTTTACAAATTATTTCGCGATTTATTTACACTATATTTTAACCTGACGTAACGGACCATTTTCAGCGTCCCTGGTCACAGGTGACCATGGACGCTAAAAAGTGACAGTGTCTACTGACATTGAAATGATACATTTTTTACACTTAAACCGAAGAAACAAATCTAAAAATGTTTACTTGAAACTCGGTTAGCACTCCACCCATAATGATGGGTGAAGAATCTTATAAGATCGTACCTCAAGATAAAACCTATCACAATCTTGATCACAAAAATAGAAACACATCACTAATTCTATTAGAACTAGTTAAGACCATTTCACCCGAAATCTTGCACTATAATTAAGCTATTCCGTCTCATAAATCTAAATTGAAATCAGCTGTAAGGGCTCATATAGCGATTTAATGTATCAATTTTAACCTGTAATCGTTAGGTTGGCGCTAGTGATGTTGTCCTGTCGATAGAGTTGATGAATTTATCGATAAGTGTCATAGTGTTATAAAAATTAACGAGTTTGTAGTTCTTGCAACGTACCTCAGAAACAATAGTTCGTCCCTTTTACAGTTCTTATTTAAAAATATATAGGTAGCCAAAGCTTCATAAGTGCCTTAACTGAAATCTTTTGTGTTGGTGCTGTTTGGTTAAACTTTTGAAATAAGTCTAATTTGACTCTCTGTGAACGGTTTTTGGAGTAGTTTCACAAAGGAGGTCATTTTTATTTATTTTATTTAAAAACTTGTGTACATGGTGGACTTAATGTCGGAGGCATTCTCCGCCACTCAACCACAGGTCCAAGCAGAGAACATACAGGCGGTGCAAATACAGAGAGAGAAAAAGAGAATGCAAGTAAAATGGTTACCTACTTACTAAATAAAAAAGAACAAATAATAAACATACATACCTTTTTTTTTTTTTTTTTTTTTTTTCTCGCTGTGGAAATGCTTTTACGCATGCCCCCCACACATCTGCAGGGGGGTATGTGGGACTCAACGGCTGGTGTGCAAGGCCGTAATACCCACTAAAACCACAGCGCATTCCACCACTCCGCCATTGTGGGGGGTGCCATGGGGTCGCGTGAGCATTCACCACGGCACCCCGGCGGATAGCCCGAGGGCCACAAACTCCTTGGCGGCGGAGCAAGGTGTTGGGCTCCGCCACCACCCGGCCGCAGAGGATAGGGAGGACGGCAACGACACACCGCATCTCCTCTTCCTCTGCGGCCCCACCGCAGCGCCATCCAACGGTGCGCCCCCGTTTGGTCGCGGGAGATAGGCCGCACGGCAACGACACACCGATACGTCTCTCCTCCCGCGACCGCACCCGACCGCGAGGGACAGCCAAAACCGTCCCTCACACCCGCAGTCTTGGACGCATCCCGCGCAGGCCAGCAGCAAGCCCACGTGGAGCGTCCCCTCCCGGGATCCCGCTTAGCTTCACCGTGGGTGGCAAAGCCACGGTTACTGAGCCCCCCACCACGACAAGGTGGAGATCCCACAGGGGGGGGGGGGGGGAAACATACATACCTACTAATTACTTACATTAATATATATTATACTAGCTGACCCGGCAACCGTTGTTTTGCCATTAAATTTTTTTTTATCACTTAGAGGTATGAAAAATAGATGTTGGCCTATTCTCAGACCTACTCAATATGCTCACAAAATTTCATGAGAATCGGTCAAGCCGTTTCGGAGGAGTATGGCAACGAAAACTGTGACACGAGAATTTTATAAATTAGATATCACATAATAGACATACACATACGCATCTCATTGTGATAAAAGAGACAGTTAATTTTTGAAGTGATTTTAATATCCATATTTTCCAAACCTTTTCATGTCAAACCATCGATGTTTCGCCAACACCACATCGACCGCCGCGTCGCTAAGTGTTATTGATGTTTCAACCGCATTAACCATCCCGCTCAAATTAAACCAGCAGTGTGCAGCGCAGGCGCAGGTGTCAAACGCGACCGGAGCGGGGCAAAAAAGGTCATCAGACGTCAAACGCGGCGAGATTATGTGTGCGGTGACACTGACTGATGACATGTGCTGACGCTCTGACGGTTCCACGTTTATGACGGGTTGTGCTGAGAACTGTGACCATAACCAGTATATGGACTTAAAGTTAGTGGCCAAACAGCAGGTCCAGTGCTGGGATACAGTCTGTGCGCAGTTGGCGATTGTTGATGGTCGTAGAGCAAGAGATTTGTTAGAAACAGTTTTAGTTGACTGTCAAGTTCTAAGCTATTCATGTATGTAACTATCCATACTTCCATACTAATATTATGATGAGAAAGTAACTCTGTCTGTCTGTTACTCAATCCCGTCTAAACTACTGAACCAATTTGCATGAAATTTGGTATGGAGATATTTTGATACCCGAGAAAGGACTTAGGCTACTTTTTACCGCGGGAAAATGACGCAGTCCTATGGGAAAATGACGCATTCCCATGGGAAAATGACGCATTCCCATGGGAAAATGACGCATTTCCATAGGAAAATTCAGGTGGCCCATCCCTTTTTTTTATATAAAAATGGATTGATGGTCGTTATTCTCACTAAAACTCGAGAACGGCTGAACCGATTAAAATAATTTTAGTCTTGAAATATTTGTGAAAGTCCAGGGAAGGTGATAAAGATAAGAAAATATTGATAAATTGCGAAAACAGCGGGAAGGACATCGTCTGCAGGGTCGGCACCTGGGAGCGGGCGATCGTGCAATCGAAGAACGTTCATATAATAACACTAGTGGCCGCCCGCGACTTCGTCCGCGTGGAAAGCCTTTATCTTAAAAATTCTTTATGAATTGTAGCCTATATGTTATTCTGATGTATAAGCTATATTGTGGTAAAGTTTCATTCAAATCCATTCAGTAGTTTTTACGTGAAAGAGTAACAAACATCCATACATCCATACATCCATACTTACAAACTTTCGCCTTTATAATAGTAGTAGGATTAAACAACAACATCACATACATCGCGACCCTTTGGTCTAATAGTCAATTTCTTAACCATTACACCAAAATGGTCGTCAAAAATGCAAAATATACTTACCACTCTATTAAAGGATGCACCCCAACTCTAACCCCTCCCAATTCTACCACATTTAATGTGATTTCTAGCGACCCGTATAATATGTAGTTTTAATTGCTGTTTATGACCAATTGTTATCTCGTTTCGTAATACAAGATTCGGGTAATAAATCAATTCGACCCTCGCATATAGGATCCCCTTACCCAAACGCTCTTATGCTTTTAACGTAGGTATTAACAAAAAAAGGAAATTGTGCAATTGGGCATTGATTTGCTTGTATAACAAAATTTCAGGAGGACTCTTAATACATTTGGGCCTTAACAAAATACGGAACACCGTATTAGTACAGAATTTCAAATATTTCTATATTTGAAATTCTGTACTCTGATAATCTGGTACAAATCTCTATATATATAAAATTCTCGTGTCACAATGTTTGTTCCCATACTCCTCCGAAACGGCTTGACCGATTCTAATGAAATTTTGTGAGCATATTCAGTAGGTCTGAGAATCGGCTAACATCTATTTTTCATACCCCTTAGTGATAAGGGTTGTCCACCCTTAACATTTATATGGCAAAACAACGTTTGCCGGGTCAGCTAGTATTTCTATATTTGTTTACCGTTCTTACCACTATAATGACCGACCTATTAAGGACTTGCGGAGATGCGGAAACACATTTTTTTCTCCTAACACTTCATTGTCATGTAATTAATCCTTCTTTCCCGACTACAGATAAGTCCAAAAAGAAATAGATTTTTTTATTTATTAAGTAAATTTTTGCGTTCACAACGCTATTTTTAAATTCAAAAAGACATTACACTTAAAATTTTCTTTTCGGCTCCGGTCATCGGGAGGATTCGAACCCGACCTTTGGAACATTTCCAAATGTCTTTTCCAAATAGTTTTTTCCAAGGCACAAATCTATCGTCTCAGAAAACCCTAGAATGCAGATGCGTTATATGATCTACGTCGATCACTGCGTGTGTTCACGTTAACGCGTTTTTATTATGACAATATTAAATCAGGGGCGGCGGGACATGATTTATTGGCCGTCGCCGCGGGTAGGTTTTTGTGGACACTGGCCGGCAGTGATTACGGGTTAAGGCCGTTTCAGTGGGCTGGGTAAAAACGGTTCTCACGGCGCGATTCGCACGGGCTGATACGTTCTTGTTTCGTGGTGATGGGCGATCGAGATCATTTGTTAAGTTGGAGGGATTAAGTTATTTAACTGAGTGCTTCTGCGATATAGGAGTTTTCACATAAAGAAGGTATTAATCGGCGTCGTAATGATACGTGATTTTTGACATCGCGTTTCTTACAGATATTATTTTCTATGATTTTAGCATTCTAAGATTTTGAATTCCAACAACAATACCATAATGGGCTCAGAGCGTTACCCTGATTAACACTTAGTTTCGTTGGCCTAAAATAAAAAGAAAGAAGCAAACTGAAATTGCACTGCGGCTTGTAAAAAACAGAAAACTTAGTTAAACGATCTAATAAGAAAGTTCACTTAAGTTATATAAATCACAGGATCCCATTACAATTTTTTACCTTTTAAAAGGTAATGTTTTAAACGCATCCATTGTTGGGGAAACGAAGCATTGTAACTGCAACTTAGAAATTAGTTCATAGCTCTAGCACTGAACTAAGTGTACAGTTTTAGTACTTAACTTAGGTATAATAGAGTGGCTAAGAAACAGCTAATTTTCTACGCAACATATCGCAGTTGTAAAGAAAATATGGACGCAGGCATGTGACCTCACTTTGAAGTTGAACGCAAGTCATAAGCGGAAGCGATTTAGGAAATGTACCTAAAATATTTTGTAAGTAGTTCATTTTTTATGTTTTGTTGTTCCTTTCCTACCTGATGTTGGGAAGTCGGTACGTTAGGTAACTTTAAAGTTTGTCGAAATAGTTTCGGATTTTTGTTCTGAATGTCATATAAGAGTTTCTCAATACTTTACGGCTGTAGCAACAGCGCTCGGGAAAAGAGTGTTAAGAATTGTAATCGTAATTTTCACAGAGAAATACATCACTGTCACGTTTAAGCCTGAATTTTTAAACGTTAAAGCAATTGACTAATTAACATATATTAATATGCTTACTTCAAAGGTTTTTTTTTCGCGCAGAATCCACTTGAACACAAAACACTATTGCCTTCTTTGACACCTCAAACTCCCAACTCTTATGACTTGCATCATCCATGTCACATCGGCGGCGTGTTTGATGTCGGTCACAGCAAATGAGTTCTGTCGACTGCGCCCGCGCAGTTGTCATCGGCGAATTGACTACTAATTATTTGAACTTTTTCCATACACTAATCAAGGAATTTATAGACGATGAATAGTAGGGCAGTGTTTCATTAAGAGAAAGAACACTATAACAAAGGTAGGACGCCTTTGTAATTGCGTGTAATCGTTCAAATTATTACAAATTAATTACAATTTACAATCAAGTAATTGGCATACTGCATTCCGAAACAGTGTCCGACCGTAATAGCATGACAGGATACCAAAAACGATATACATAGAAGAAAATTAACATATTAAGGAAGATAATTATGTCAAAAAAAATATGCATAAGTCGCAAATCGGAATAGGCAGCCTTACAAATGATGGATGATTTTAAGCGAGTGAATGACAAACTGCATTATCGTTAGAAGGACATACATTGACCCTAGATGCTTTGCAAAGTGAGTAAGCACAGAACCCGAATACAGAAAATAAATACCCATTCAGAACATTAAAAATAGGAAGTCAAATTAAAACACACTTAAAGAAAATTGGACTGCCACTGGCAGGACTCGAACCCGCACCTCTCGCAGCCGGGCGATTGCTCTGCCAATTGAGCAACCGTGACACATACTCATCGGTCCGAATTTCTTTAAGTGCTCTTTAGGCTGTAGCCAACCATTCATCTATGTTGCGGTAAGAAAAGCTGCAGCTACAATTGGGAGAGAAATCGCCCGGCTTGCGAGAGGAGCGAGTTCGAGTCCCGCCTGTCACAAACCATTTTTCTTTAAGTGAGTTTTAATTTCAGTGTTAAAAAATATGCATGGTTAATGCTAAAAAGTAACTTAATTAAAAAGTCTAACTTAAAAAAAATAGTTGTCCTATTACAGATAACTAAAATACAAGGAGAAGTAAGATAAGTGTTAATTTGAGCTAAATTATATTCATTAAAACAACAAAACATCATAACGTCAATCTTACCATACCTATTGTGGTCACCACACCATTATCAGCACAAAAGCGTTGTCTTTGATAGATGCCAATTTGGATCTTTGTAGCGAAACAATGGATCTTCTAGTATATCCGGCCGTCCAGCTGTTTTCTCGTCCAATTAACAAGAAAAACAGTCACTGAGACTTGACGCATTATTGCTATTTGGCTAAAATAATAACTCTCTATAGTTTTCTTAGTCTTTCCACACCAAAAACCTATGTACTCAAATCCGACAATCCAATTTCAATCTTCTAACTGATAGTTTAAGGTAGAAATCAGAATGTGGAGTGAAATTAGGTGTGTGAAGGAGGTTGGGGAACGTTGGGCGATAGGAGGCTTATTAGTCGTCGTGAGAACGGAGGTGTGCGTTTGACAAACTGCGGGGGTACAGAGTGACCGATCGTTCGTCTGTGTGTCCATCAGCAGGATTCATTGTGCCCGTTAGATTGGGCCGCAAATCTAATATGTGCTTTGCGTTGACAGACGATTAAATCTTTAGAGTAGTCGGACCTAAATAAGTTTTGCTGGGGGAAAGCAGAGAAAGAACTTGAGAATGCTTGTGGAAATATTTTGTCGTTTATAAATCAAAAATAAATAAATAATAATATTTCACAACAATCACACCAATTCTCTAGTCCCAAATTAAGCTACGAGGCTTGTGTTACAGGTACTAGACAACGGATAAACATACTTAAATACTTTTTTTGTAAATAAATACATATTATACATAGAAAATACCCAGACCAGTACAAACACACATGTTCATGCACACACGCTTGTACTGAGCGGGGATCGAACCCGCTACCCTTGGTTCTAGAAGTCCGCATGAAGACCACTGCACCAATCGGTCGTCAAAATATGCGTATGTACAAAAATTATACCACTTATTGTGTTGGCGATAAACGAAATCATCTGTGTGTGAGATTACGTCCTTTCGCAAGAGCCAGCCATTCAAATTAAATTGCGGAGATCGTGTCAAAAGTACGCCTTTATCCGCCAAAAGAGCCTCCATTTAGAAATTCGCACAAAAGCTCAATGAGCAGAACTCTCTTTATTTCTGCATCATCTCGCATTTCACTATGGTAGCGCCACAAACTTAATTTGGCAGTGGTCATGATGAGAACTACACGCATTAGTACGGGAATAATCTAAAAAAGGCTATTGCAGCGCCGCTTTCATCTGTATTCATAAACCTTGTAATTTGAAGTACGAATATCTGCTCACATTAGCTGGGAAATATTCCCGTATCACGTTCCATTTCTCGTGATTCTTTTGATCAGCGCAGGCTGATCCGATCTTTCTTGGACAAAAGGGAACATAAATAAAATAATTAGTACGAGTGTTGGTCGAGGCGTTTAGTATTACCAACAATAATTTACGTTTTGAAAAGGATTTATTTTGGGCAGCGTGTGGGTTAAACCATAAGCTGAATAAACTTAACTAATTCAATATAACATACTTACCATCTTAGGTACTTACCAATATTCCAACTAACAATTAGTAACACCAAGAACTCTTGCTTATTTTATCAAGGATAACACATATTATAGCCTCGTAAGACCGAAGGTATATTTGTGCCGAGTTCTACTAAACGCCTAATGTACTATAAGAAGAACAAATAATTTGTAGTCGGTAACGCCGAGCGCTTCAAAGGAGGATTTCTAGATGTTATTGATCTCCTACTGCACTCAAATTTACAGGGGCAATAGGTAGTAACGTATAGAGCACATTTTTGGTGAAAAAAGAAAAAAAAATGTTCTTTAAAAAAAAACAACTTAGGCATTTCTTACTATTAAATGAAAAAAATTACTTAATTGTTTTTTTTAAATTAAAAAGTGAAGGATTTGCAAACAATTCATTGTACTTAAATTCTACATAAATAAAAGTTTCTGTAAGTAGTAAATGTATTTCAACTGATATTTCTTTTAAAATAATACTTAATTGGTTATTATTTGTTCTTTTGAAAGTACTATCGGTCTTACCGATGTCTTTATTTGTGTAACTAGTTATAGATATCGAGGAACTTATTATTGGGTATATTAGAACAATGACACACAGAGTGTGTATTTTTCATAGCAATCATGTTTATTAATTAAAGTAAAAGTGTTCTTGACAGAGTGACATTAGACTTGTATCAAGTCTAACTGGCGGAAAATAAGTCAATGCAAGCACTTCTATAAAACCGATAGTTCTTTGCAACGAAGAAATTAATTAAGGTTTTTTTTTTGGAATTACATATTGAATATGGAAATGTAATATGTTCAAGACGAATTCTTTAACTGTAAACCACCCAAATCAATAAGATTTTCAGTTTCAATTGTTTAGTAGTATATATTTTTCAAAATATACTGGCTGATTTAGTAATCAGATCACGTAAACATACCTACCTAGTCTTCGTGTTGGTGGCATCTTTAAGGAAAAGACTGATCATTTCACATTTGACATTTTGTTTTTTCGCGTTAAACCGTTCGGAAACATAAATTTAAATATTGTGCGCCATAGACAAAAAGTGTTTTTATCAATTGGCGCGATTTTTTGAACTCAAAATCAGCGTTAAAGTTTTCGTACCTCTGAAGGCACATCCGGCGATACTGTGTCCATCGGAGGTCTCGGTCTTAACGACTACAAAGTTTTTGTTCCTTCAAAGGTACATTAGGGCTTATGAGGATAGTATATAATATAGTACAAGTAATACCTTAGCTAACTTGGTACCCAGCAGTTACTGACGTGAGTACTATTTTAATAAGCGTTTGCTTGATTGCGATGGTATTGAATAAGCAGTAAATCCTTTTTTAAGCTCGCCTCTTAGACCAGTTACCAAAATAAGCAGCTATAATTGGTATTTGAATAGCTTTCCATCACTAACAAGGCGACTATCAAATAACGCTCAAAACAGCTCACAGCAAGACGAGAGTTACACCTGTCCATCGATGGTTCTGTAGAATCAAAATGAGTCGTTTTGTACAAGTCAGATGACTGATTGACCAGATTTAGACTTCTCAAGGAGTTGATGATAAGGAGGAGATAATGATGTAGGCCCCTGACTATACCGAATAAGGGAAATAAATAAAACTCTCTCTAAAATGGTCTCTCTGGTTTAGCCACGATTAGTAAGATCAATATAATTAGATTGTTTAGTGTTTTATTGTCTAGCTTGCATTTTGTGTAAAAACCATCCCCTCACATTTCACAAGCTGACAAATCTTTTTCACCAAATGTTTGAAATGCTCAAAACAATCTTGCCTGCGATTCAATAGAATGAACCCCAAAGAGTGAATTAACCGATTATCTTGATAAATCCTTCGCTAGGCGTGATGAATGAAGCGGTTATTGTTTTTGATTCACGACCGCATTCGGAGGATATAGGGGATCAGCGAATAGTGTGTGGTCACTTCCTTCTTATTGTGAGGTTGTCGGGATCAATTTAATAAGATTTAGAATTAATTTTATGAAAGCTAGCATAATAACATTAAAAAGTGGTATTAGGTAAATCCAAGCTTCGTTACTAAACTTTATGTAGTATTTTTTTATTTGTAAACGTTTGCTAATGATTTACAGAGAGACCAAACTAAAAAATTATTAATATTTTAGAATTAGCCAGTAATTGTATCATATCACAGTGATACACGTACTGGCAGTCAATGATTTAGTGAAGGACAGTTTGTGTGATATATTCGTACACTACAGTACTTATTTTATTAGAGCCTACAAAAGGTTTAATCAAAGGTATCAATCAAGCAACCTTATGCGTATGTGATAAGGCGATCAATTCGTAGCTTAATGTGTTGTCATCTGTACACGTTATCGTTTTGAGGGATTTCGTTTTTCGTAATAGACCTTCAGACTCAAAAATTTGCTCGTAAGTAGTGGGATTCGCGCCATAAATTAATATAAAGCTTTGCCTTCTTTCTGCATGACCTTGAGGTTGACTGGCAGAAAATGCTTTTAGCATTAAGTCCAGCCTCTGTAAATTTATTGTGCAATAAAGTTTTAAATAAATAAATATATACGCTTACATATACGAACTGTCACTCAAAGACAGTCTTCATAACACCGGAAATCATTGATCGACCACGTAAGCACTAACTTGACAAGCAATAATTTCCACATGACAATCATAGACTCGTCGATGACCGACCACAAGCAGCTTTTCGTACAAATGAAGAAATTTAAACCAATACCTAAGGAACGAAGAAAATACACATCCACTGATTATAATATGCTACACAAGAAATTAATTGAAATGGATTTCTCGACCATGGCCCCTGAATTTGAATCGTTTGAAAATATTCTTAAGAACACAATTAATCAGTCCAAGAGAACCAAAACTAAGATTGCCAACCCACCACTAAAGGACTGGATCAACAAGGACATAATCGATGGAATCAATCTGAGAAACGAACTGTGGACCAAATCTAGACAAGACCCTACCAATTTGATATTAGAAAACAATTTCAAACTTACAAAACGGAGAGTTGCACAGGATATCAAAAAAACCAAGGATGCGTATTTCTACAACAAGTTTATGAAGATCAGTAAAAAACCCAAGAAAATTTGGAAATTGTTAGATGACCTGGCCGTTAAAAGAAAGAGTAAGAGCTGTGCACCCTCAAAGATTGTTTTAGATTCTAACACACTTATTGATCCTGATGAAATATGTGACGCTTTAAATCAGTTTTTCGCTACTATAGGACCGCAACTTGCCAATCAAATATCTAAAACTTATAGCGATAACTCAAACTATATATTTCCCCTTAATATTCAACGCAAGACTCTTTCATACATTCAAGCCACCAATATAGAAGAAATAAATAAAATTTTAAATAACCTAGACCCTAACTGTAGTTCAGGAATTGATGGCATTTCGACAAAGGAAATAAAATGTGCAAAAGATGCCATTCTAGATTGCTTGACCAGATGTATAAATGAGCTCCTACAAAAGGGATTCTTTCCAGACACCATGAAAATAGCAAAAGTTACCCCAATCTTCAAAGCGGGACGTAAAACTGATCCGGGCAACTACAGACCGATATCCGTTTTACCCGTTATGTCCAAAATTGTAGAAAGAATATTGTATGATCGACTAGAAACTTACCTTCATAGTATTGAATTCTTGTTTGAGAGACAATACGGGTTCAGACCTAAAAGTAATACTCTTGCTGCTACCGTAGATCTAGTAACTAAAATCAAAATGAATATCGACAAAAGTAAATTAGCCCTTGGAGTGTTCATCGACCTGAAAAAAGCCTTTGATACGGTTAGCCATCACCTCTTAATAAATAAACTTAAAAGTATTGGAATAACAGGAACCGCGCTTCAAATCTTTAAGTCTTACCTTACAAATAGAGTTCAAGTTGTCAAAATCGGCGATCATCAAAGTAAGGCTTTACCTATTACGTGTGGAGTGCCACAGGGTTCAATACTTGGCCCTTTACTGTTCCTAATTTATATTAATAATCTTAAAGACCTTGACTTGCATGGTGAGCTAACCTTGTATGCAGATGACACCTGCTTATTTTATTTTGGAACGTGCATTAACGAAATAATGACACGTGCACAAGCCGATCTAAATAAACTAAATATTTGGTTCCACAGTAACCTTCTAACTATTAATATATCTAAAACTTCCTATGTTATATTCAAATCTCGGCAAAAAACTATTCCAACCTTTACACCCTTGTCAATTAATGATTTACCTATCATGGAAAAAAAAGTTGAAAAATATCTTGGCCTGCGTATCGATAGTCACTTAACCTGGACTTCACACATAGACTATGTCAAAAGTAAATTATCATCTTTAATGGGCTCACTTCGCTACGTTGTTCGTAGCTTCCCGCAGCAAGTGCGCCGAACAATTTATAATAGCTTAGTTAAGTCACACCTTTTGTACTTGATTGAAATTTGGGGCACAGCAAGTAAAACTAAATTAAAACCACTACAAATTGCACAAAATAAAGTAATAAAAATGTTATTTCACTATCCTTACCGAACATCTTCTGAAAAAATTTACAAAAAAACTAAACTACTTAATATTGAACAACTATTTAATTACACTACATGTATTTTGGTCTATAAAATTAAACATAAAATCATACATACAAATATAAAATTTACTACCTTAGGTCAAACACACAAACGTAGCAGTCGAAGGCCTAGCCATATAGTACTCCCTAAAACTCGAACCAACTTTGGAAAAACGACCATAATATCTCAGGGTGCGCAGCTTTACAATAAACTTCCAACTGAAATTAAGAGTGCCGATACATTGAATATTTACAAAAAAAAACTGCTTGGGTTTATTACTAAGGATCGAAAATAATATTACTTAAGTTTTATTGAATGAAGAGGAGCACTTAACTAAGTATTAGTTTAGTTCATTTGTTCAACTGCAAATATTTATTTTAATTTTCTCAAATAAGTGACATGTAATTGTCTTCTTGAGAATAAAATTCTTAAAACTGAACTGTCATAATATCATCACATTTCACCACAATTAAATCCATACAATCCGATTGGGTTCATTAGCCCAATCCAGAGCGGCTAAGCACAAAGATGTTAATCAACGCACAATGCGCAGGCGCAATTATCGCGCTCACCTGTGTCCGTCCGTCCGTACGTCTGTGCGTCTGTCCCGCATTAATCACGAGAGCGATTCTTGCGAATGACAGTTAATATTGCACGGGCGCGGTTTGAGTTGAAAGCGGTAGCGGTGGCGTTTTCGAGAAAGATGGATTGCAAATGTGGTTTTATATAAAATTGATTGATTAATTGTTTCAGTGTGCAGGAATTTGTGCGAAGGAATGAGACCCGATTTTTTAAAGTGCCTGCTTCTTTATCTTGAACACATAGTGTCATAGTGTCATTAAATTAAACAGAATTGTTAAATACAGTGGCTGGTACATCAGGCAACAAAAATGGGTAGCCTCATGTGCCGGCCAACATTACAACATTATTTATCGTCACTAGCCAGCGTCAGCATAAATAATTCCATTTATTCCATTCTCATTAGACAGGTGAAATTAATCGGTTTACGATTGGGCAATTAATTTGATAAATTTTGTTATTCATGGTTTACAATACACAGGTGCACTCACTGTTTCATCACTCTCAAAGTGCGGTGGGACGGCAATCCGACATGACCGGAGAGAGATCAAACACTGCAAATAAAATGTGCACTATAATATCTCCTGCGTAGTTGGCTGATCTCTGTTGAGAATGGCCGCCGTGGTCGAAATTGGCCAGGAGGACATTACTATTCACGGTTTAGTATTTTCCATAACCCCTTAGCCGCTTCCTCTTATGCCTCGCTCCACCGTCCAGACAAAGCGAGATTCGCTACTTTTGATTTGGTATTGAAGTATGAATGCGACGCAGGTGCGGTGTGCACCCAATCCGATCACTTCTAATCCCAGAGAAAGGAATACTATTCAGAGTTACACCAAGGTTTTAAGTGAGATTGATTAAGATTTGTGAGTGATTGCGAGGAGTGGAACGTTATGCCCCGAATACAAAATGTTGAAGTTGTTGACAGTAGCGTCATAGAAGCTTTGAAATTACATCTAGGCTCTCTGCTATTTATGTTAAGTCAATAAAATCGTATTTTGTGTCCATTTTGAGAGTTTGAGATGAAACTGACTTAACATGACAGTTTATTAAAAAAATTACATCATCAATTATCATCATCATGCATCTATTCGCTGACGCGTATGATTTTTTTTTTATTTAACTAAATTTTGTAATTTTTATTTTTTGTATGTGTATTAGTCTGTAAGGTGTTTATAAAATGGCTCTGTATTTTTATAATCCGTTGCCTGAACAGGTTTACAAAGCAAAGGTTACAATTGACGACCGCTTGGTGCAGTGGTCCGCATGTCGGACTTCTAAACCAAGGGTCGCGGGTTCGATTCCCGCACAGTACAAGCATAAGTGTGCATGAACATGTGTGTTTGTACTGGTCTGGGTGTTTTCTATTTATAATATGTATTTATTTACAAAAAAAAAAGTATTTAAGTATGTTATATCCGTTATCTAGTAGGTACCCATAACACAAGCCTCGTAGCTTACTTTGGGACTAGAGAATTGGTGTGCTTGTTGAGAAATATTTATTATTATTATCATTAATTGTACTATAAGAGTAACCTTAACTGTAAGCTAATTTGAAAAGCATTCTTCTATCGACTCTCATTTTCCAGAACGTGTCGAACACGAGTTTCGCTAACCCAATGTTGTGAAAACGCGTCGAACTCAATTGATTTAGAACACAGCCCCATTTCTAAATACTCTTAGCAAATCTATCGCGTTGTTGACAGCCAACCTCATCGTATTCAATAACTGACCCCAAATCGTATTTAGTGTTCGGAGACCTCCCTAACGGTACTCCCGAGAGGTAACTCCTTAATGTTTTGTTCGTATTGTTGGCTCTGGCCAGCACGTTTGTTCGAAAGGTCATGCTTGCAAGAGTCACAGGGATATATGATTTTAAACTTTAGCGTTGCATTTTAAATTTGCGTTCCGACAAAATCCAGTCTTATTTAAAATAGTTCAAAGATCTCGCAATCGAACATTCTGGCAGGCCATAGATCCTACACTACATTAAACAGCCCTCTATAGCAACCGCATTCTTGCTATAGCCCCAAGGTATTTTAATAAAATACCTTAATATATTAAGCAGTTTGACTGCCTGCCAATAACTTTTTTGACATGTTATATTTTATTTAATTTGACTATATTATTTCGTGGCAACAAGGCTGATCATAGCGCACTCTTTTTAACCTGTATTTGTACATTAACATCTATGCACCTGTGTATCACAAATACCGAAATAATTTGAATTTGAATTTTTAACACTAACTATTGGTTATCGGGTCAAGTGTTGTTTGTCGCGGTGACCGTACTTACATTTTTAATAATGATAATGTGCGGGTGGATCTGGAAACTGCGGCCGCCCCGAGCTGACGACACGCCGCAAACCACCAGTCAGCTCGTGGCCACGGCTGTGGCTGCAGCAAGCTAAATAATCATTAAAATAGATCGCGTGTAGACCCGATAACCAATAGTCACAGGGATGGCCACATCTCCGAAACTATGGACAACGATTTAGAGAGTAGGGGCAGCACACTTCCTTGTTGACCAGCGGAATAGAAGTCAATCACTTCCCGACGGCTCTCGTTCAAACACTAATCTGTAAGCCGTGACAAGGATTTGCCCTTCCGCAAACAGGGGTGTGGCCGGTACCATGAGCGAGGGCTGTTATGGTGAGCGATAGAGGTCGTACTCCGTAACATTAGGTCCATACGTTTTTTCGAATTGCGTTTGCTCGAATGGTAACTCCAAACGTGTTGTTCTAGATAATAGCATTATTTTAAGTTAGTTCTTTGCCTAGATCCACTCACCGAGCGAATAGTCTTTCGGCCAACATTGGTTCTCACGTGTGGATTCGGTCAAATGCCAAAAGTTCGAGGTTTTCGTATCAGTGTCAGTCGTGTGTACAGGACTAGTTGCTTTTAATACTTCAGATTTTATGGACATAAAGGCACTTGCTGGTTAAGTAGCAATGGCTTGCTGTCCTGGGCTAAAAAACACGCCTTGTGTAGTGTTGGTGTATGGCAAAATCCGCTATCAGTATACTATGTAAAGACAACTTACAGCTTAGTCTACTAGTGACCACAGCTGCTTATTCTATCAAGGATAAGTACTACAGAGTACGCGGCCAAACATTTGAATACGCTTCGGAACTCTAAAATTGATTTGCACTTCAACAAGCCTGCTAACTTTTATGCCATTCGGCTTTGCAGATTAATTTTATGGGGACCTGATGGATTCGGTGAAATTTAGTCCTTTACCTAAGCTAGCTAGGTAACCAGCAGTTACTGAGTTAGTCTACTAGTGACCACAGATGTTAGTAAGGGTCCTTAGCTGTCCCGATCATTCATATATACCTACTAGTTACTGTAATTAATTATAAAGATAAGGAAGAAGGACGGATAAGGGTTTCAAAAGTGTTTCAGTTTACCACCGAATTCGCACTTGTTCCTCTTTTCCTTTAAAAACAAGAGAGATAGAAACAGCTTAGTTTTTATTCGAGTGAGATGCTAGTGTTTCATGGTACGGGTGTGATGGTACTTCGAGTTGAGTGAGGACGTGCGATTAATCGATTTCTTGTACTTATTACAGGGATTTGTGTCAGTGGTTACGGATGTCGATATTGATAAGTTGACACTTCGGTGGTCATATGAACGTGATGTGTCAACTTGACAGTTTTGTAAAATTATTATTTATTCTGTCGGCTAAGTACAATATTGAATTCTCAACATAGAACGTTCTCGAATGTTTTTCTAAAAACAGTTTGTAATTTTTATTTGTTTAATTTTCTCGTTACCTTGATATAGAGATATGAAGGCTGAAAAATTATCTGATGTCAAAAGTTAAAAAATATGAAAGATTCAATTTGTATAGTATATGTTATAATACATATTATTTAGTCCTGAGAACTCCTTTCAAGATCTTTATAACCTACTAGCGGACCATGCAGACGTTGCCCTGCCCAGTTTTTACGTATTTTTTATATCTTCTTATCGTTTAAACCTTCACTGGACTTGTACAAATACTTAAAGATTAAAATTATTCAAATCGGTTCAGCCGTTCTCGAGTTTTTGCGAGACTAACGAACAGGAATTCATTTTTATATTATAACCTATTTCTACGAGCTGCTTTTTGCATGTCTTGCTTTGTCTTGCTTTTTGCTTGTTGCATCTATCAAAATAATAAGATGCGTTAAAACTGTAATCACTTAACACGTTCACAGTTCGATTGCCTGACATGAACACTGAGCAGGAACAAAAAGTTAAACAAACATTGGATCTTGCGACTCATGGCTGTAAATGATTTCCATCGAACAGCTACAAATAAAAAAGTTTGCAACCGACCTTACGGCTTAATTGATGTGTTGTGGTCAGAAATGAAACGTTTTGGATGTGATTTTTAAATGAATCACAGTTTCTTTGTGTTGCTAATAATACTAGGATATAATATGGGAAATATTCGTGTTCAATAAAGTATTTTATCAATATATAGAGTATAGATTTTTATTCTTTGTTGCAACTTAATTAGTTTAGTTTCTTGAAACCAAATATAAGAAGAACTACTCCAATGATTGACTGACATAAGTCGGTGCCGCTATGTTTATATAATTTAAATGAACACTGTCAAAGATCATCTTGAATAATATGGTATTTTACATTAATTTTGTTTCATATTGCATTTTTAACAACATTTATTGGGTAGCTTACCAGAAGCATTATGTATTTATTACATAAGCATGTATGTATTTATTTAAGTTTATTTGTAATATCACTGTTGGATTCTGATATCTGTAACACAAGTGCTTAAGCTACTTACCACAGAGTCAGATCAACGTATGTGATGTTGTTGTACATTTATTTATTTATTTAATAAATTCAGTATCTTTTAATACTTTAAGCATTCTACTTGCTTTCCCCCTCACACACCGACAATTAAGCCGAACAAACAAGTGCATGGCGGTAAAACGCCATCGCTCCATTATGCAGGAGTGGTTGAGACAAAGCCCCGTGTTTGTGAGGGCGACCTGCCTGCCACTTGTGCTGAGCTGTTTCGGCGGTGAGGGGCTGCAGTTTTAAGGTTTTGATGCTCATTTATACTCTTTAATTTGAGTGCCTCGTTGGTAAAGTTTCTGCCTTACGTCCGAGAGGCCCTGGGTTCGAATCCCAGGTCGAGCCGAAAATTGTTTCTGGCATTTTCTGTCATGAATTTCTCAAAAACCGCTCGGAGTCGGGAAGTTGGCAGTGTTACACCCTCGTGCCTCGGAAAGCGCGTTAAGCCGTTGATTCTGCGCCTGATCTCTCTCCGGTCATGTAGAATTGCCGTCTCACCGAACTTTGAGAGTGATGAAACAGTGAGTGCACCTGTGTATTGCGCTCACACTTGTGCACTATAACATCTCCTGCGTAGTTAGCTGATCTCTGTTGGGATTGGCCGCCGTGGTCGAAATCGGCTAGGAGGACTATTCCTACTATTATACTTTTTAAAGGGAAAATTATGTGGAGCGTGCATGAGATAAACTGATATTAGCCAAACAAAACTAAAATTTAAATACCCCGATATGAGCCAGAAAAACTGCTGGCGAGCTTCAACGGCTGGACGAATTTTGACCAACCATGGCAAAGAACTACCGCGATAGGTTTAGGTTTAAACATCTTTATTCTCATACAAAATTTACACTTTGTTTATTATGAGATACAAAATTTTACACATTAAAAAAAAGTATAGATAAAGTACAGAGTACAATTGCCTGAAATAACGTACAATCCTTTATTATAAAGTACGGGTGGCAACCCTAGTAGTGGAAATTTATTCGTGTAGTCTTAAGTCGCTGAAAAATAATTGCTTCTCTTTGGAAAAGACATTACATTTGAAAAAAAATCTTTCGGCACCGTTCATCAGGGAGGATTCGAACCCCCGACCTTTGGAAGTCCGGTCCAATGCTCTAACCAACTGAGCTACCGAGTTTCTCTTTCGTTGTTCCAATAAATTATGGGATGCTATGATCATGATACTATGACCTTACCACTGATTGTATAACATCTGACAGTAAGGTTGGTCACTTACCTTACACACACCCCTCCACCAATCCGTACTGATCCCGCGTGGTGGAGTATGGCTCGCACCACCTCATAGTTGAGGTGAGGTCTGTGCCCAGCAGTGGGACGTATATAGGCTGATGATGATGATGATGCATCAGGTGACGAAAAATTTCACTGTCACTAAAACACGGGTACCTAAGTGAATTCCACCTGAATTCTTGGACAAAAGGCGAAGATACAAAATATGCAGACAGACACATTTAAATTCTTCACAGATGTTTCCGGGACGAACACCTGGGTTACTTAATTGAGTTACTGTTACAATTGCAACTTAAATGTGATTCAGAGTAATTCTGCTAAACGACGACACCAAATTCGGACCACAATAATTACGTGGCGTCATTCAAGGTGCATTTTTAGGGCTGCTGTTTTATTTGTGATGTATTTAAAGCTTTTTGAATAACAGATAAGGTAAGTATTTTGATAGTTAACATCCTATTGATATTATTGTAAATAAATATTTTAGAACTAAGATTAAAATTACTTTAATAACGGTCTTTGAATAAAGTCTAGTTTAGTCATTTCTTTATCTTTTAATCAAAAATCTTAATTACTTTTACCTTACTTTGATTGCAGGACAATCTTTAACATTTTAAAACTGTGATCAAATTTGAAATTACTTATATTGTATTGTGTTTAAAATATTTCCTTATTCAGCATTCTTTTTTTTCACTCAGTGGTTATTAATGAACTCCGAACCGTATAATTGAATTGCACTTGAATGAATAACTCCAGTCACCTACAAAACACATTCCCAAGTGACAATTAGCTGCACAGTTAATCTGATATTACTATCGATCGGGAAATTAATACCATATACCCTACTGTGTATTTCATAATTTCGTATCTTTCCTCTCATTCAACATCTGATTGTAAAGTCATTGCAAACGCCCCTTCACCAATCTGCAATGAGCCCGCCTGGTGGAGTATGGTTCGTGAGGCCTGTGTCTAGCAGTGGCCGTAATGAACTTTACCTGCTTTATTTTTATTCACTCTTACTGCAACTAGATCCTACTAGAACTAGAGTGTAAGTAATATTGGTAGTGTAGAATATAGCGGTGAAGCGATACGAAGTAAAGTTCCTCGCCAACTTCGACCACGGCGGCCAATCTCAACAGAGATCAGTCATCTACGCGGGAGATATTACAGTGCACAAGTTTGAGCGCAATACACAGGTGCACTTATTGTTCCTTCACTCTCAAAGTTCGGTGAGACAGCAGTTCGACCGGAGAGAGATCAGGCGTAAGGCCAATGGCTTAACGTGCTTCTGAGATACGGGGGTATAATACAGCCAACATACGGACTCCAAACTGTTTCTGAAAGAAAATCTCAGAAAAAAATTTTTGGCTCGACCTGGGACTGTCCATGACCGGAGAGAGTTCAGGCGCAAGGCTAACGTCTTAACGAGCTTTCTGAGGCACGGGGGTGTAACAGCGCCAACTTCTCGACTCCGAGCTGTTTCTGAAAGAAAATCTCAGAAACAAATTTTGGCGCGACCTGGGACTGTCGGATGTAAGGCAGAAACTTCGCCGCTACACCAACGACGCAGTCATACGGAGTCAACGAGATACGGAGTAGACCCCCTGCGCGTGAGACTGTTTCTTGTCTGATTGTCAACAATGGCTGTCACTTCTTGCCCGTATTCTGTGGCAATGTTGAATTAAAACCAATGTCAAGAATTGTACGGAACAGTCGTGAAGAAGTGAATTCGTTATCGTGTGAGATGGTTTAGCGGACTTCGGATAATTGGTTGGGATCTAGGTGGAGTTTTTGCCCAAGTGAAGGTAAACGGTTAAGTGATCGTTTTATCAGAAAGTCATTACAATCTGAATATTTTTCTACCTTCATATCAGTTTCGGGCTTGTCGGGTTTTTGTGTGGTTCTGTTTGTGGCTCCTTACGGATAGACTGATTTCAAAGCGGTTTTATTTTAACCGCACTCACTCCTGGTACCGTCCCTCTAATAATAATTCACGTTTTTGGTGAATAAATAATTTATTTATTATTATTATTATTTATTAATGGTACAGGAGGCCACCGTCTGGTACCTATATAGGTTAGGCGCAATATGTTTTTCGCTTCCATACATGCCTATCTTTCGTCACTAAAATCTAATTCATTCACACTCACGTATCTCTCTTCACAAAGCCTATCCTTTTCTTTCGTGGTCGGTTGTGTCCCACAACTTGCTTAACTCGTGCCTGTAGCGTTCATTCCTCTACACCACTCAAACCTACACTTCCAATCTACACTAATATTATGAAAAGGGAAAGGTTTGTTTGTTTGTTTTAATTGAATAGGCTCCAAAACCACTTGGCCTATTTGTAATAAAAAGCATTAGAATCCTAAATTTTTTCAACATTATTATTACTACCGTTCCAAATACCCAGCACAACACACAAGAAAGTGTCGGTTCTATAACAGCCTGGACGTTAACATAGACATGTTTCAGAGTACTCTAGAGACTTTCATAAAAAATTTCAAAGAAAAATGTAAGTGTAACTTGTCAGTTAAAGTGTTTTTCAATTTAAATGTATTTTTTGTGCTTAAGTATTTTTTAAGTTAAAAAATGATGTGTATAGTTTTAATTGGCAGTCGTACGAGTATATGTCTTTAGTGTGTAAGCTCTCATAATCAGAATTAGTTTGCCTGAACTTTATTAGGGAATAAATAAATTATCCCTGATGAACATAGGCTACAATTGTACGTGTATATGTAAAAAAATAGTTGTCAAACCGTGCCGTACAAAGCCGGGACGTGCCGTGCAAAGTATCGTGATTACATTTAATTTGGCTTATCCTGTCCCCTTGATTGGAAGACGATCCATATTTCTAACCAAATAGCTTACTTCGGATAGTAAGCTATTTGGTACGTCAAAGAAAACCTTTAAGTTGTTGGAATATAAGTATTTTTACCCAGTCAAATCTACGGACTGGTGTTAGGGGAGGTCAAATCACTTTTACCTTCCGAGAAATCGACGTGCGATTTAAATTGTGCGTGACGTGCTCCATCGCCGGACCCTTCAAATCGCAATGACATATCATTCAATCCACTTTTTAGAGTACTACTATATCTCGATGTACCCCCTGCCGCGAATCGTTTTCGTACATGAGGGTCTACTGTAGAGGTAAAAAAATTTCGACGGCAGCTATCTCGCTCTTTCAATCTGTAATTTTGGCTCGGGTAACAGAGACAGGTGATAGTCGAATATGGATATCGTGTTGCGGAATAGGGTGCAAGTGTCCGCTTTGACCGGTCATACAATCGTGGGTTAACTTATGATTGTTGGGGTCACTCCCTCGATTTGGTGATCGCCTGTGAAAATGGTCTCGAATAAATTAAATAGGTTTTACAGTTGGGGACGTAAAGGTGCTCAAGTGAAAGTGAACATGGCTTACAAGCTTATTTACAAAGAAGAGGAAAATTTCAATTACTTTATCAATAGTGGTATTAATGTCCAAACACTAAAATATGTTATCCATCTTTTGACTGCCTCGTTGGTGTAGTGGCAAAGTTCCTGCCTCACATCCGAGAAGTCCTGGGTTCGAATCCCAGATCGAGCGAAAATTGTTTCTGAGATTTTCTGTCATGAATTTCTCAAAAACAGCTCTGAGTCGAAAAGTTGGTGGTGCTACACCCCGGGCCTCGGTGCGCACGTTAAGCCGTTGGTCCTGCACCTGGTCTCTCTCCGGTCATGTCGGATTGCCGTCTCAACGAACTTTGTGAGTGATGGAACAGTGAGTGCAACTAGGTATTGCGCTCACGCTTGTGCACTATAATATCTCCTGATATATGTGAGTAGGTGGCTGATCTCTGTTGATATTGGCCGCTGTGGTCAAAATCGGCCAGGGGGACTGTAATTATTATTTCATATCGGACACGAAAAGTAATAGACGAGTTTTTGACAGTGTCTTTTTAATAATATTTTCCTACAAACGACATAAAGCATTAAATTCTTCTACTCGTACGTACCTTCTATACTGATGATCATTTTAGCGTCAAGTGTTTTGTTGGTGTCAGTGTTGTTTTCCACGTGCATCTTCTATGACACGTTGTGAGTTGTATTGTGAGTCCTGCGAGTTCAAGCTCTGGTTTTTTCAAGTGGTTACAGTTGGATGTATTTTGGTTCTTGCGTTTAGTGGAATATTAAGGCAAAATAATCCCCTTTCCCAGCTTTAGTTTTAACAACGCCTGATGTCAAATCTAAAGAAAACGAAAATAGCCTGCTCAACTGATTTTTTTACTTTAGCTTCATTTTTTGTTTAAAAGAAAATCTATCAACTTTCTCAGAAACAGTTATTTTTCGCAGTCGTTACATCATCTTATCCCTCGGCGGGTAGTAGCAAAAATGAGCGGCTGTCATTTCGCGCCAAATTAAATTGTGGAGAACTGACAGGTACGTGGGGACTGCTTCTCTACACTCTATGATGTCTGTAGTCTCTGATGCAACCATCCCTTTCACTCTACAATATTAACCGTGCGGGTGAACGCGATCGCTACACCCGAAAATGCGAACTTAAACTGTAGGGAGTTAGGCCTCTGGGGTAGAGAATAGAAATAGCAGATCAAGCTCGACATTGTGGTGTCTTATGGAGATGAGATAAGGGGGGAAGTTGTAGTAGAAATAGGTTAGTCTTTGTGACGGTAACTGTACACTCGTTACGTGACAAGAAGACTGGTTGCTTTGGCTATGGATATGGCGATTAGACTTATATAGAGGTAGAATCATAGCAATAAAGATGGTATATATAGTTTTTACAATATTGACTTTGTCAATAATTAAAAGAGTAATAACAAAGGCATAACAGATATATTACAAAATTTTGAGAGCTAATCAGTTATTGTCCGAAAACTTGATTTTTAAAGGAAAATTTTTAAATGGAGTTTCGTGATTAAGTAATCTTTTGCGCAACGCAAAGGTGACTTACTGACTGACTGACTGACTAGGTGATCTATTAACGCACAGCCCAAACCACTGGACGGACCGGACTGAAATTTGGCATGTAGGGAGATGTTATTATGACGTAAGCATCAGTAAAGAAAGGATTTTGATAAATTCTACCCCCAAGGGGATAAATAGGGGTTGCAAATTTGTATGAAACTCGGTGGCAAGAAAACTAAAGTTCACGCGGACTAACTCGCGGCTAGTGTTTCAAATAATTCACTGTCTAAGTCCAATTCCTTTCATTTCATTTCATTTTCTTGTAGGTACCAAACCAAATTTTATGTAATCACTAGCTGATCCAGCAAACGTAGTTTTGCCATATAAATGTAAAGTGTGGACTTTACACTAAGGGGTATGAAAAATAGACGTTGGCCGATTCTCAGTCCTACTCAATATGCTTCCAAAAAAGCCGTTTCGGAGGAGTACGGGAACGAACATTGTGACACGAGAATTATATATATAGATTATCAAAGTCAGTTGCAAACCATCCATAAATTTTACTTCTATGCAGCACTATTTTTTTTTTTCAATTATTTTAAAAGCACAAAGAAGAAACACGTAATAAGCTCGGGGTCAGACTTAGTCCGGGCGAGGATAACCGTGATTTCCGCAACACCACTCTAAATACACAATTTTATTTACAAAGAGCCCTATAACAGACGGCTGCATACAATTTTCATGCAATTCCTCTTCACTCCCTCTCTTTCACTCCAAAAGTTTTTTAGATATGTGTGAAAGGGATGGATGGAGGATAGCTCTTCAAAGAAATCCGTGTTGAAGACCGGTGGACAGGTCGAATGAAAAGTTAATATCATAAGGTGGGTGCACACTGCTGTCTGGAGAGTTGAAAGTCCTTCAGGGATTTAAACGAACAAATCATATATTTAAAAGGATAAAACAACATTTTGTGAACGGAAATTGGTTTTCAGTAGTAATTGTGTTTGAATTAAAATAAAATACTTTAGTCTTTTAAAACACTACAGATGTGTTTTTAAAAATTACTTTTTAAAATTTTGTAAAATAAGGTTAAGCAAGCTATACATCATTATTTCGTTGAAGTCAGAAATAGGTATTCGTATTTTAGTAAATAAATATTACTTTACTTGGGTACTATTTACTGTTAGTCACAAGAATAACAAATGATAGACCGGATGAAGTCTCCGTAGATATAAGTTTCCTTTTTTGAGTGAATAATTTTTTTTATACTTGGTTACTATTAACTGTAAATCTCAAGAATTACAAATGATAGACCGATACTACAAGACACTTTATTTTAACAATAACTCTTTCGCCTGCACTGGGAATTGCACCCCCATCCTTCATATATTCTGTGGTATATTAAGCGGAAGAATTAGCTAAATTTGGGTTCTCTTTTCCTAAATTTCTCATCTCTCACCCGCCTATAAACGTCGCACTGCTGGGCACAGGCCTCTCCTCAACCATGAAGTGGTCCGAGCCATACTCGACCACGCAGGGTCAGTGCGGATTGGTGGAGGGGTGTTTGTAAGGCAAGTGACCAGCCTTTATTATTATTGGGTTTATGGGCCTTCTTATCGCCAACTCGACCAATTTGATCTATTGTGGCAGCCCTTTGTATTTACAGTTCACTGCTTAGTCCCGTTGAGTCTATAAATTGCCAGACTCTTTGGAGCGTGACTTCTGTTATCTCATCCGGGCGCATGATGTGCCGCCCGAGATGGATACTTCTTTTGCTCATAAGCGGGCCGCATGAGCAGAGAATATGCATGGCCGTTTCCTCCTCTGTGTTGCAGAATCTGCACAGAGCGTCTTCTGTCATATTCATGTTTGCCATGTGTTTGTTTAGTTTGCAGTGACCTGTTAGTATTCTGGTCAAAGCACAAGCTTTGTATCTTTTGAACTTTAACAGCTCTTTAGTTACTTTGTTGCTGTATCCCTGAATGAGTGCTTTTGAGTGTTCTTGTCTTGAAGTAGACTTCCACCACTCAATTGCCTCTTGTTTATAGAGAATGGTTAGTAGCGTAGTGGCTCGTTGCTTGGTGATGCCACAGAACGGTTCTACGCCGATTTGAGGGTTATCGGCGCCCTCTCTGGCGAGGTTATCAGCTACTTCGTTTCCTTCTATATTCGAATGTCCTGGTACCCACGTGAGTATGACTTTGTTGGTATTTCCCAGTACATTTAGTGTTTCAGTGCACGTTTGCACTAGTTTTGATGAATGTTCAAAGGATTTTAAAGCCAGCAGTGCTGCTTGGCTGTCTGAGTTGATGTAGATGTGTTGGTTCCGGAGTTTCTTCTCTAGGTTTATCTCTGCACATTTGTTTATGGCAAAGACCTCGGCTTGGAAGATTGAAGCTTCAGTCCCCATGTTAATGCTAACTTTGAGCCTAGGCTTCTCTCCGTAGATCCCACAGCCCACATCATTTCCCTTTTTGGAACCGTCCGTATACCAGACGTGACTACCTTTCTTAAATGACATTTGACCTTCTAGCCATTTGTCTCTAGGAGGTATGTTTACGGAGTATAACTTCGAAAAGTTGCATTCCGTATGCATGTCGTCACTAGGCATGCTTAGAAGTTTGTTTTCAAATACTGATTCCTTGAGTCTTATCAGAATTTGAGAAGCCCATCTGACTTTCGAGCGGGTGAAGATTCTGTATATGCTCTGCTTGGCTTCTTTTTCCACGTGCATATGCAGTGGTATAAGATCCAACAAGGCATTTAGTGCGGCTCCTGGTGTCGTTGATAGTGCTCCGGTTGCTGTGATGCAGGCTAGCCGCTGTAGGCTGCTCAGTTTCTGTATTGTTGTCGCTTGGTTGACCTTGCTGCACCAGACGGCGGAGGCATAAGATACTATAGGTCTCACGACCGCTGTGTACAGCCATAGGGCAATTTTGGGTTTGAGTCCCCATCTTGACCCCGCCATTCGACAACAGCTCCACAGAGCCATTTTGGCTTTTTGAATGATATTGTCTAGGTGCAAATTCCAAGTAAGCTTTTGGTCAAAAATTACCCCTAGATACTTGGTTTCGCTCGAGAAAGGAAGAGTTTTACCATTTAGCTTCGGATTCGCGAGTCTTTCTAGTTTTCTCTTCCTTGTGAATGGTATTATCACTGTTTTATCTGCATTAATGGATAATTCGTTTTCTCTACACCACCTACTTATGGTGTTGAGAGCTCCTTGCATCAGACATGAAATTGTGCTTAGGCAGGGACCTCTGATGATTACTACTATATCATCAGCATAGCCTTGTGTATCATAGTCTTTCTCTGCCATCTTAGCGAGTAGTTGGTCTACTGCTAGGGTCCATAGAAGTGGAGACAGTACGCCTCCTTGTGGACATCCTCTTGTGGCAAGGAATTCAAGCTTTGTGGCATTGAGGGTGATGTTTGCTACTCGGTTGGAGAGCAAGCTTTTAACCCATCTGATGGTGCTTTTATCTACCCCTTTTGCCTCCATTCCTTTCAGAATGGTTTCTATAGGGGTGTTATCAAATGCACCTTCAACATCTAGAAAAGCACATAGGGCCGTTTGCTTGTCCTCTAGGGCTTTTTGCACCTTGTCGACCAGATCGAGTAGGGCAGTTTCAGTGGATCTTCCCTTTTGGTATGCATGTTGGTTGGTGCTTAGTGGTCTTTCCACTAAGTGTTTGGCCCTAATGTGCTGGTCTATTATCCTTTCCATGGTCTTCAGCATGAAGGATGTTAGACTTATGGGTCTGAAGGATTTGGGTTGTGAGTAGTCCCTTTTCCCTGTTTTAGGTATAAAACGCACTTTGACCCGTTTCCATGGTTCTGGTATTATACCCCAGGCATAACTTGCTCTGAATATTTTTACCAGATGCGGAAGAAGCAAGTCATTTCCTTTCTGTAGCAGAGCAGGAAAGATGCCGTCTTCTCCCGCTGATTTAAATGGCTTGAATTTATCCAAAGCCCATCTAATTTGGTTGGGCCTAAAGATATTGGTGGCCTTATTCCAGTCTGAGCATTTAGCCCTATGGAATTTGTCATTCAAATGCTGGGTGCAGCTTTTTGTATTGATTTGGTACGAACCCGGAAAGTGTGAAGACCTAAGGAGATCCAGAGTCTCCATCTCAGTGTTCGTAAATGAGTTATCTGGCTTTTTTAGTAGTCCAAGATAGTTGTTAGGGGTCTTAGCGAGGACTTTGTGAATTCTTGCTCCTTTGTGTGTTTGGGCAATTTCTTCACAGAATCGTCGCCAAGAGGCTCTTTTAGCTTTTCTGATTTGTTTGTTATATTCTGTTAAGGCCTTGCCGTACTTGTCCCAATCGCACGGTTTGGTATGATTGAATATACGACGTGTGATGGTTCTGAGCTTTTCCAGCTTCTTATTCCACCACATTGGTACCTTGTTGGGTTTTAATTCTCTTTCGGGACAGCTCTGTTCGTAGGCATAAGTTATGCCATCGTTGAGCATTCTGACCGCAGCATTTAGAGTCTGGTGTTTTGATAGTTTTGGGTATTTCCTTTAGATTCTCACTGAGCAGGATTCTATACATATCCCAGGAGGTATCTTTTGGATTTCTTACTCTTGCATTTTGAGTTTCTACTGACCCTGAAACATCAAACAGTATATGTCTGTGATCAGACATTGAGTTTTCGCTACTGACGTGCCATTTTGTTACACATTTTGACACATTTTCTGTTGCGAAAGTTATATCTATTACTTCCTGTCTGGTTTTTGTTACGAATGTTGGCGTGTGGCCATTGTTCAGCACCCGTAGACAGTTGGTTAGTAGAAAATCGGATAGTATCTCACCTCTTCTGTTAGTATCCGAGCTCCCCCAGATGGTATGGTGGGCGTTAGCATCGCATCCCACAATCAGTTCCGACTTTTGTTTTCTAGAATATTCTAGGACGTTAGTCAGTTCTTCAGTGGGATCTTGCTGATCACCAGGAAGATATGCCGAGCAGAATAGTACTTTGGACCTGTTCGGCCCTTTGACTTCTACATATGCGGTGACGGTATCTTCGCTGCAGAGTTCTGGAACAGGTAAGAAGTTAATGTTTTTGTTAAACACGATACAGGCCCTAGGTTTACGGCCTTTTTCGTATACAAGGATCTTACCAGCGTTGTTCAGACCGGCTACCACGGATTCGGCATTTATCCATGGTTCTTGAATGAGAGCGATGTCCAGGCCACCTTCGCTGAAGATCTTCTCTATTACCGCAGATGCTGCGATAGCGTGGTGTAGGTTGGCCTGGAGCACCGCCAGCCCCTTTGGGCATCGAGGTTGGAGGGGCCTACTGACATTGGGAGCCGCGGCGCCCTTGTAGGCCCCGCCGCCCTCGGAAGGGTCCCCTGTGCTGCCCCCTTCCTCTGGGCGGATGTGCGCCCCTAGTGGTCCCCCTGTGGAGAGGAAACCGCTTTCCCTTTCCCCTGTTGGGTCCTGCGGAAGTGGAGGTGGTGGAGGTAGTGGGAGGAGGGTTATCCCGTTGTGGTCCTGCTCGGACCTGCACGGTACCTTCGGTCGATGTGGTTGGGGGTGTAGGTACGGACGTCGTGGTGGCAGGGATTGCGGCGGAAGTCGAGGGTTCAGCTGGGGGCTTGGACTTCTGAGTCATGGTGACAGGACCCTTGACTCTGAATTGAACCTTTCTGAAGCCAATGTTGGCCTTTAGGTCCGCCACCTTCAGGGCCTCAAACGAGTGGTCGTCTAGGGATACGGTCAGGGTTAGACCTCCCTTATCGACCTTCGTGTTGAGGACCTTCCAGTGTTCGGTGTTCAGACCCTCATTCTGAGCACCGAAGAGTTCTAAGGCCCGCTTTGCGCTGCTGGCCTCAGAGCTAGGTATAAATACCACCCCCACATTAGGCTTTTGGAGGTCCGACTCATTCATGAGAACAAGTCTCGCTTCCGGCCATGGTTTGAGGGGGGGTATTATATTTTCAAGCCAGGTTTTGGAGCGCTCATCCTCACACGTAATGAGGATCCATCCTGGCTTGAAGGAGCAGCCACTGAATTTAGGCCCTTCGCCCCTTCCGGTCTCGGCAATGCTTTGCAGGATGGTATTGCGCAGCGACTCCATTTGTGTGTTAGTCATCAAGGACTTGGAGTCTTTTATGCCGACCCGGATTGAGCGTACGGCCTCACTGTAGGCTACGGTGGTTGAGGTGTTTAAGGTCTCACTCACCTTTGGGACTTTGGTGATATGACCCTTTGGCGATTCTTCCTCCGAGCGAACCCGTTTGACCGGTTTACGCCCAGATTCCGATTGTGAGGCCTTAAACTTGTACCCCATCTGCTTTAGCTCAGCGAAGCTCCTAAACGCTAGTGTTGAAGCCAGATTCGGCTCCACTCCCAGCTTTCTTAGAGCTCCGAAGCGCTTTTTGGCAGCACTTGACATCTTTCTGTCAGTAGGTTTGGAGGCGGTGGATTCATCAGTCGGCGAGGGTGAGCCGCAAGCCGCTCCATGCTTTGTTGCTCTGATATTTGGGCAGGTTGCTCTGCTCCTTCTATCAGTGGCATAAGTTCCTGGCATAGGTCTTCCAGGTTACCATTTTCAGTTTTGGGCAAACAGTTATTCATGTTGGTCCCACGAGTAGCTAGGGAAAGTAGGTCCACTCCAGCAGAGCCCCGCATGCCGGAGTAAGGCTAGATACACCTCGAGTTCGCCTGGTATCGAGGGTCCACCGTTCACGACTGAGCTCCCCCTCAGCCACGCATCTCTCGGCACGGTACGGATGACACCTTAGATTGGGTATTGAGTCTTTAGCCGCCAGATACCACTTCATTGAGATCCCAATGTGAGATTTCAGCGCAGCACTACCTGACGTTGCCCAGGGTGAACCGCGACAGGCGCTACTGCTTCCCTTCTGACGTATCATGAGTGGATTCAGTAACAGCCCAGTCGTCACGTGGAGGTAACTCAAACTGACACCCCCCAGCCTTACTGCCAGATGTTATTAAGCCGCCGAGGACCTCTGACCAGGCTTAACGACTAATAAAAACTGACTGAACTGTCGATATTAACCGGGACCACCAACTTAACGTGCCTTCCGAAGCAGGGAGATGTTTGTAAATAGACGTCACTTAAATGGTCAGAATGGTCACCCATTTCAAACATGACCGCGCCTTAGGTTGCCTAACTTTTGGTATCACACCAAAGCGCTGCAACCACTGCGCCACAAGCACCTCTTTCTTAAATTTATTTAGAATAAATGCGTCTTAATTAATGGTATGTCCACATCCTTACGCGTTGATAGTAAGGACTTTCTTACAGGTTAATATTTCAGTTGTTCAGAAACAGCGCACTAATTACTTTTCTAGAGAAAGGGAGACTGGCCGGCGGTGTCTTTCATCTCGGAACAATATCTGTTAGTTGGTTGAGTTTGTAATAATGGTAGGTTAAGCTTTCAGTAATTAGTTGTGTCCAAATCCATAAAATTTTGAAATTAGCGTTAAAGAAAGTCCTTTAAGGACTCAACAAAACTACAAATGGAAAATTTTAGTCAAAATATATTTAACAAATATCTATGCTTACTCATCACAACTTACATCAAGTGTAATTTTACCTAAACTTTAAGTATGTTTTGTTATGGGTAAAATGTTTTAAAATCAAGACATTTTGATACCTTTAACTCCAACCATCGCGGAAAAACAATTCCTTCGACATTCGAACTTCGACCGTCAATATTATTCCTATGCCATCACCGCTACAAGGGTAAGTGCTTGTAACAAAAGATATAATCTACTTTATTGCACTCCAAAACACTCGGCTCAAACAACTTATCTAGAACAAACACAAACAAGGAGGCTCTTACAAACTGTCCACAGTTTTAACGCGAGGGCGACGCCGACCACCCCTGCACGACACACAGTTAAATGTGATTAAGTGAGTGCGTTAAACAAAAGAAAGACGTTCTGTTGAAGCTGCTTTGTTTTTAACCCCCGAAAAAAAATAAGGGTGCTATGAGTTTGACTCCTATTCCGTTTGTGTGTGTTCATTTGTGGCATTGTAGCTCCCGGACGGATAGACAGAATTCAAGGCGTTTTTTTGACATGACAACGTCTTATAAATTGGTTTACCGGGTGACACTTCAAGAAACTGCGTTACGCTCCGCTCACGTTCCGTGTTCACAATGAGAGCGAGAGAGAGGCACGCGTCCCTTCGACTCGGGCATGGTTAGCCCGCCTATGAGCGAGTGAGACAGACATAAAAAGTGAAAGGCACGCGTCCCTTCCACTCGAGCACAGTTAACCCGCCTAAGAGCGAGAGAGACAGAGCGAGAGAGAGAGAATGAGAGAGATAGGCATACACACCGGTTCATGTTATACGAATGAATATTCACATTAAAATTATTTTACCACTCAAAGTCGTTGTCACGTAAAACTTTCGCCCGTATACCGACTTTACTTTTTTTTAAATATAATTTAATCTCGGAGGTCCTTAGCTATGGCTGGTCAGAATGCATCCAGCCGTTGCAGCCCACCAGCCGTTTTTCTGGCTTATTTAGGGGGTTTTTGAACAGAAAAGTTAGTTTTAGTTAGTTTCACATTTGTCATTATTAAGTCACTGTGTGTCACTAACAAGAAGCGTTACTACGGTGATTGGGGCAATGAGATAAATATCCTATGGGAAGGGATCAAATAGGTACCCTAAGTCTAGACACTATGGATTAAAGTCAACTTTACTGATTGTTAGAACCTTGGTATGTTGTGTGGGTCCAGCATAATCTGTGTTGAAACAAATGAATGACCATGTTCCAGCCAATTTACCTCTTTAATAGGCTTTTTCTCTATCCAACTCATGACACTTACATAGCCTTAGCCATTCCATTCTATTTAACTGTATCCCGTTGTGTTTGGTTTACATTTTCTACCATAATTACTAAGATACTAACGGTATGCACGTAAGGAAAATAGTTAACATTTAATTAAGTCCTTACATGCAAAGTCAACACTAACATTCACTACCAAATCCTTACGTTTCAGCCGATTGAAATCTGTCATTTACTTATTGCCCAACCTTTATCTATCTTGGCGCCTAACTTTATCACTAGCCAAAGAACAAGCCGACAGAAGACTTACTCCATAAAATTATGTCTTCATGAGTCTACCCATCACGTTCGTTCGCACAGTAAAACTGGTAAGAGCAAAAAGGACATGTATACTTGAAACTACGGATCGTGGCGTGAAGATTGGAGGTCGTCGCGCATGCGCTAAGGCTATCGCACGCGCACTCACACGCAAACAATTAACAGCATCTGATCTGAGGCTAATATGGACTAGCTCTTAATTACGAAGTCTTTGCGACATGAGAACAGAGTTGAGAAAGGCTTTTGAGTGGGATAGGGTCACCAAACTTTTGTTATTACCTATTTTTGGTGTGGGGCTAAATTTCCGATCCATTAGTGACCTCTGATCATCATCTGCAAGCGGGAACTCTCATTAAGTAATTTAGGTATCTAAATACCACCACAAATTATAGACAAAATATATGCAATTTCCATAGCACTGGGTGGTTTTTCAGCCCTGTATGTGTATTAGGTATTAGGTATCTCTTTCAGGCTGTTGAAATTTCTTTCTGGTAGCTAGCAGACGGAGTGCGGATTGGTAGGAGGGCCCTTAAACTTGAAGATCATTTAAATTATATTCAAATAATAAACCTCAGCTTTCTTAGTGCATCAAAAATGTCACATACTAGCACGTACTGCCATCATTAAAGTGCATTTAAAATGTCAATCATGCCACCGATATGGGTAGACCTTATTATCCTGCCGCAATGGGCGAAAAATGCATTACAAAAGACCTAAACTTTGTAAACAACTTGCATTTCTGTAAAGACTAGGAATGACTCGATTACTTTGAAAAAAAAATCTGAAAAGGCGATTCATCATCAACAGTCTATATACGTCCCACAGCTGGGCACAGGCCTCACCTTAACTATGAGGTGGTGCGAGCCATACTCCACCACGAGGGCTCAGTGCGGATTGGTGGAGGGGTGTGTGTAAGGTAAGTAACCAACCTTACTGTCAGATTTTATTATGCCGCCCGAGGGCATCCGTTAATATCGATAGATATTAGTCGTTAAGTCTGAAAAAGGCGAGTACTCGTACCATAACTATGATTCTAATACTTTGCATTTTTCAACAGGCTGCCCCAAAGTTAAAGTTCCATTTTCAGGACATTTTAACATAGAGCAAGAAACACCTACAATTCTTTAAACACAGAAATAATGAAGCAAAACAAGCTGCACTGCAAAAGAACTTCTAGACTATTTATATGAAAGGAAACTTCAGAAAAAAATTGGTTCAATCTAGCTCCTAATGGTCTATGAACCAATGAGACCCATTCCACATAACAGTCACCATAGCAATACCTACCTGAACGGGGAGCGATTATCGCGTCAGGGTTACAATGCGCGCGCGCATCCCTACAACGCAGTCGCGTGACATTTTAAATGCCGCGCTGATTTATGTTAATGATGCAACAACGGTTTTCCGCACGTTGAAGAAATAGTTGACAGTTATCTGACCTTCTGCTTTTTTCGTATCGATAGACGCTAGGCTTAGCCAAGTGCAAAGTGTGAAAGAATCACGTTTGAAGATAGTAATTAAAGATATCCATCATCATGATCATCATACTTATCAGCCAATATTCGTCCACTGCTGGACGCAGGATTCTACCAGCGTTAGCGTAATTGGGCTTAATAACGCTAACCAATCGTTTCTGACAGTTCAAGTGTGGACGAAATGTCAAAATCGGTCAATTTAATTGCGATTGAGTCTTTCGGCATCCGTAAAGTCTAATTTTTAGACATGGAAAGGTAGAGCAGGTAACTGATTGATAAACGAAATAGTAACATTTGTAACTAGATTTTGTTTAGCTATTTAGCCGCGAAGTCTTTTATGAACAATGTAAAACTTGACAATGGTTTTGTTAAAGATAAACGAACTAAGCTTAAGATACCTCAAAGTTGTCGTGTTAAACAAACAGAATAGATATTGATCCGTTCTTTGCCCATATAAACCCTATGCCCCTTTGCTAGCGGAAGACGTACATCAGATAGCTCGCAGGCGGCTTGCACCTCGAGTCAAAGGCCACAGATACACCAATAAATATGGTAATAAGATCTACGTGTAGTGGCCAGACGATGCCGTTGACATAGCACAGAGATGTGAAACAGTACAGTAGGCGTTAACGTGCTGCAACTGCAGTAACGAAAAACCCAGTCTCATGGATATAATTTCTTATGTCACAAAATTATGAATCTTACAAATTTCCGATGGAAAAGACAAACACATTACGTCAAAAAAACTGCATTCTGCACTGAAATTCTATGCATTCCGTATGTAGGTGAAACACACAATGGTGTAATTATCTATTATAACTCCTGGATTATAACAGTTCCTGTTGGCTTTATTTCTATTGAGATTGGCTGACATAGTCTAACTTCTTTACTTGATTAAAAATGAAATGATGATGTTGATGTCAGCTGTTTTATTTTGCTCCAGTAAATTGATCATCTTTTCTGTTTTCGCCAGGGGCGGCCTGGCCTGCCCTTAGCAAGGTTGTTTGCATAATGTTTGCCTTTAAACAGCCCCTGCTCCTATAAATTGTCTTACTAAGTTGTCATAGCAAGCTTTAAATTAGCATGCATTTCAGCTAATATCAGAAATATTAAAAGAGTGTACTTTTTATACAACACGATTGTTAGGCTTATAGTAAGGTTACGTGTAATAATCGCTGTAATTTGAGAAAAAGAAATAAAACTGTCAGTCAAGTTAACATGAATACTTAGTATGTTAATTAACTCATTATAACATCATAAACGGTTTTGTTACTAAATATAGGTAGGTAGGACGACGCCTTATATGTCAAGGGCAACAAAAAATATAACTTATAAACAATTTAAAATAAACAGGTTATTTGGACGAATAGATAAAGTAAAGCGACTAAAATGATCAAATTAGCCTTCTTTCGATAACTTGCAAAAATAATGTATGACTACGCTCACCAAGAAACGTAGGAAATAATAAGAATAATAAAATGGTTTCAACGAACTCACCAATTACCAAGCACCAAACTAAGCTGAGCTAGCTAGTGATATGGTGATTAGGATAACGGGTAGTAATACTTATATACATATATAAACACCCATGACTCAAGTACAAATGCATGTCACACAAACATTTGCCCCTAGCAGGATTCGAACCCGCAACAGCCGGTTTTGCAGTCTGCAGCTCAGACCACTAGACCAAATCCGTCGACAGCTATGAATATGAATAGCTAATGTTATATATAACTCCTTTCTAAATCCTCAGTGTTGGCGGTTCCCATCACAAATAAATACGATTTCAATATTAAATAGTATTATATATATATATATTAGCTTAAGTTAAATATACAGTTAAATATACCAAGCCATGTTCACTCACAACATAATATGCCTACCCATCTGAAGGACGAAACATTCAGATGGGTAGACGGGTAGACGGTTCCTGCGACAAACTGTCGTCGCACCTCACTACTGATAGCGTATCAACCCATATCCACGGCCCAATCGCTGACAGTTTCAGACCGCGTCGGCGCAGGTTTCATGTAGGCCTTGACTTCATTTTGTGGAGTTCTAAGGCCCTAAAACTTAGTACTAAGTAAGTATCTTACCCTAGATTCATAATTGACTGCGGCATATTCCTCAAATTGAAGAACCATGAACTGTTGATGATGATGATAAAATCAATACGTTCACGCAGTGTGCAATTTTTGCATGAATCAACCGACCGTTTCGGTGTAATTATCTCTGGTGTTTTTGCCCGCCCATAATGAATCACAGGCGTATTTGGTCTGATCGCTTTTTGTCACTTAATTGTCGAGGTCTCAATCGAGGGGACTTATTACGGGGTGGTGATTGAGACCGCTTAAATTTCTTAACTAACGACTCATGCGCACCCACTTTCTTACTCTATCGCAACCGTCATCATATACATTAGATTTTTATTTAACAGTTCGTCATATTTATTAATTTATTAAGTGTATATTAGTATATTTTATGAATATTTATAAATATGTATTCTCATTCGCGTAGCACAATGCTATGTATGGTCCACATTACTTTACGGGTGCGAGACGTGGATCCTCAGAAAAGACAGCTGCAATAGACTACAGGCTTTTGAGATGTGGTTATTGCGTAAAATGTTTAAAATTCCATGGACCAGCTTTACCTCAAACATCAAAGTACTGCAACGTGCCAAGCGTAAACGTGAACTGATGTCAACTATAATGAAGAGGAAAGTTGCCTTCTTTGGACATATGCAGAGAGGTTCTCAATATGAGTTTTTAAGGCTGATCCTCGAAGGCAAGATTCCTGGCAAGAGATCACCAGGCCGACCCAGAAGAAAATGGATAGATGACATCAAGGACTGGACCAAACTTCGTTCTTATGACCAGCTAAAAAGAGCCGCTCAAGACCGCATCGGTTTCTACATGCTGACCTCCAAACTTCAATTTGAAGATGGCACCCATGATGATGATATAAATAAATTTTATATTTCATCTCGTGTTATATTATTGTTATATTTTTTGTGTATTATTTATTTAATCGCACCGCCCACTAATCATTTCTGCTTTGCCCAAAGGTATGACTGGTAGAGAATGCCCTACGGCGTTAAGCCCACCTTTTGTACAGAGTTTTGGAGTCAAATAAAGCTTAAATGAATAGACTCCTTTTACCCTTTGGTTCAGGCACTATACCAATATCATTTGTCCGAGTTCTACACGTTTTGCCAAAATATTTGTTTATAATCTGCTCCGCTTTTGAGAAAGCGCTCCGAAAGCTTACGATAATCTGCTATTTAAGTACTATCCTAGTTTTTAGTTTTATTCTGAAATTTCTTCTTTAACTTTAAGGTCTACTTCTTTCTCTTTATACTTAGAAATGAAAGTTGCGAGAAATCACAGAATCAAACGTAGGTGTATCTCAACCTTTGTTGTTTCAGCACCATCAAAATCCACACCAGGATTTAATAATTATTGACCTTTCGCTGAAAATCTGTGTTGTGACATGCTATTCATCTGCTGTCATAACGTATAGGTACTGATTTAGGATCTTTTTGGCGCAGCTGGGTGTGATGGCTCAGGGTATCATCTATTCCAAAGTATTATATATTATTATAATACAGTATTGTCATTATTTCTTAATTATTTATTTTGTATGCCAAAAAAGTGATATTTTCATAGCGATTCCCTACTGGATTTAATGCCACATACCTAATTAGACCGTAGGTTTTGTTGCACTCTCAGTTCATTTATATTGTAGCATTTGTAGCTCGAATGAAGTGCGAAACGGACGAGGGTTAACGAACTCATGTGATGGAGCTGACATAATCATTGGCAATCAAGCTTTGGACTTTCTTTTAGAGGATAACTTTAGATTGTCCTTAACATAAAATGCGTGATAGGTAGGATGACGGTTAAATAATGCGCGGTAAAATTATCACCAACTCCTATTGTCAATAGAAGTCTTCTTATCCTGTTGTGGGTGCATGCTTCGTGTTTCTAATTTTATTGTTTTGACGATCTTGATAGCATTGAATGAAATGAATGATATCATTGATTCGAATTTCATGATTTCATTAAACAGTAGTCTCACAGCTTTACACTATTTGTTAATTAAGGAAAACCTAGAATTGGCCCACTTATTAACTTAACAAATTAGCATAAGATATTGTTGTTGTTACTCGTTGTTTTCTAAAATAAAAAAATCAAACACAACTTTGCGATGCCAATTTCGACTGAATCCACTAGACAATGTCGCTATAGATTCCTTATCATTAAACAAAACTCCCATATTTTTATCACTGTACTTTTATACGGTGTTATACGAGTGTGTGTGTGTCAACGGTGTATATACGAGTATTATCTCTTTTTATCTTATCGAATTAGTCCGTTTTGTTTTAAGTTCTTCAACATATTGTTTTACCAAGTTCAGTTATGGATCCTATCGAATATATTAGGTTATTGGTATCGCCGGCAGCCGTTTTTAGCGGAAGGCGTGGCGTGACGGATGCTAAAATGTCCCGCAATCCATTTCCTGCGTAGATAACATAGAAAGCTCAATATAATGAAAAAAAAATAACAGAAAGTTATTTGATAGAGTGCGCAGTGGCCGCATTCGTGCTGCGATGTTTTGACAGAAACACAGATCGGCTAGGTTCAATTCAGAATTGTTTCAAACCAATTCATTTCAATTTTTTTCCGACGAAAAAGAGTGGTGTTAATAAATTTGACTCCTATGTCTATTTGTGGGTGTTATTGTGTGGGTCTGTGTGGCATCGTAACTCCTGGACGGATGGACCGACTTAAAGGCGTTTTTTTTTATTCGAAACATAATTTAATCATGGTCGAAATCCGTTTAGCAACGAAGCTAACCGGCTGGTTTTCTAGCTCATTCGGAGGTTTCTAGTCTCTCGTAAAATTTTGCAAAATTTCAATCTGATTTTCCGTTCTTAAAGCTGTTCTCACCGCCACGTTTGGTCACCTGCGCATACGCTTCTTGCGTCCATTCTATGCAGATATGAAAGCAACACCGGCTCGGCTTTACCACTTTTTGTTGACAACTTGAACTCATTGTTCTGTTAGCGCGTTGTTCGATTAATGGTTACTTTAGATACTGTTATTTTGTTAATAAGCTGTTGGAGGTTTGTGTGAAATGTTAGTGTCTGGGTGTTTAATATTCACATCACATGCATACTCTATTCCCAAAGTACGTAAGTAGCTTTAGTACTAGTGTTACAGCTAACGTATTAAAACGTATCAGATACAATACAACATTGCCTCCGTTCGAGGATCGAACCCCGGACCTAATAGATGGCGACACTTTTGAACCGGTAGGTACATACGGCTCTACGTCAAGCTATCATTCATTCATTTTTGATGCAAAATCATCCTTACTACGCATTAGATACCGCAGTGATTAGCTTGACGTGTGGCCGTGCGTACTAGGTAGGTACTCACACTTCTCCACGTAGGTCGTCAAATGTGATAGAATTGTTAATAATAATAATAATAGTCCTCCTAGCCGATTTCGACCACGGCGGAAAATCTCAAGAGAGATATTATAGTGCACAAGTGTGAGCGCAATACACAGGTGCACTCACTGTTCCATCACTCTCAAAGTTCGGTGAGACGGCAATCCGACATGACCGGAGAGCGATCAGGCGCAGGACCAACGGCTTAACGCGCTTTCCTTGGCACGGGGGTGTAACACCGCCAACTTCCAGTCTCCGAGCTGCTTTTGGGAAATTCACGACCTGGGATTTGAACCCAGGATCTCTCGGATGTAAGGCAGAAACTGCCACTACACTAACAAGGCAGTCAGGCAGTTTGTTAAAAGGTAAGTCTTAAACCTGTGCAGTGAAAAAAGTGTTATTAAGTAGGTATGGGTGAGGTTCTAGCGAAGGTTTTGGTTTAAAGTATACCAAATACCTTATATATGACCAAAGAAATGAAAGTCATAAATAATCGAACTTTGTATTTGAATAATAGAAAATATTATTTTATATGCAAAAAAGACACCTGCATGTCTATTTAGAGTCAAAGTAACGTCCAATTACAAGTTTATGCGAGGCGAACACAATAGAATACCAAATATGCAAAGTTTGTATACAGGCTGTCCTAGGAAACCAGTACCAGCTGAAGTAACCGAACTGTACCAGCGAAAGTCTGAGGTCCTTACTGTCTCCTAAGGCACTAAAACTAACGTTGACACTATTGAAAAAAAATATTCTTGAACTTGACACCAATTGAAATCCTGCCAGTAGATATAATTTAGGCGTTCTTTTTATTCGTACAGGTGAAAACAGAATGCAGTCAAAATATTCATTTAAAAAAAAAACAAAAAAGAAACACCATACAGAAATAGTTACTAGCTAAATCCCCCTGAAATTGAAATAAATAAAAAAACCGGTCAAGTGCGAGTTGGACTCGCGCACCGAGGGTTCCGTACAAACCTGTAGATAAGGAGTAGTAACTTTGAAATTTTCAAAATTGTCAAAATTTTCTTTTTTTATATGATGAATCTGAAAATTTACGGTTTTCGTAATTTTTCCTATATTTTTACTATAAGACGTGACTTCGTACTAAATGTCAAGATTCTAAGTTTACGGGAAGTACCCTGTAGGTTTTGATTCCCGTGCGAGTTTCGAAAATTTGCGGCCTAAATGGCTGTATCTTTTGATTGCGTTAGCTTAGACGGAACCCTAAAAATCATATGTCGAGAACTGTTGAATATCGCGGAACATACATTAAGGTCGAACGTTTGGTATTAGTGTCCCCTAACTCCAGACCTTCGCTGTTACAGGTTTCCTGGTACACCTGTCTAAGATCAAACAACTGGATAAGTTTTAGCTCGTTAATAAAATGTTAAATTCACATTCCTGTCAGCGTAACACGATATCCTACTCGTACGTAAAAACAAAGTAACACGAAAGCCTAACTTTGTTAAAATGATGAAAAATAAAATAACCACGTAGGTATGTACGCAGAGCCGTTTGAATATTGGCAGGTTGTAACTTTTTTGTCTTTTCGGAAGGTTTATTCCAGCCTGATCATCAGAGCTCACATATTTTAATAATCATAATAATCATAATCATTTATTCCTTCATAAATTAAATTAAATTATGTAGGTATTTTCTATTCCGGTCTGATCCACCTACTGGATATTCCTTTACACAAAATTTGTCTGGAAGAGATCGCTTATAGCGATAAGACCGCCTACATCTGTCTATGTAAAACTTATTTGTATGTATTTTTGGTTTATTAGTAGTTTTAGGCAAACAAGGAACCGACTACCTACTCAGTGTGCAATAATTAACGTGGATCCGTCCGGTATAACAAAATGTCAGGGGATCACCACCAGGGAGATCAGACCGGGAAGAATCCAACAGAATAAACAAACCAGTCTCTTATACCGCATCCGAATGGCACCACTGCTAATTGCGAACGAGAGGAGCCGCGGGCGTGGACTAGTCGCGATAGCATCGAACGGTTGCACTTACCACTCTTTATGCCCGGCGTGTCTTTTTACGCTGAGATATCTCAATATTAATCTGCGGTAGATACCATCCGTGTCGCAGTTGAAATTAAAAATCCGCTCGGAAAAGAAAATGCCGCTTGCTGATTGGCCAACTTGTTCCCGATTTTCGACGCACGATTTTATGATTGCGGTAAAAATTTAACGATGGTTATTGTCGGCCTATGCAAAGTTGCACTTTTTCGCACTTACGACCTTATGTTTTTAAATGCTTAAACCAAGTTTAGAGTTTATTGAAAAGGGACTTCCATAAATAAAATTGTACTATTAGAAATATAACAGCTAAATAAAGCAAAAAAAAAAACAAAAAGAAGTAGGTACTTCCTATTCGTATTTTGTAATTAGCAATTTTTCTTTTTTATTCTAAATTTAAACTGAAGAAACCTTTTCCTCACTAAGCTATTTGCCTTTTAGTAGATTTTGGTCTACATGGGAACAGTCTATTTCAGCAAAAGATATGTTGATGGATAGTTTAGCTATATACTTACCTATCATACTTTTTAATAAAAATATATTTTACAAAAAATATTTTTCAAATTTACAACGTTTACGGTCGAAAAATCCTACGTGTTGCTTATCGCATGAATACCGATTTCCTACTTTTGCGAGAGCATCCGTATCGAGTGTGAGTGTCCGCAGTTTTATTGATTCGCAGAAATAAAAACAAACATAAATGGGAGCCGCCGCGCAGATTAAGTTGTATTTTCATTTAGCCGTTGGCACAAGGCATGAGTTAAATATATACTACTTTTGTAGTTAATCTTGTAGTCGAACTTATTAGATTTATTGAATAAATGGGTCAATACATTTGTTTTAATATCTAGATTCAGTACGTAAAGTATGAAATGCTATAGATGTCACATCGCAAAGCGGTTGCTTACATAACATAATTTGGAGTGCTAGGTACTGCATAGGTAGGTACTTTCCATCTCAGCGTCGAAGAAACTTTCAGAAATGCTAACCGACAGAAACTTGCATAATTGCAACGGTGTCTCTCAAACGTTAAACCGACAAATTATAAATTTGTGATATTGGTCAGTATTAAATGCTGCCTTGCTAACTTAACTTTTACCACGTGGCTGAAGAACAGAAGTTTAGATTCAGAAAAAAAACACAGAAAGCTGGTCGAGGTGTCAATATAAGCCGTTAAATCTAGGACTCGGACACCGGTAATACCAAAATACCGGTAATCCAATATTAAAAATTTTAATACCAAAAAAATACCGGTATTAAAAAAAGGCTGTACCGCATACTTGCACCACACCAGTCCCCGAGCCGCTGTCCACATACATCATCGCTCGCGTAACGGCGGCGCCCGCGCAGCGCCGATTTACGGCCGCACTAACCTTTAATTTGGACATAATTTAATTTGAACACGCCGCATGCGACTTAATTATGATATCCCGATAGCGGCCGATCCGTGTTGTGTTCCAACTGTTTAATGAGTTAGCGTCGTGTTCAGATATCTGTACGGTTTGCGGTACTTTTGATTCGATGATAGGTATTGTTGCTTATATTCATTTGGCTATAGTGAAAGGCTATATTGATTTAATTAACTTGCTAATCATAAAAAAACAGACAATTAATATGCCACTTCCATAAGCCCATTTGCGGCGGGCGTGTCTAAGTTAGAACTAACTGCAATTCAAGTTATATTCTATTACAATTATTTAACAGTTCACTGCTTCACGTGGTCTACGCGATGAATAAGAAATTCGAATAATAAAGACGTATGTGCAATTTTAGTAGGTACATATTGACGATGATTTCATCATATCAGCCTGTTACAGTCCACTGTTGGAAATAGGCCTCCCCCAAGGAGCGCCACAGCACACGATCTCCCGCCTACACTTGACCTACGATGATTTACATTTACATTTTGTGTATGTGCCACGTACTATTGTTATTTTTAAATAATAAAATGTATCAGAGTATTCAAATAGAACCTTTAAATTCTAGATATGCAATCGGCAATTTACCAAAAGATTATATGTTACAAATATGCCCATTGATTAACTAGAATTGGTGCGAGTTCATTACCAGTTTGGTAGTGAGATTTCGGGAACACAATGGCAGCCATTATCCGCGAGCTTCATTACGGTTCCAATTTGAAAACGATATATCTACATCCTGTATAGCACTACTTACAGGGTTGACTATTTCAAATAAAACTTTTCATAATTCACGAAAATTATTTCCTAAAAAACCTCTTTTGTACGAGTAAAAGTGGTAGCGTAGCATATTTGAAAAAAATATTTACGACAAACACACCAAACTTGTGGTTGTTCTTTAGAATATTGAAAATACGTACGTTGTGTAATGTTATTTGTTGCTATAAATATCTTTTGATTGAGGTAAAGCTACCTACTGTTATCACATACATTTTTCGCTTGTATGATTCTACACCGCAACACTAAGTGAGCATAGCGTAAGCTAATTCTCTCATACATGAAAAGTCTCTTGAATCCTGAGCGCATTTTTGATGATGTCCATCACCATTAACGTATCTTCGCTTCAATCGCTGGCCAACCCTGAACATTCCCAGTAACTCAATTTGCGTTGCCAAAGTACGAAATCGAATCCACCGCGTCGCGTGCAAAATCCACGACCATTTGTCATATGCAATCGCAGCCGCCGGCAGCGAAAATTGTGCGTACGTGTGAAAAATTCATAATTAACTCGCCAAGACAAAACCCGCACAATCGAGATAGCATTAAAACAAATTAGCGGTTGCAAATAAACAAATACGAGACCAATGAATGATGCCCGATAATTAAGGCCTACCGTATCGAGTCGTTGGCTCTCGAATATCTCCATTCGGATAAATGTTTGGTGCGCGATTATTTACTTTAAAAAAAAGCAAGATATGCTTTTAAATTTCATCGGTTTTAGGAATTCATTTGAATTTTCAATTTTGTGAACTGAACTAAATTGTCTTATTCTTATGTATTAATCTACTCAAAACTTTATCGCTGAGCTGTTTTGGTAGGTAAAAAGACGTTTGTCTGTGAAAAGTGCAACCTACTTTTATTCTGACATTACCGTTCGCAACACTTACAAGTGATTTAAAAAGAGAAACACGTAAGCATCGACACATTATTAATGACGTTACAGTAACGTCTATAATATTACGATTGATATCTTTTAATTATGCGCCAGAGTCGAATGATCTCGTTACAACTGGTATATTAATTATCGACCTTATCAATCCGCGAATTAATGGTGCCCATAAACAAACGCGGTTCAATATAGGTTGGTTGTCATTTGGACACGCCTCCGCTCAGAAGTGGAGCGAAAACATTAATATTAAATATTTTTAATGCCGGCATTTAGTAGAGTAGTGGCCGGGATTCTGACTTTAAATGTACGTTTTAGGTTGACTTATGGAACATTACTATTGCTTATTTTCTAGTATTTCTAACCATTTTATGGGTGAAACTCAAATTTAACGATGTAACGACACTTCAATGTCATTGATGACATTAGAGTTTTAATTAAATATGAATATGACCCAATTAATAAATTATTTCATAATTTTAAAAATTTACAAATTATTTATCATTACAATTAAAAATATTTGTTTTGTCGTGAAAAAAGTTTATAACAAACCCTCAAGTAAGTCATTGTTGTGATAGAATTTACATAAAAATATTAATAAAATAATCATATTCAACTGGTTAATCTAAGTAACGACTGCTAAACGTCAAGTTACGGCTGTCACAAAAACTGCAAGCCTAGGTCGTGTGGTGTAATTACATAAATGAGTTATCAACGAGCGTCACCTAGTTATTAGTGCGCGTTACCATGCACTTGAACTTTTGAGGTTAGTTGTTTTGTTGCATGTCACAGTGAATTAGACAAATTGTAATTTTGCCTAGTGACTGGGCGACATGCAGTTGGAAAAAATTACACATCAGTTAGGGTATTTTTTCTATTTTGGTGCGGTCAAAACATAAAATTGTTATACTTAAAATAAATTGAAAATACATTGTTATTTAACGGCGTCTTATTATTTTTATCAATATTAAAAATGTTATTAATATCGACTTAAAGTGGATGACTACGGACCTGCCTGACTAGCACTTTATGTCATTAGTTCAATGCCTTCTTACTCATAAAACGAGTATACTTAAATAGCTTCAGTAGTTTGGCCAATGCATTGAATACCTGAGTTTTATCTGTGTTATAAAATAAAACTGTATCTACTTTTTTCTCATTGCCCTTAGAATTCTTCGAGCATGGCTGGTCACCCCATACCACTTGTAGTCTATAATGTAATCCACTTAGTTGCAAGGGACACTTTTTGCCACTCACTCCTACTGTTGTAATTAAAAAACAAACACCGTCCGATATCGCGAAATCGCACATTATTTTGTACTTAAAAAGACGTTAAAGTTGGCGACATTATTATAATTGTCTTTAACAACCAATCTTTGTAACAAAACAAAGAGTTCAATAAAGAGATTGGTATCTACTTATGTCAACAGCGTTTTGGATACAACCGACTGCTTAATTAACTGATAGTGGAAATAAGACGTGTAAAATAACAAATTTTCATACTTTCTCATTACCCAGAAGCTAAATGGTATACACCTACTTGCAAGCCATTATATTATGCCTAGTTATTTTTAAAACGGTTCTATTGCAAGATGCATTGGCAGTCCGAAGCTGTTACTTACATAATTATTGCAAATAAGCCATGAAAAATACAAAGTAAACATGCCCATATTCGGTGCTTATTAAGGAAAATTTATCAACAATAATGTACTTTGCGCATCAAATTTGAATACATTTACCAAAGTCACATTGTTTCACAAACAAATTGATGGGAACCTAGCTTGAGATAATGAGTGGATATATCGCGTTCGTCGCGGTGCAAAAAAGCCTTTCTAATCACGAGCACCGTCGTGTACCAGCAAAACGATAATTAATTAGCTCGTCATTATCTTCTTTCTTGTTATCTCTATAGAATTTCGCATCCCACTTTTCTTAACACCGCTCATTGTTATCATTGGCGATCGCAAAAAGCCGAGTCGTGCCGACAAAAGCTGATATAACATTGCACCGGCGGAATCCACCGAGCCCCAGCTCATTAACGCTTCTGCGCAAATCTATATCTCGCCATGTAATCGGCCTATCTTCGCTTTTACAACCTTTTAAAAGATAAATCTTAACCCGAGCACGAAAGTCCAAATTCGAACGGTGTGATTTTTTGCAGTGTTTCGGTGCATAACGTCGTATGTGCATTTGCGGCTCTGGTAGCGCACACTGAGCTCCAGTTTTTATTGATAAAAACTGAAATTCAGCAGCTGTTGAAAAGTCGCTTGTATTGTTTTACTTTTCAACAGTCCTTTTTGTGTCGACGCATAACGTCGTATGTGCAGTTACGTCCCATTTAAATTCCAACTTTGATCCTACATCTTCATGGTTAATTCCAAGTTTTTTAGTTTTCCTTTTGTGTCGCTTAAAGCCAAATACGATTGTGTACGATGCGCGATTAGTGTTTTTGCGCGGCGCGGTAATTAGGGGCGATCGGCGGCGCGTATGAAGACATAAATAAAAGGAGATCTCTGGAATTAGCGACCCGCTAACTGCGCACAGTTGACTTAAAATTTCGATCGATCGTTTGTTCCGATTTCTTTGGGAAGCCGAAAGTTATTGATCATAAAAGATTGGCTACGTGGTCAGGTTTTCAATGCGGGGAAATCGATGCCGTATCTGTTGGTGTATCATTGAATTGTTTACCTCCAAATTTTTAGGTCTTAGTGAATTTTTGATCATAATAAGATATATTTACCTCTATACTTTACCGCCAATGGCTGTAGCCTAAACGTCGAGATTTGCGGCAACAGTATGCCACACCTGTGCCCTGGGTTATTGCAATTACTGTCAAGCCTAGGTGTACAGACTACACATAATTAAAGCTTAAGTTTCATTTTGGAATCAAAAAAACACAAATTGAAAGTTCCAAAGCTTACCATCGCCTTGTATTGCACTTCCCTTTATCATAAGAAAATTAGTTTGGTGTTCCAAAATTATTTTCTTCAAATCTTGTGCCCATTAATTATGTATTCATTGTTTGCTGATTGGCATATTTATTTATCCAACGGACGCGGCTGACTTCTCACTTCCAAAACGTTGCAACAAGTGATTAGCATAACCGAATCGGAGATACATTTGATTGAATTAGTCGTTTAACAACCGATTGCTTAATCAGCTGTGGCGAACGAGTCAGCTGCTTGGGTGTATAAAAAAGTGGATGCGAGTTGAATCGGGAAGCTCGGAGTTCCGTATATTAAAGAGTTGACTGAATTGGTTAATGCAATTTTCAAATGCTGGGAATCTCAGGATCTCAAAAGTTAGTTTCTTTTTTAATTTTTGAATCTTTAGAAACCAGACAGTCTAAGCTTAGCTTAAAAATGACTCAGTGACTCTTTACTGTCACTAAATAAATTGTTAATAAAATGATGTTAATTGGTTTGCGTTCAATATGCAGATTCAAGTATACCAGGTAGTATCTTCTCATTTGCTTTCTCTCTCGTTCTGTTTTTGCTCTTTCGCTCTGTAATTGCTTTCACGTTCTGTTTTTGCACTTTCGTTCTGTTCTTGCTCTATCGTTCTGTCCTTGCTCTCTCGTTCTGTTCTTGCTCTATCGTTCTGTCCTTGCTCTCTCGTTCTGTTCTTGCTCTATCGTTCTGTTCTTGCTCTATCGTTCTGTTCTTGCTCTCTCGTTCTGTTCTTGCTCTATCGTTCTATTCTTGCTCTATCGTTCTGTCCTTGCTCTCTCGTTCTGTTCTTGCTCTCTCGTTCTGTTCTTGCTCTATCGTTCTGTTCTTGCACTCTCGTTCTGTTCTTGCTCTATCGTTCTGTTCTTGCACTCTCGTTCTGTTCTTGCTCTCTCGTTCTGTTATTGCTCTATCGTTCTGTTCTTGCTCTCTCGTTCTGTTCTTGCTCTATCGTTCTGTTCTTGCTCTCTCGTTCTGTTCTTGCTCTATCGTTCTGTTCTTGCTCTGTCGTTCTGTTCTCGCTCTATCGTTCTGTTCTTGCACTCTCGTTCTGTTCTTGCACTCTCCTTCTGTTCTTGCACTCTCGTTCTGTGCTTGCACTCTCGTTCTCTTCTTGCTCTCTCGTTCTGTTCTTGCTCTATCGTTCTGTTCTTGCTCTCTCGTTCTGTTCTTGCTCTATCGTTCTGTTCTTGCTCTGTCGTTCTGTTCTCGCTCTATCGTTCTGTTCTTGCACTCTCGTTCTGTTCTTGCACTCTCCTTCTGTTCTTGCACTCTCGTTCTGTGCTTGCACTCTCGTTCTCTTCTTGCTCTCTCGTTTTGTTCTTACTCTCTAATTGAGGTGTCCATGAATCGAGACACTGATGTGTCTCCTCGACGTTAAATATGAACAAAATGATCATCATTATGTAATTGTGTAAATATACAAACATAACTATCGCTGAATTCTAAAAGTATCCGACAGGTTCGTGCAAATTTCCCAAGCGTCTGTTACAATAGGTCGGTATGCAAATGTCTTATTAAGCTGGCACTTCGACAAGTGGACGTTGCAAAACTATTGTAATTAAGTGCGCGCGCGCATCTGCATACTGCGGTGACTATGTACATACACTCCATTATTTAATATCACAAAAAACATGCAAAGTCTAGGTTTTTAGTGCAATTTTAGCAATCGCGTAATTTAGATACCGACGTATCCTGGCTCAAGGCAATTGTTACTACTGCTATGATAGTAGTAGGGATAGCCCAAGAGGGGATTTCGGAATTTACTAAAGCGTGGCAAATTAATATACAGGGAAAATCCTTGTACTCGGTTAAGTACTTCCACCAAATATGAACACCATATATATGGATCGGATTATTTAAAAAAAATCATCTGATATTATCGAGCGCGACAGATTAAGGTAGGATGAGTTAGTTACATTATAAAACGTGGATATTCTACTAATCTGAAAATTTGAGAGTGACGTAAAAAAAAGGGGGACGGCTAATTCTGCTAAGCTTCTTGGCGACATGATTTCGGTGATTTACCACTGAAAGGCACTTGTTTCTTGTTTTCACTTTAAGTTTTTAGTTTAATGCGTGATGCCTATATTTCCCTCTCCGTGTTTCTATTCCTCACTCACTCTTTCTCTATAAAATGAAGGGAAAGCCTTTCACTTCGTCCCCATTCTGATTTCTTTTGCCATGACTTAATATTCTATTTAAAAAAAAACTTAACTTTTTATTCGCATGCAATAGTAGTTTTCAATAAATAAAGTTCATTCAAAGGCGACATTGCAAACTAACATGCAGGTTTCTGCACGTGTCATTTCACGGAACACTGTAATCTAAACACATGCTTCAAAGTGCCCAAATATTTTAGGCAAAACTTCATTAAGTCAGATACGCGTCCAACTTGCACTTTCGACAATATAATTTATAAATAAATAAATATTTCACAGAAATCAAACCAATTCTCTAGTCCCAAATTAAGCTACGAGGCTTGTGTTATGAGTACTAGACATACATACTTAAATACTTTTTTTTTGGAAATAAATACATATTATACATAGAAAACACCCAGACCAGTACAAACACACATGTTCATGCACACCTATGTTTGTACTGTGCGGGGATCGAACCCGCGACCCTTGGTTTTAGAAGTCCGACCTGTGGACCTCTGCACCAAGCGGTCGTCGCTATATTTATATAATTTGTCGCTATAATTTGCTGTCGTACTTGATGTAATTTTTTTGATGAGAGAAATGCGAGAATACACTTGAAGTCTTAATTCCATTCACCTTCAATATTTTTTTACCTACAGGTCAATACACCCCCAGCACAGTACGTGGAGGTATTCCACCACATTTTCCGGTCGATCGGCGAGTCCTACGTAATTAAGCAGCGTGGCCACCCCGACATTACCGATTGATGATTAGCGCATATAGCGCATGCAAATACGTGCAACAGCATAACGAAGACAGTTTCAGCTACGCAGGGTTGCCAGCTTTGGAAATTGGGAAGGCGGATATGGGATATTTTTTTAAATCCAAAGCTATTTGTCGCATCGTATTTGTACTCGGTCGCCGTTGTTGGAGATTGCACGTATTTCGTATACCTGAACTTACTAGAAAAAAAATAACCTTGCCGAAAATAAATAAACAGCCTTCTACACCGACACCTAAATACCATAATGTACGACAGATTAAATACTATTGTTAAGACAAATTCGTTTGCGACTTCGTCCGCGTTTAAGTTGGAACAAATGTTAGAGTTTTGGCCCAGTCTACTCGCCGAATCTTTAAAACGGTACCTAAATCATATTTTTAGGCCCTAGAACTGCGACGCAGACCGGTAGGAAAGGAAAGCTCTTACACCATAATATACCTATATATAGAGATAAAGAACCAGGTAGTGTGTAACTTATTGAGTGACAACCCTATATTTTGAGGTGAGCAGGATTTATTGGCACCCGGAGCGCGGACGCGTCACGCCAATTTGCTTATTAGCCGCCTTCTAATACCGCCTCACTAGATATTACTGAAAGTGAAAATGGGTCGGTTTCATCCTGAAAATCTACTGGACAATTCGTATGTATTTAAAACTATAGCTATCCCGTTCTATTTCATGATTAAAGGTAGAGACATTAGAACTTAATCAGAAGTTACAGCCAATGTTTTTCAGAGAAGGGACTCTGATTCATATGTCATGATATCGTGTTTTCATACACAACAATAATTGTTATTCAACATATCATGAGGCTAACAGCAGGCCCAGAACAGGCCGAAATCATTTGTTTTTGAATTAAAAATATAGATTTAATACGAGACACAAATTATAAAGGGAAAGGTTAAGCACTCAAATGATCATAATAAGCATCTCTTAATCTGGCAGAATGGAGTTGTAACGCCAACTAATACAACTTAATATTGTAGATTTTCAGTCGATCAATACCTACGCTATAATAGAAAGTGTAATAATAGTCTTCTTGGCCGATTTCGACTACGGCGGCCAAGTACGCAAGAGATATTATAGTACACAAGTGTGAGCGCAATACACAGGTGCACTCACTGTTTTATCACTCTCAAAGTTTGGTGAGACGGCAATCCGACATAACCGGAGAGGGATCAGGCGCAGGACCAAGGGCTTAACGTGCTTTAAATAGAAAATAAATTAGCACCTGAAATACATATTAGGTGATGGCATCCGACCGCAGACAATGCACCGGGCGTCAATTACGACATGAATTATAAAATTAACGTGCAAATGTAACTGAGATGATAGTGCCGCCTCAACCGCTTGTACGAACGTGACAAAAAGTCAAAATAATAATAGGCTACATAACACCACAAATCGTTGACGTACTCTTTACTATCTGTAAAAACGGTCTGCCTCTATAGATTTTATATGGGAATCCAAAATCGTGTCGTCACGGTTGTGTATCAGAAATCGGAGTCAATTAACTGAATATTCAATGAATTTTGTGTGTTTAAAAATTGGTTTCTACAGCTCTTTGGAAATATAGTACTGGTTGTATTAACTTCATAGGGTCTATGTTATTTAAACGCCATGGTCCTGAAAATATTTAAGATAGGCGTCATCATGCCTACAATAGAACTTATTGTAAACGGTAAACATCATGGTAAAAATCAATGTGCTTTCAGCCACAATGGGCGTTGCAAGAACTACAGGAGAATGTTTGAGCCATTATGCCACAAAGATACAGCGCCCATTGAGAAAAAAAAGTAAAAAAATAGGTATTTGTAAGCCACATTCTCAGTAACTAATCACTTAAATTTAAACTCCGTTCATTAGTAATCATTATCAATGTTAATTCTGTTTGTCTTAAGCGCTTTATTGTGTTGTTCAGTAATTAATTTGGGCTATAAAATACAGTTAACACTTATCTTCCCATAAACGTTGCACAATATACTTAAACATTATCAGCCATTAAAACTCAACTATCCCGACATTTTAACCTCCTCACAGCGTTTTACTAAAGATATAAAGTATTTTAACAGTTGTTTTAGTGGGTAGTTGTAAGAAATAGTAATAAAATTACCTACAAAAAAAAGGCATTCTAAGGTAGTTTTTGCGATTTGACCGCCGTAACATCGGCTGGTATTACAGGGTGACGGGGTAGCAATTAAAAATTATGGCGTTTAATAAAGTAGCTACTGGATTCAAGTACGTACTTAGATACGTCTACAATACACTTAAACCATTTGCATTAGTGCCCCGAGCGCGCATTTATCTATTGCCTATTATAGCTATTATAGACATTAGATAAAAGTCCCTCTTTGAATCATAGAGTTGTAGAGTCTTTGTTTGGAACCATAGAGTTACTTAAACAAATGTAAGGAGTCTTACGCGGGAAATGAAAGGAGTTAGATGGGCTCTGTTTCTTAATTTTTTAAATTAATTTTTCGTGACGTATTGTGATAGTGAGGTGGAATTATCATCATAATGTGTTACTAAAGAAAAACAATGGAGTAAATGTAAGAAAGAGAGTAAGGTGCTCCGTACTGATCATATCGATATTCCCGCGTAAAACTCCATTTCTTGAGCTTGGCTAAGGTTACGTTAGTTTGTAAGTTGTAGTTGTAAGAAAGTAGTTTTAAGAATAAACTTACTATTTAGAAGAGTTTTAAATTAAGATTAGGCTGTATGGCTTTGACCGTTGCTTATCCCTTTGGAAATAAAGTTACTACTACTAAACAAAAGTAGGTAAATATAAGTCGTTGTCACCTAAAACTAGTATTGCTGTCAGTAATAAAGAAAATTCCCAATCCCACGATTCCTAAGAATATTCGGGACTTGGATCAATGACTATTAAGTTACCCTAAAGTTGGCTTGTCGATTTTTAATTTAGTTGACTTAGTTGGACCATAAAGGATAATATTATACCACTGAAAAACAAAGAAAACGTTAATAAATATTTTGATCTTACAGTAAAAATCTTTGACTTGAATATTTATTTTTTTAACCGGAAGTCACGGGCTGTCGAGAAAAAGAATACATAGACATGAAACAGTTAAAATTAGTAACTAACCTACGGAAAGTCTATTCCATCCACGTCCGCACGGCCACACGTCAAGTCAATCACTGCGGTATATTATGCTTACGTATTAAGGGTGATTTTGCAACAAAAATTAGTAGCTTGATGTGGAGCCGTGTGTAGGAGGTACTTGTACTAACGGGAAGATTGCTTGCATGATTTGCTATAAATAGATCGGGTAATTTGAAAATTACAATGGAAACTAAATATAAGCTCGTAGTGGAAAAGCTCAGAGGTGTCATTATTACAATACTTTTCTTTCCATTATTTCATTATTATTAATATGTTGTACTATTATTAGTCTGCTATATGTATATTTGCAATAAATATGTTAAATGAATATGTCCATTAGAAATGTGAATGTCTTTTACTTAAACGTTGACGCTTTTTTTAACTAACTTTCCAGTTACAAAACTTTCGAATGAGGCAAGAAAGAGGTGGTGAGCTATAACGGCTAAACAGATTTTGAACAGCCATGTATGTACCCAGCTAAGAACCACCTTCATTAAATTAAAAAAAAAACGTTTTGAAATCAGTCCATTCGCTCGGGTTTTGTGATGCTACAGACAGACACAAACCCAAGAATTAAACTTATAACAACCCTTTTTTAAGTCGGGATTTTTTAACTTATTCAACTCTAACACCCCCCTTTTTCGTCGTATGTTGTACTAGCAGGTTAATGGAAAAATAAACGGTTCAAAATTGTGCTTATGAGGTATTGTAAGCTCTTGATCACGCTTACTCAAGGAATCTTAGCTTTGTAACAACCTTCCATTCTCAACGTGAAATGAAACACTTATCCATTCCAACCCGGCTTGACATGTCTGTTTCATAGAAGTGAAACTGAACCTTTCGATGTTTTTATCGAATGCGGGTTATGTTCAAATGCTCATTTTCGACCATTAGCATTTATATTATCACCTACATATTACGTGTTTCCGATACGTATAACTCAGGGGGCATGCGAAGAGTCCTGTAATTAATTAGAGCTCTCGTTACGGCCGGAGAGGACACAGTCGTGACTGGCATTGCTAATTACTTGACATTATATTGTCAATTTATTCACCTCTGTAAACGTCTGTCTGTCGCCGATAGACTGTGGACAAACCAGTTTTTCAAAGGTAAGTGATGAGACGAAAATATTCATACTTTAACGTAAAGAAGACTTAGGTGCTTCTTAAAAAATAATTGAATTTTAGGATATAGTAGCCGACAATCTACGTCTTAATATAAAAGTAATTTTACTACGAATTTTTTTCACTAGGCGCAGGTAAAACTATATGTAAACCTCCACTGCTAAATTAAAGTTCTCAAAAAATATTGTTAAGTGGTATCTACACACAGCAAAATATTAAAAGTTATATTTTTAAAGATTAATTGCTCTACTACAAAAGAACTAGGCAGTATTTCTCGCATAATGCTTCCTTTTTAATAAGTTATAATTTACTTGTGAAAATAAGAAACATGCGGATAAAGTAGAGTTAATGTTTAATGTTTTAATATAGTCTTGGCCAGAGTAGTTATTATTCTGTGCCATAGTTCAAATGGTAGAGGAAGTTATATACGAGAAAGCTATAGAAACAATTTGCTGGCGAATTTCAATTAAGTTCTTTTAAAATGAAGTGATATAAACTTAGTTCGAGCTCAATTTCTTCTTTTTACCAACTTCATATTGAATTTAATGTAAGATACAGTCTACACAACTAACACCATTTATATTACTGATCGGTCATGAATAAGTTTCAAAAACTTTTTTTTTACATTACGCACTTGCTAGGCAGCCTACATCAGTCATAATAATTAAAAGCAGTATGCTGGCCATTTAATTCACACTTTCAACATTGCTTTGACAGCAACAGTCCCATTATATGTTGCGACAAGTATATTTTAAATCTATGATTTTTCGCGTCTTTAAATATAAGCCAGCCAATCCAAATTGAATGACAGCATTGACAGCAGAAATGGCATAACCTTAAGAAGGCATACGTTTCAACTTGGTTGGATATTATTTAAATAAGCGATAGACACTGCCTAGTTACATTGTAGTAGAGCCATTGTTTTTTTTTTGCTGCATGTCAACCATGTTAGTAGCTCAAGAAATACATACTTGCATCTTATTATTTCGGTAGAAAGGTGAATAAACATTCCTCTATTTCAACAGGAGATCTCAACTCATCAGCCTTTATACGTCCCACAGCTGGGCACAGACACCACATCCCAAATATGGCCGCGCCTTAGGTTGCTTAACTTTTGGTATGACTATACCAAAGCGCTGCAACCACTGCTCCACAAGCACCTCAACAGGAGATATGTTATAAAATTATTTTGTAAACTAGCTGTCATGTTTCACGCTAGATGTTCTCTATGTCACATCTAGCTGTCAAACTGACATGTGAAACAAGATGGTGTCGGATCGTCAGCATGCGCGCGACGTCCGCGCAGCCGTGCGTGACGCAGCCGGTGTAATTGCTAATTAACAATCATAACTCATCAATATAGTAATTAATACGCTACTGCCCGGCCGCTTATTTAACTAATTGCAACTGATTTTCATAAAAATCGCTATTTTGTAACAGTTTTGTGATAACTGGAACAATATAGAGCTGATCGTATTATGTGGAGTGATTTACTGATCTAGTTTGTCAATCTGCAAAATTTGTTGTTTCTTGAATAGAGTTTTGGTTACTTAGTATCGAAATTGTTTATAAAAAAAAATTGTAATGGGATCATTCGGTCATCAGTCCGTCATTTCATCATCATCATCATTATCAGCCAAAGGACGTCCACTGCTGAACAAAGGCCATCCCCACAGTTTTCGACATCGACCGATCACAAGCAGTCTGCAATCAGTGTAATCCTGCGATCTTTATAAGGTCGTCTGTCCATCTTGTCGTTGGACGTCCTATAGTTTTTTAAGTTTTTAGTTCGTCATTTACTTAAGAATATTCTATGGTCTTCTATGCTTACTTTTGGTCATACTAAGTGATATGTCATCGTCAGTCGTGATTTTAAAGGCAAATGTCGCGCGACCTTCTATCTCTGGCGATACATGTTTTACGACATTAGTCACTTGTTAAATCAGCTTTAGACTGCGTGGCGTGTCCTCCGAATTACTGCATCATGATATCTTAATTAAATCGATAATTCGCTGGAAATTTAATTACCTTCTTATCTTTCGGCACGCAATCTTTTCAAATTTTTACTAGCCTTCTCAGAAGACTCGCTTCATTCTTAATTTTTCTAATTGGTGACGGTTACTGTGTAACAAATTATCTGTTAATTACACTTTTTTACTTGGCTACGTTAATGTTATTTAAGTATGATACGAAGAATTATCTATGAAGTCTTTATTAATAATTAATTTTAAAATTTCGAAGAATTAGGTATAGACAGACCCTACTTGTCGAAATCTAGAAAAATACTAGTTAAAAAAGCAATAAAGTTTTTGAACCCCTACAGAACCAAGAGGACGTTATCGATGTTACTGTTTTTTTTTAAATTTATTTGGGATAGGTTTGCTCTTGACCCAAGCAAGACTAAGCCCAACGAGGCTAATACTGAGTCTACGATGGAGCAAGCTCACCTAGAAGATGTCTGTTCACTCTATCTTTGAAAATTTCAAGGTTGTAATTGCAGGGAAACACTGACGCAGGTAGTGACTTCCACTCTTTTGCAGTGCGCACCAGAAATGTGGAAACGGAGAAGAACTATACTAATAGGAGTTACTCGTAAGAAGACTGGGTAGTATCATCTCAATTAGTGCCCTGGTGTGCATAGGCGCAGCGTAGCGAGGCGATGCGCGAGGCCGTTACATCGAGCCGGTCTAGTTTTTGTGCGCGGGCGCCGCTCTTGAGCGTAGCGTTCTTGACACCTTCAACGCTGCCGCTTGTGAATTGTGCCTAATAGTTAAGTAGTTGATTTCTTTTAAGTTTAACAAAATTATATAAAAACTTGCTGTAATTAAAAAAAACTCGTGGTGAAAAATGCAAGTCTATCGGTGCATTAGTGTTTAAAACAATTAATTAATTATAAAAAAAAATGTAGGTAAGCACTGTGATTGGTTAGTTTTTCATCAAAGAAAGAATTCAGTTGTACCGAAAAGACATCACACTTAAAAAATCTTTTCGGCACCGGTCATCAGGGAGGATTCGAACTCCCGACCTTTGGAAGTCCGGTCTAATGCTCTGACCACCGAGCTACCGAGAACCTGGTTAGTTTTTCATCAAAGAAACATTTCAGTTTTACTATTAGTTGCAGTTGTTGAACTTTTCATTTGACATTCTCATTTAACTATATCTACAGCACTCCACATAATCTTGTTCCCGCTCGTCGCTTGCACCAACCGCACAACCCTAAGAGCAGTTTTTGTTTATTAACATTTAATTAGAAGATAAAGTTGTATTAATTCTGTAAATACACATCTGTGCTCATTACCCATCTGTAATTGTTCGGTAGTGTCTGACCTATTGTATTACAAATGGACTGTAATCGGAAACTATAACTTAATTGTGGTCCGAAAACATCATTTATCTTTTAAGGGCGCTGTTAGGTAAAAACCGTCACGGATGACAGGAGCCATAACCGGCCATAACATAAACAACTATGTAATAATCAGTTGTATGAAATGCGTGCTCCGAGCCCATAATGCTATGATATTTGTGGAGGATTGAACCGGTCTTAAGAATTCGCATTTGGTTTAATTAAGTTAAAAAAAATCACAACAATCACTCCAGTCGCAAATTAAGCTACGAGGCTTGTGTTATGGGTACTAGACAACGGATGATCATACTTAAATATATTTTTTCTGTAAATAAATACATATTATACATAGAAAACACCCAGACCAGTACAAACACACATGTTCATGCACACTTATGCTTGTACTGTGCGGGGATCGAACCCGCGACCCTTGGTTTTAGAAGTCCGACCTGTGGACCACTGCACCAAGCGGTCGTCAAAGTTAGGTTAGACGGTTGCCTGATATTGATACCTTTGTAATCACATACCATGTTAAACCGCAGCCTATTGGCTAAAACGTTTTCGACTTATAAGGCGTTGTGCTACGTGAGTGACAAGTGCACTGCACCGCGATGCGACCAATACTTGTGTCAATGTCAATAGGCTAGATGACACCACCAACCGTTGACATACTCTTTATTATCTGTCAAAACGGTCTGCCTCCAAAGATTTTGTATGGGAATACAAAAACGTGACGTGACGGTAGTGTATGTGAAATCGTCGAGTCAATTGACCGAATATTTATTTAATTTTGTGTGTTTAAAAATGGTTTCTACAGCTTTTTGGAAATATACTGGTTGTAATTACTTCATAGGGGCTATGTTTTTTAATTTTTTTATGTATTGAAAATATTTAAGATAGGTGTCATCATGCCTTTTCTCGACTAGACTTATCATTACCTTCTCTTCCTATCTATCCATACTGATTGCTTGATTTGATTCAATAAATCTATATAAAATAATCAAAACTCAAAACATCTATACTGAGCCTATATGTATTCGGAAGTCAATTAAAATAAGTTAAAAAATTACCTGTTTACTGAATATATAAGTATCCCTACGGAACTATCCCTCGTGAGCCCACTATGATAATTGGTCGCTAATGAAATGCGTGACGTCACGGATGAGTTGTGTTGGCATGAGGTCTAGAAATAGATACACGGTCTCTTGTATTTTTCAGGGCAGACGTTGGACTGCAATTTCATCTATCGCTAAACAATCTCGAGATTGAACCACAATGCATGCCATTTTATATACAACTAGCTGTGCCCGCGACTCCGTCCGCGTGGAATAGTTATTTGGGGCATAGACACATACTGTCGCAGACATTTTTTTTTTGATTTAGGAATAATTCTTTCATACATATATTTTTGGTTTCTTGAACCGTTTGCGCAGCGCACGCAACGGAAGCCTCAAGGATGAAAAATTTTCCCCGGTTTTTCACATTTTCCATAATTTATTTGCTTCTCATAGTTGCAGCGTGATGTTATATAGCCTAAAGCCTTCCTCGATAAATGGTCTATTCGACACAAAAAGAACCATTAGTTCCTGAAATTGGTGCGTTCAAACAAACAACTCTTCAGCTTTATAATATTAGTATAAATTTTACCACTTCTAAGGTGAAATGGTAGAGCATTGGAACTAACGTTTTGGTTCATAAAAAGTAGTTTATCCAACGCTGAAAAATTTACCAATCGTGGGACAAAGGCATATGTCATTAACCATTAATCGTGACATCTAGTACAACGGTGTTTGACAGGTTAAATGGTTTTCAAACAGCTATCAATGGAGCTCCAATTGAATGGTACAAATAATAGTTTTTCCTAGCATGAATGCCGACCATCTGTATCAAACATTGATTTATTTGCTTTCGAATGGGACTGAGGCATTTTAATGACATTCTCAAAGCCTAATGCGCTTACGCACAGTACGCAGACGTTATTGTAAGTGATGTGCATCTATCGATAATTATATTGTCGAGTACTAAGTCATTTTTTTCTTAAAGTTAGACTTAGTTAACTGTTTTGGTTTATCTGCTTGCGGAAAGCACCTGTATTAAGAAAACATTAGGTTTTAATTACCATTTATAAGAAACAACTTTGAAACAACATTGCAGTTTTAATTACTATATTTGTTAATCGACTTGTAATTGAGAGTCACAAAGCAATACCAGGACAGGACCTTGGTCCCCGACCATAACACCCGGTCGGTAGGAAGCACTTCCCTTTAGCTTCTTAACTCAAAATCAGTTGCGCCAAATGTGTTTGTACTGGTCTGGGTGTTTTCTATGTATTATATGTATTTATTTACAAAAAAAAAGTATTCAAGTATGTTTATCCGTTGTCTAGTACCCATAACACAAGCCTCGTAGCTTAATTTGGGACTAGAGAATTGGTGTGATTGTTGTGAAATATTTATTTAAAAAAAAACGAGCTTTTTGGATAACGATGTTTTTAAATTTGCCTTTTTTCTGGCAATGGTGGAGTCATTCCAAAGTTATGTGACATTTTCATAAGTATCATCGATATTACGTACCACATATTTTCACAACACTATCTAGCGCCATTTGAAGCTGCAAGGCGTGTATTTATTAGTACATTATCCGAATGATATAGTGTTAATGTTCATAGTTATTGTTCGAAAGAATGTACAATGGCGATCGTCTAGTGTGAATCGAGTTCGAGATGGTTTTTCTCGCAAAAAAGCAAATTTAATACTCTGTGAATACAACAATGTAATGAGTGCACAAGTATGGATACTCTCTATGAAGAACACTATTTTGGAATCGCTCGTTACAATTTTTCTGTCAGTTTTCATCAATTTTTCTGTCATCAGGTTATTTTTAGTTTTAGAGGCTTTTTTTAACGAGTTGTTATAAACATCTCCGAGTTTAGTTTATTAGACCAACTTTCGAGTATATCCATTATATTATTACTTTGAAGCAAAGTTTTTACAGTAATAATCCTGGCCGATTTAAATCACAGCGGCCCACCTCAACAGAGATCAGCCAACTACGCAGTAGATATTATGGTGCACAAGTGGGAGCGCAATACACAGGTGCACTCACTGTTTCATCACTCTTAAAGTTCGGAGAGACGGGAATCCGACATGACCGGAGCGAGATCAGGCGCAGGACCAACGGCTTAACGTGCGCACCGAGGCACGGGGGTGTAACACCGCAAACTTCCCGACTCCAAGCTGTTTTTGAGAAATTCATGACAGAAAATCTCAGAAACAATTTTGGCCCGACCTGGGATTCGAACCCATGACCTCTCAGATGTAAGGCTTTGCTACTACACCAACGAGGCAGTCAGAAGTTTTTAATACTCACTCTTATTATTCGGTTTCTGCGAAGACCAATGGTGTAAATGAAAATGTACCTACATTATTTGCTAACCCTGCAATACATACATACTAATTTTGAAATTCCTAAAAAGGTAAAAGCACACATGCAGCATAGCGTTGCTTTTAATTAGGCGATTGATTTGCATGTACTTTTGCATACGATGAAGAAGTAGTAATGTGCCAATACTAATTATCTAAAGACTTATAGATACTTATTCGGTGCCATGAAAGGTGTTGCTACACCGCCATTTGAGCCCTTCGGTAAAAAAACATTAATTAGTTGAAATGGCTTCATTCTTGTACTTTGGCATAGTAAAATAAGAACAGACGATTAAAGGTCTACTTGCAGCTGTATTTTCTGCAAACGTGAAAATTAGAGATATTATGATTACATTAAAGAGCCGCCCGCGATTTCGTCCACGCAAACGTGATATATGAAACGTGAAACGCCGAAACTTAAAAAAAAAACGAACCTTTTAAAAGAATAACTAACTATTATTTTGGGCCTAAGCATCGCGACTCGATCTGTGACAATAGGATTATATATTATTATTCGTATTTTACTTACTTTTGATAGAGATTTTCGCTATTCAACGGTTATTTTTGTAGTCAAGTACACTAATAGACACACTTTTTTTACACTAGTTCAAAATCATTTCTTAGAGGCTTTCATATAAGAAGGGTTATGAATGACCCTTATTTTTGATTGGTTAGCCTGTGATGGCTTTTTAAGCGAATACCAAACTTGTAAAAACTTATTCATTTAAGTATACATTTTATTTCTCTAAAATTGGTCTCCGTCTGAACTTGCCGATCTGTGTCATCGCTTTTATAGAGTGCATCAATTCGTCATTACCGTTTATACATATAAACAAACGGACTTCGATCCAAGTTTGTAGATGCGCTCAAAAACTAATTTATTCACTACTAGTCTAACTATCCACACTCCCGCGCATATGGTTACACATGTTTGTTGCAAAAATGTCCATAATAAAACCGAATAAGACGCTGCGGAATTCATCTTGATGTGCTGTCGACTGTACACGTAGTAACTATTTAGTAATCTGTGACTGTACTTACAGTTATGCCTTGAAGTCGTTCCGGTGGCTGACTGTACCTACAATTAAGGCGTAGTCAATTTTTCAATCATCAAACGGTAGTTAATTACTAAAATAAATTAGTATGTTCCGTGGATACTAATTAGAATAACTCATCAAGCTTAAAAGCTTATGTTAATGGAAAAGTTTTCAATTAGCTTATTCGTGTGCAATTTATTAATATGCAAAACATATTTATTTAATGAACTGCAGGAAGTTTAAGTAAAAAGCGTTTTGAAATATTACAGATTCACCCCAGGTCACTATGGCGCCATCGTGGGACGAAAAATCTATCTATCTATCTTGTGGACCTAGTAAGAGCGTTGGCCTCAATGTTGATGGGTTCTTTGTTGGTGTTTTTTTTTTCTAGTGGACAAAAGTGTTAATTTTCGGGCCCACTGCTCGCCCAGCGTATGAAGCCGGCTTTAGGGTGATCAATGACATACCTATGAGACATTTTTTTAGATTAGGGTACCACTTAGAAATCTTAAACAGCGTGATGACAATTCAGTTGAAATATTTCCCTATAGCCTTCTGCTTTATTTATTTAAGCTTTATTGCACAACAAAACTATACATGGACTTAACGCCTTAAGGCATTCTCTACCAGTCATATCTTTGGGCTAAGCAGAAATGATTAGAGGCGGTGCGACAAAATAAATAAAAGAGAAATCTCAAAAATAATAATAGAAATAATATAAATTATGAGATGAAATATACAATAAATTAATATAAGAATACATATTTATAAATACATATAATATATACTAATATACACTAAATAAATAAATCAAAATGACGAACGGTTAAAAAAAGATCTATAATGATGGTTGCGATAAAGTAAGAAAGTGTGCGAATGAATCTCTTGAATGATAGTTTGCTGGGAGTCTGTTTTATATTTTCGGGAAGAGCATTCCAAAGCCTAATGCCCTGATTTAAGGAGTGAAAGGAGTTGGATTTCAAATTGATACGGAGAAATGGAAAGGCCAAGGTCAATTTATCAGATTTGACGCGAATGTGTCGAACTGAGAAATAAAAATTGTTTCTCCCTCACAATCAATAGGTGTCGTAAAACAAATTTTAAATGTCTCAACCCGAAATATCATGGACTTTTACCGTGACCAAAAAACGGAACGCGTCGGTGCGTCCTAAAGGCGCGTTTCGGCGTTCGTCCCGTGCTTTTAATTGCGCGTATCATCGCATACTAAAATGCCCTTTAGTTTTTCGTGCCGTAATGACATAATCGTACGGCGGACGTCGCTTCGGTTTTTTGCGCGTACCGAATGCCTGGACCTCTTTTGTAACTCACACATAGTAAAGTATGTCGCCTTAATAAGGAGTAATGAGCCGACGGGAATTGGAAGGAAGTTTGCACGAATTTTTTCGGCTAATTGCCGGCAAATCGTGTTTGTTGTCGAGTGAAACCAACATTCTTATTGTTTTGGTGTATATTATGATGTACATATAACAAATTACCCAAATTCATGTTTAAGTACTTCTTGAAAAGGCTTTAACCTTTGTACTGTTAGATCATTTGTACATAAATGCTTTCTTTTATTTTCATAATTATTTTAATATATAACAATGTATTTCTAGGATTAAGAATAATTTTTGCAATAAACTAAATGTTTTTGTACTTAGCTATAAACCACAACATACTTATTTTGATAGGTCGAGTCTCCAAGACAAATCAGTTCAAGGTTTCCTTTAGTTATCCTAGTATAAATCCTGGAGATATTGATTGAATAGGTTAATTGTACTAATTAATTGACACGGATTGTCACCACGTTCCATTTTCAGCCTGTTGACACAATTCCAGGAACGTTTCCAACAACCGCCTCGCTCTGTATTAAATAATTACAAAACACTTTTTTAATTAAAGCTCAGACTTGCGGCGGATAAGGCGTGCAAAATCCCGTGAATGGACGCCATTTTGCGCGGCCATCTTATACGTTATAATTACTCAAAATGGCGGACCACGCGCGCGGGAAAAAAACGCGCGAAGTGTTAACCGCTCCAGATTCTGTAACGAAGTGTGATTGAGTGCAATTACAAAGGTAAGTGGCGACGATTATCAGCTACCCACGAATCGTGGGATACGGCGGCGGGAAATAATAATTGGGCTGATCGAAAGTTAGACGCTTCCTTATTACCATTGAAATAAGGTTATTAATTGCAGCTTTGATTATCTGCTTGTAATAAGAAGCTTACAGCAAACTTATTTTTAGGCTTAAGCTTAAATTTCGAGCTAGACATAATGTTTCTATGCCTTTAAATATTCAGTAAAGATTTTGTTATACTTATAAATGTTAAGAGATGTTTTCTTTTAATCGCCCTTGTATCTTTTCCCTTGAAAAATCTGGTTGCTGTCCAAAAGGCACGAAACGTCTCACTCCAAGTAAATGCCATCGTAAATATGCGATGCCGGCACGATGTCACAAACTACGTGTTAGGCCCTTGCTTCGCCGACAAAAACGCCGAGAAGCGCGAAGGGTTAAAAGTTGAAGGGTTCTTTGCATTCAAATAAATAAATCAAAACTGAGTTTATTACTTCCAACAAATAAATGGTACAGAACAAAATAGAACATGGATGCAATTGGATGCGGCTCAGCTATTGCTGACATATGACAGAGCTGATTTTCAGACGCTAGGTGCTCCTCTGAGGTCTATTCCTCACAATAGAACTTAATATATAATTTGGTAACGAGGGCTTACAAAATAAGATTTAAATCACACTGCATAACTCTGTGTGTGTGTGTGTGTGTGTGTGTGTGTCTGTGTGTGTGTGTGTGTGTGTGTGTGTGTGTGTGTGTGTACATATCGCCCGTATCACAAGCGCATACGATACCGCAGCATTTTCCGTGACGTGCTGCTCACTGTACTTACATTTCAAATTGATCAGATAGTATAAAAAAAATGTCCAACACTGTAACGTACCATTCCTCTTCTATTTTCCAGACGAAAATGTAATACCGTTATTACAACTTGCGCAGGAGATCAATATTCTTAAACAAGTGAGTCTTCTAAATAATTAATTTGACGACCACTTTGGTGTAATGGTTAAGAATTAACCAAGAGGTCGCGGGTTCGATCCCCGCACTGTACAAACATTTGTGTGCATGAACATGCTTGTTTGTACTGATCTGGGTGTTATAATTATTTATTTATAATACTCATACCACTGTTGATTCTGATGTCTGTAACACAAGTGCTTATGCTACTTACTAAGGAGTCAATGTATGTGATGTTGTTGTATATTAAAATTAAATTGTTTGTTTTGCATTTTTTTTACTATTGGAATCCTACATTATCCCTGATGAAGATTAATACGAGAAAGAATAACAACAGATAATAACCCATGCGAAGCCGGGTCGGCCGCTAGTTCTTCTTATACAGTACAAAGGTATCACTGTTATCACAATCGCGGTGTAAGGGGGTGTGCTCACGTATCGATTTCGAAACAAAAGAGATCCGACGCCGCGGGCGCGGGCGGGCGGCCAGTATTTATTGAGCTGGAGATAGCGATGCCCCAAATATCTTCATTAGCGAATCGGAAAGTTGGAGTAGTGTGGACTGGCCTTTACTTTAAAAAAAATCCTAAGCCGAACCCGCTTATACCATGGTGTTGACCAGTTAGTAGGATGTAAACATAAATAACTTACTTAGACTTATTGTGTTTAAAGTTTCCGTTCTTCATATAGGGTAAAACCGGGAAAGATGCCCCAGTGATAAAGATAACCCGGTTTTGATAACATTAGTTTCGCAGGTAAATTCGATTACTCTTTTACATATCTATCTAAGTTGACTCAGTTGTATTTTTTTTAATCAATATGGGTTCGCTCTTGACATCATTCTCCCTCTAGGAGGTAAAGAAGATGTCGACGATGTAGCGAGCTTACCCAGAAGGTGCCTATTTATTTTCGCTTTGAATGAGCTCCAGTTATAAGAAAGAGGGAACACCGTCGGCGGAAGCGCATTCCATTCCTTGGCTGTGCGCATTATGAAGGATGAAGCGAAGCGCTTAGTGCGTATAGTAGGTATATCAACCAAGTATGGATGGTAACCCGCCGTACGTCTGGTGGCCCTCTGGTAGAATGGACTTGGTGGAATGAGCATATGGAGCTCATGAGCACACTCCCCGAAGTAGAGCCTGTAGAAAACCGACAAGCAGGCAACTTTACGGCGGTGGTCTAGACTATGAAGCTTAGTCTCCACTAGCTTCCTGTCACCAATCAGCCTCCTGGCTCGACGCTCCACGGAGTCCAGAGCGGCTAGTTGGTATTTAGCTGAGCCATCCCACAGGTGAGAGCAGTACTCCATGCAGGAGCGAACTTGTGCTTTGTACAAGGTTAAAAGCTGTTCAGGGGAGAAGTACCGCTTCACCTTGTTGAGGATGCCCAGCTTCTTTGCCGCAGTCTGAGCTTTGGACTTGTATGTCTCGTTGCGACAGCATGCATTGCCAAAATACTACGTAAAGTCCTAACCTGAACAATAAATAGTATATGAATTACTTTCCATTATTTAGGGTTATGTACTTTACCTAAAAAACAATACTAAGCCTCTTTACAAATACATAAATAGAAAGTGTTGAAGAAAGATTGCCTAAAAAGATCCTCTGAAAGGTTCATCTAAGAATTTTCATAGCTTTAAGTATGTACTATGTTAGTAATTATAACGAAGGGCTATAATTATTTTATTTCATTTATTTATTTAAAACTTTATTGCACAAGAAATGTACAAAGGGTAGACCTAATGCTAAAAGCATTTTCTGCCAGTCGACCTAAAGGTCATGCAGAAAGAAGGCAATGGGTGCAGTAAAAATTAAATGAGAAAGTAACTTGTGGTAAATAACGCATAATTACTGAGTGAACGTTGCGTGAAACTAATTACCTTATTCTGATTGAACAAAATCTGTTTTTATTGAACTCTCTCATTTTATAGCAATCCAAATACGAAAACTAACAAACAAACACCCCATAAAGCTATCCATATTAGTGCCCACTTGACACGAGGCGTGGCACCGGCGGGGGAGAGGGAGGGGGGAGGCTAATTAATGTTCTACTAATTGCCGGTCGAGCCGTGGTTTGTTATTTATTTGCTCGGGTGACTAATAGGCGGCATAGGCGGGACTGTACGTCTAGAACTGTGATTACGAGATAGAAAGTCTGTGCGTGGAAAGTTAGAGAGTTATTCAAATCTATCACCTGTCCCAAACAATCAGGATTCGACACATTTTATTTACCAATGTTATTTTATTATTTTATTTTATTTTACCGATGGTAAACAACTCCTTATAATAGGTAAAGGTCAACAATAGATAGTTATTAATTATTTCAACGTTAAAATATCTAACTAAACTTTTGTTTTGTGTATATTTGTTCTTATTTCTAAATCATATAGCATATTCTATGAATATATAAACAATAAGTACCCCTTGACTTGACCTCTTGACTCACTGATCTGCAGAAAAAATGCTGAATTGGTTATATTGATGTTTTATATTAATTACTTACTTAGTGTGTAAATATATTCCATACCCTTCAACTCTCCATCCCCAGTCACACTTCTGGCTTTATGTCTAATTCTTTCACTCTCACAGCTACTCGACTTTGGAACGGACTCCCTAAGGAAATCCAGCGGTCGACGTCGAAATTATCATTTAAAAAGTCACTGCAGTCCCACTACAGGAATGAACTGTCTCTCCTGTCTCAGTGACAGTGTGTTCTTACCATGTGTACCATCCTTATTATGTATACGTAACAATGTATGTCTATGAATTTTTATGTATTTTTATTTAATTTTATGTAAGTAATTAGTATGTATGTTTATAATTTTGAATGAATTTTCTCTGCTTGGCCATATGGTTGACTGGTAGAGAATGCCTTCGGCATTAAGTCCACCATTGTACACATGTTTGTGCAGAACTTAAATAAATAAAAAATAAAATAAATATATTGTAGTTTAAAGAAAGAAATTTAAGCTCTTTCTAGACTGAATACAGGTTCAACCTAGTTCAGGCAAAGGAAGTCTTGTATCGCGGTGTAATTTTTAGCTCTTATGTATTATTTTTTGTTTATTGAAACTGAATAAATGATTTATTTATTACTATTTTATTATTACTTTATTCCAGTCGGATTCTAGTTCAAATCTTCGTGTCTACAAAGCCTAGATTGCCCTCTTGATATTCCACCCACGAACTAAGTTTTTACGAGACGTGGAAAACCTTCAGCTTTTCATGACTGTTGCCGATAACACAATCGACATTACAATTGAAAAACCTAAAAAAACAAGTGTTCCTCTTGGCGAGACTTCTATTTCGACTTATGATACGTTTTTTTTTAAATCAAACTATTTAAAATTCAAATACTTACATTTTCCAGAATGCATGCACAAAAACCAAACAAAAAAAACAATGCAATCGTAAAATACAACTAATAACCCGTTCTACCGAATTATGTCATTACGGACGATTCATATCACACAAACGGACCGAAGTACCGAATTACTTAATTACAAAACGATACGGGTCTTCGCCCGTGGCAAGTGTCGGAGTGGAAAGGAGATTGCGCAGTTTTGGCATACCCAAACCTCACTGTAATGTTATTATACATACCTGCCCTTTTTACGCGGTGGAAATGCATTACGCATACCTGCTACCCGGGGACAATACTGAGTAGGTTATGCGGGACTCTTTGAAGAACGGCGACTACCACCAACATTCTTAAGTACATATATCCAATAAAACCTCCGCGACCTCCCTCGTGCCGCTTTACTGCTTATATACAACGGAGGATTCTTTTAATGAACCTTATGTAGACCTTACAAATAGAGTTTTCTTCTCAATAGATATATTTCATACATTGAGAAAAAGATAAATATAATTTTGGAACTATCGTGTAAGTATCCCTGGTCCAAAATAGCTTGAAATACCATGCTCTGTGGATGTCAAAATTTGCTCAACAGTTTCCGAAATCCAGTTTCTGAATACTATAAATTTAAATCGTCTATCATGATGAAATTCTGCCTGCTCGCTATTCGCCAGCGCTTCTGAGTAAACCGTTCCGACTATTTATCGTGTTATACGCAACGCAATACACAGCTTTTTTTATTTCATCTAATTTTCATGTTCTGTGTCACAAGTCCGAGACAAATAAGGACCCATCCTTATTACGACCATTTTCCCCCATGCTCCCTTTACCATACGTTCTAACTAAATACACGGTATTTGGGTGTTAATTGCAGCCTGACCGATTGCCACCTTCGGCAACATATCGGCATCCATAGATATCTTCGGACGCATCTGATGGATGGTTTGCTAAGTGTTGGGTGCGCAGATTTGGGTGCAACAAACTCACTAATAAATGACAGTGGTGTTACCGGTTTGTATTGAAGTTTGTGTAAGAAAATGCGAAGATAACGCCGAAATAAAACTATAAAGATCAAAAATAAAAAAAAAATGTTTATATTACTGTTGTTTTAACGAAACCTGAATGGCGGATACCTTGTGAATGAGTCCTAACAGGTTTATGAAACACAGTGTTTTGGCAAAAGGGTTCTGCCTTACATCCGAGAGGTCCTGGGTTCGAATCCCAGGTCGAGTCAAAAATTGTTCCTGAGATTTTCTGTCATGAATTTCTCAAAAACAGCTCGGAGTCAGGAAGTTAGTGGTGTTACACCCCCGTGCCTCGGAAAGCACGTTAAGCTGTTGGTCCTGCGCCTGATCTCTCTCCGGTCATGTCGGTTTGCCGTCTCACCGAACTTTGAGAGTGAAGGAACAGTGAGTGCACCTGCGTATTGCGCTCACATTTGTGCACTACGAGTATAATATCTCCTGCGCAGTTGGCTGATCTCTGTTGAGATTGGCCGCCGTGGTCGAAATCGGCTAGGAGTACTTTTATTATGAAACACAACACAAACACAAACTTTCACTTTGCTTTTGTATTAATAACAAACTGATCCTGATGAACTATTTTTATCCGTCATCAAAAAAGGAGGATCAAGAAATCTATTTGACCGTATTTTTTATGTTTATATAATTTAAACTTTTAAACATTCTTTACTTAAATAAGTTAACATACAAATAACCAATTTGTTCACTACTTTACTATTTGACTTCGTTAAGCATCGATTACTTATACGATCACGAGGCGTGAAATACGTTATTACTTTAAAATTGTAATATAAACTTGTTATAAAAATGCGTAATGTTTGTAATGAGCGTACAAATTGGTGATGTTTCTACGAGTTAGCCATTTTTAATTGCCAATAAGTATGATGAGAAAGGAATAATATTATTTCCTAGAATGATGGTAAAAGGCACATTTAAAATGTGTTTAATAGTACGATAATTCATTTACTGAATAATCGCGAAAGATGTTGTATGTCTCTTTTTATTCCAACATACGTATAAGGATATCATAGGTAACATAGGGTTGTACTTATCTGCTAAGTTTTTACGGTTTTATCCATAGACCTATTTAGATTCCAATTTCAATAAAGTTTCCAAAAAAATTGGTTGCCTGTAAAGTCGGTATACGGGCGAAAGTTTTACGTGACAACGACTTTGAGTGGTAAAATAATTTTAATGTGAATATTCATTCATATAACATGAACCGGTGTGTATGCCTATCTCTCTCACTCTCTCTCTCTCGCTCTGTCTCTCTCGCTCTTAGGCGGGTTAACTGTGCTCGAGTGGAAGGGACGCGTGCCTTTCACTTTTTATGTCTGTCTCACTCGCTCTTAGGCGGGCTAACCATGCCCGAGTCGAAGGGACGCGTGCCTCTCACTCGCTCTCATTATGAGCGCAGAACGTGAGCGGAGCGTAACGCAGTTTCTTGAAGTGTCACCCGGCAAACCAATTTATAAGACGTTGTCACGTCAAAAACTATTGCAATCGGTTTAAATACTTGAAATTCAATCAAAATTCGGACAATTGACTCCGACTTCAGACACACAAAAATGACGTCACCGTTCAGTTTTCCCATAAAAAATCTATGGAGGCAGATCCCTCTCAAAATTCGCACTTCTAACCTAATTTAAAGTCATAAATGTCAAAAAAACGACCTTTAGCACTCATTAGATTCGTAAAAAAGTAAACCTCTGGCATGGTTTACTCAATTTTTTTTGGCATTTATGACTTTTAAAAACTAATATTTGTGCATATTAGTGGTGTCATCATCTCGATATTCATCCTTACACGAAATTTCAATTTTATGTTTTCATTCAGGCCAGAGTTATGTATAGATATCGCGACTACAATGTCTCGCGAAAAAAAAATCAATGACCAAGGAGGAACCTAAGTATTCATTAAACTTACTTATGTGTGATTTACGACTATGTTCACACTACTAACGAGTTTAATGACATCATTATGGTAACTGACGTTTTTCTTATGTAATTTCATTTGTAAGTATCAACTTTAACGCAATAAATTTATAAGTTGTGAAAACCTATAAACACTTTGATTTACATAAACTCTGTAGCATAAATGAAATGTATTATGAGGTTGGTTATCCAATCAATAAAATAAACAAGACAAAAAAATTAAGAAAATAAATAACTTTACATCTTGAGACGTATATTAATCGTAAATTAATAATGAATTTACAGGTAGGTATCCTCACTTCAAATATTTTAAGTTGCCTGCCTCGTTGGTGTATTGGCAAAGTTTCTGCCTTACATCCGAGAGGTCCTGGGTTCGAATCCCAGGTCGAGCCAAAATTGTTTCTGAGATTTTCTGTCATAAATCTCTCAAAAATAGTATAAGTCGGAAAGTACGTTAAGCCATTGGTCATGCTCCAGATCTCTCTCCGGTCATGTCGGATTGCCGTCTCACAGAACTTCGAGAGTGATGGAACAGTGCACTCAACTTGTGTAATGCAGGGGGAAAACTCCTGCGTAGTTGGCTGATCTCTGTTGAGATTGGCTGCCGTGGTCGCAATCGGCCAGGAGGACTATTATTTTAAGCAAGGTTTGACACGATCTTGGCTCCAAAATGACTTAACTAAGTATCTAGATATCTAGGAAAAAAAATGATTTCATTCAAAACGTTTGTAATAAATGAACTTCTAACTATTATTTAGCCAATTGTCATTACTCACGCTTCACACAATCAAAGGAAGTACTTAATGGATCAAGTGGCGTCTTCATCAGCGTCAGATGTCAATTGCTGACCTGTAAAATGACGAAGTGTCGCGAATGACACGTAATTACGCCGGAAATGGGACAATTAGCATGAGATCAACTGTTATTGATTAAATGACACTTTAAGACAATGAGCTTATGATTATAATAGAGCTTTATAAATGAAGATGTATTAAAGAAATTATGTCTTAGTTAGTACTTAGTAGTGTTGAGGTATAGTTATATATACCATGAAATTATATGAGCAAGGGTATAGCTTTGAAGCAAGAAAGAGTCCTTTTGTCAAAATATTGTCCATTTTTAGGGTTCCGTACCTCAAAAGAAAAAACGGAACCCTTATAAGATCACTTTGTTGTCCGTCCGTCCGTCTGTCAAGACCGTTTTTCTCAGGAACGCGTGGAGGTATCAAACTGAAATTTCTATAGGATACTTAAGTCTACTGTCCCTGGAAGCTGTAGAAAAATCAACCTTCTAAGCCAACGCAATCAAAAGATACAGCCATTTAGGCCGCAAATTTTCGAAACTCGCACGCGGTACTTCCCGCAAACTTAGAATCTTGAAATTTAGTACGAAGTCACGTCTTATAGTACAGATATAGGAAAAATTACGAAAACCGTAAATTTTCAGTTTCATCATATAAAAAAAAATATTTTTGTCAATTTTTAAAATTTCAAAGTTACTACTCCTTATCTACAGATTTGTACGGAACCCTCGGTGCGCGAGTCCAACTCGCACTTGACCGGTTTTAAATGTAATTTTTTAGTAATATTTTTAATAAATTTTTCGTTATAATTAATTGTAGTTGGATCTAAGCACTGACTTCATAAAGGTTAATTTGAATCCAATGGGTATAAATGAACACCAATTGGTATTCTTTTAAATTTGCCGAATATAATTTACACAACAAAAGATCTTTACCATTCAAATAATTTTCAAAACAATTTCACGTTCATCCGTTCAGCCGTGATGTGGCATGTTAATAACCGAAACATTGTTGCGATCGTACGTGCGATAGTCCGCGGCAGTATATCGCGATCGTGTGGTCCCGCCCTAAGGACAAGCTGAGCATCTGCCATTGCTCGCCTAAACCTCGGTGGACGTGGCAACTTTAAGTTGCCGATTTGAGCGATTTGTTTTCGATCTACCTACCTAATTCATCACGTCAGCCTGTTACAGTCCACTGCTGGACATAGGCCTCCCCCAAGGAGCGCCACAGCGCACGATCTCTCGCCCTTTGCATCCAGTCACTACCAGGTGCCTTCTTCAGGTCATCTATCCAGCTAGCCGGGGGGCGTCCCACACTACGTTTACCTAAGCGTGGTCTCCATTCGAAACCTACCTAAAACCTATTCTATTCCTACCCACCTACTTACGCAAAATAAAATGGCACATAAACCTGATTTCCAACTTCGTGTCGCTTTCATCGAGTGTTCTTTAGCCCAATGTTATGACCGATGGGGAATTCCTTATGGCGTTAAGTCCACCTTTTCTACAAAGTTTTGTTGTGCAATAAAGTTTTAATAATAAATTAACAATTCGGTTTTCTAGACAAAATTACGTTGCATACTCCATGACGAAAATCAGATTCCAAATCGTTTGCTAAATGTATAGTACAACTTAGTGGAGGAGAATGGTGTAGTAAACGAAGTCGATTGCGATTTTGGTAATCGCCTATGTAATGTGACATTGTCTAGGACGCCTTAACTGACACCATTATAGCAAGCAACTGCTAATTGCCACACAAAAAAAACAGTCGACGATTCCTACGTTTTCTACAATTGAACATTTTCAAATAATACTTTTCACGAGTTAAGATATTTTCAATACCGGAACAACAAAGGTCCAGAATATATTAAGCACAAGCGGACCCGGCAGACGTTGTCCTGCCCGTTGCTTTTTTTAAAATTTCTGATCTTTTAAACCTTCCCTGGACTTCCACGAATATCTCAAGACCAAATTATTGAAATCGGTTCAGCCGTTGTCGAGTTTTAGCGAGACTAACGAACAGCAATTAATTTTTATATATAAGACTAGCTGACGAGGCAGACGTCGTCCAGCCCGCTGTTTCCGCATTTTTTTTAAATTTTCTGACCGTTTAAACCTTCCCTGGACTTCCACGAATATTTCAAGACTAAAATTATTTAAATCGGTTCAGCCGTTCTCAAGTTTTAGCGAGACTAACGAACAGCCATTCATTTTTATATATAAGAAGATTATGTTGATTCAGGTGTGTAAGTTATTTATTGGTTTTTGCTAACAATTACTTTATTGTTACCCTACACACTACTGGATGTAAGTAAGTGGTCTGGAATCCAGCCAGTGTACTGCCAAGGTAAACACCGTTTCCGGTTCAGCAATAATATGAAAGAGACTTTCAATAAAATCTAAGGCTTTAACCCCCACATGGTGGACCAACGATCTGAACTTTTTATGTGACACTTGCATCGAGTTTGAGTGCGCAGTGAACGTCGAAGTGATGGGGGACTAACAAATAGTGTCAAAATCTCACAGAATATTTAGTTTATCTCACTGCCACACTTGCCAATGTGGCGCTAGCGTAGGTTTGAATTATATCAAGTCTAAACTTGATGAATGCCATTCACAAAACTCACGGCGGATTTAGATTCGAAGTTTGAAATGAGTTCTTACTGAATCGCTCTGCTGGTGCGCCATCGCAGGAAGCCGCTGGACGCGGGAAGCGCAGTTTGTCATAGACGAAAAGGATTAGCCAGCACCCATGTCACCTCCAAGACAGGGACGGGATACCGCAGGTTTTTGGTGGGTAGTCCCCGCTCCGGATTTTCCCTTGAGCGGAGCCGTGTCCTTTTCAGGACGGTGGGAGTCCCAAACACGCCTGAGGCCCCCAGGCCTCGGTTATGGCTCTTTAAAGGGTTTTCCTGCGAGAAAAAAAAATAAAAAAGTACCAATCGCGGTGGAGTAAGTATGTGTCGAACGGCTGATATAATGATGATGATGATGAAGGCTATATAACCACGGGTTCAATGTTGTTAGTTTAAGGTTTTTACATTAGAATTCGGAACATATATTTTGGAGCACATTTTTTTCCTTGATGAAAATCTGGTGTTTTGACATGCTTGCTACCCATATACTATCACGCGTAAGTATACGGGGCGGGAACGCTTTTGGAAACTTCTGAATCATTATTTTTGTGTAATTTAAAATTTTATATTAGTACTCGTACTTGCTTAATAATAAATTATTTTCATGTCTATTATTGCACCCACAAAGTAATGAAAATAATTTATATGTGTCTGACCGCACTTTTTATCTTCTAACATTTAAGGGCACAGGTAAGTTATCCCTCTGTTATTGTGCTAATTAAACCCCATAACATATCGTATAGGTTTAACTTTTTGTTGACTCATGTATTGCTACGAGTATTAAGCATGATTAAGCTTGTCATTTATATCCTTTGTTTGTGTGGTTGTTTTTCTATTATTGACAAGTGACATTTTGCTATTAGTATTGTATACACAGCTGTTTTTTTTTAATTACTCGGGTTTTGCGGCACAAAGCGATCTTTAACAATCTTATTAAAAAAACGTTACAAAGATTCGATATCCAAGTGCTGAGCAAAAGTGTTTAGAATTTAACGCGTCATTATTGCTATTTTATCTCTTTAACTAGGCATCCTGCCGCCACATATCGACACGCATTGTTCAAAAAAAATATCTTATATCAATAAATCATTTTAATCGTCGGTTTAACATTTTATAGGTTATGCCCTACAGCGTTTTATAGCTGACAGAGATATCACTATCAAGGCGGTGAGCCAAAACAAAGGCTTGGTTTCAATCTGACGGATTTATCCGACACCTCTACAGACACGCCCAGACAGTATATCATACACCCACCGATTATCTCCGTGTACAGCGTGACTTAAAAAATATATTCCAAAACACCCTATATTGCGATGGCATAAGATATACAAAGGTATCTTCATGCGTTGGCGACTGCACCTTGAACAGCTGCTGGTTGCAAGTTGTTATTATAAAAATATGCCGAAGGATTTGTATTAAGTACTGGTTTCGGATTGAGATATTATTTTGGTGAGAGCTGGTTCAGTGAGATTTCTATCGAGAAACTGATGCGACTTTTGGATAATAGTATCGTTAGACAACATCTTCATGAAGATCGTCATATTCATCTCACGACTAAAATAATTTAAAAAACTAAAAAACACGCTTTTAATAGCTCGGGCTATGTGCAATTTTTACCAACTTCTACAAGTCGGATTACACCGATGACAATGCAATAATGTGATAAAATTTTCCTTCATCCTTATTACCCAAAATAAATTTAAATGTAACTAAAAAAAAACGCTTTTATTGCTAACAAAAAAAGAGAAATTAACTTCTTAGTACAAGGAATTTATATTACAGTACAGTAATAAGCGTGGGTTGCACTTTATGTCGTTTTTATAGTACTCTTTTTATAGTTGCCAATAATAGAATGATTTTAATACCTCTATATACTATACCAAGAACCCCACGCTTTTTTCTCTACTGTTATACAAACTCTTTGTACACAAAAATATTGTCTCTTTTTTAGTTAGCAATAAAAGCGTGTTTTTTTAGTTTTTTAAACTATTTTTTTTTATATTTTTAGTTACTAAGGATAATGGAAAATTTTATCAAATTATTGCAATGTCATCGGTAGTTGATACGTGTGCAAAGTATCAAATTAATTCTCTGGTAATTCTGAGATTTTATGGCTTTTTCTTTATATTATAATTTATATGAAATACATGTATGTTTTAGTTGTCAATAAATTGTAAAAAAAAAATCCATTAATTTCAACGTATTAAGATGAATTAATAAGTGGAATAAGGAGGAGGAGGTATTATAAGGCACAGATTGTTCTTGTTAAGTATTTGTTTTTATCAGTTGAGCAAAAAATACAGCTTTAAATAAACTATGCTTAATTTTAAGGTCATCAACAGCTGCTTATTATCCATTGTTATAACATTATAACCGCTTAGTTTTTATTGAAACGGATATTAAAAAGACACTTCATTTAATCACCATTTAAATGTCAATCGTTATTTACTTAAGGCATAGTTTAAATTAGTTTACTCAGCTTACATTGTAGAATAAAACAGGCTATTTACCAACTACGTTGCGTAGAGATAGCTTGCAAATCCAATTATCTGAATTAATGCAATAAATATTGGGAAAACTTTAATTAAAATAGGTTAATCGCAGATAATGCAAAATTATCGATATTGCTAGCTATAATCTCTCTTAGCTGGGTTTAGGGTAACGCCACATTACGAAGGGGTAAACCCGTAAGCTCTTTTTAACAAAAAAAGTAAGTACAAGATGATTGCTTGCATTAACAAAATTTTTAGAACTTAAAAAAAACTATTTGAGCTCGGCTAGTAGAAAGTACAATTTTTCTTTTGTTATTTCTACAAAAGTACATCAACTATGACAAAAACTGTACGTTAAATAGGTTAACCGTTGTAAAGTGTCTGAAATAAGATTAAACAAACTTTCATTTATAAATCATCATCTTGACTTATTTGTAATATTCGTTTGACTTTTTAATGCCGTTTAGTGCCCAGTTCTTAATTCTGTACAGTTCTCATACCTCAACTTTGAACATGCCTTAGTAGTGTGTTTAACCCTTAATGAATGCCGAGGACTCTATGCATTTGGGTTCACAAGAAACAAATTAAAGAATATAACTGTCTCGTTATAAATACAAATTTAAAAAACTCATTTCGAGATATAATAGGGCTAAGCAGATGGCGACCTTAATGTAAGGCAAGAACAGTTATTTCCATTTACTTTCGGTTCCGTACAACGAACGGTAACTATTAAAAAAATTGTATGTGAATCCAAATCACAAAAATATTTTTAACCAGTATAATTATTTACTTTTACTTTTTTAATAAATATACATCAATGCATCACATACATCGATCTTCTCTAAAGCACTTGTGTTACAGATATCAGAATCAACAGTGGTATTACAAATAAACTTAAATAAATACATATTAAACCCAGACAAATGTTTGTACAGTGCGGGGATCAAACCCGCGACCTCTTGGTTAATAGCCAACTTCTTGACCATTACAACAAAGTGGTTGTCAAACAATTTGCCTCGATTTATGTGTAAAACCATCATAATTTGTGAGATATATTGAAGTTCTATTTAAATCTAGTCATCTCTTTGTTTTGATTAAACTGAAAACCTCTTCATATTTATTTTAGTTAATTAAAAATATTTTTTATTAAAATAGAAAGGAATCCTAATCGCTCCTAATCCCTAATCGCTCGTAAAGTACGTGCTAACGTGTATGAAGTATGTACGAATTACAGCATTTCAAATTACACATTGCTTTATCTTATTTTCTTGACATAAGGGCTATTTTACAACAGAAATGTATAGTTAGAGGTACAGGCAGTGCGATATGAGCCGGCAGCAAATAATGTTTCGCGGCAAAACACGGTATTTCCGTGTCTTTGATTATTTATACTTGAGACAGAGCATAGCCTCTAAATATTACACAAAAAAAATAATTTACTTTATTGTTTAGCATTAACAATGCAAAATTCTTTACAATGTGAAATTAAAATTAGCTGATTCATCTTAACCGATTGTTAAACAGCTGAAAATGTGTTTCATTCGGATGTTGTAGGTATCTAACCACATCATGATTATGAATCATGGCTGGCTGCAGTCTAAGAAGCTATTAAAAAAATTCGGACCGATTAGTAAGTGTCGCGGTAGAGTATTCGCCAGGTTTGCGAGAGGTGTGGGTTCGGGTCCCGCTTGTGGCAGTCTATTTTTCTCTAAGTGTGTTTTAATTTACATCGCACAAAAACAGTCAACGGTTGACAGAATGTTGAAACCGCTCTAAATTTGACATGATGTCAAATGTGTGACACCAAACGATTCGCATTAATTTGGATACCAACCCACTATTCGATCACCCAAGCTCTATCTTAAGTATAAATGGTCAAAGTTCCGTGGATTGCGTTTACAATGAAACAAGACGTTTTCGCGTGACTCTACGTTAATACAACACTCAGACACACGCTTATGCCAATCTAACAGTTTAGATTGCATGGAACCTTTTTTCAACCAACACGTTCTTATAAAAATGCACTCAATCGCCAGATATTTGTAAGTAAATAATTATTGTTTCGAGGGCTGGCAGCAACCTTGGCCAAAGAATTAGCTTGGCCATTCAGCGAAAACACGCTGTTAGCGTTCTTGGCACCGTTGACATTGGGGTGGGTCTGCAAGATAAACTTATTTGATTTTACTTTTTTTTGTGTTAAATGTAAATATTTTTTATTATATAGTTAATTTTAATTAATTAGTGTTGGTGTTTATTTTTAATAAATTTATTATGTTGTCAATGAAGTTAGATCAATTTACTGTAGTTAGTTATAAGTATTATTAAGAATCTACAAGCGCCCTTCGTCCGCGCAATCGCGTTCAAGTTCGAACAAATGTTAGAGTTTTGGCCCAGTCTACTTGCCGAGATCGTTAAAACGGTGTACCTCAATAATATTTTCAGCCCTAGCACCGCGACACAGGGTTGTGGGAACGCTCTTACACAAATAATATACTTATAGAGATTCTACGCAACAGACAACAAGCAACCACTGTAGATTTATTTCCCTTAGATGTTTTCTCTAACCTTTCAGCATCATAATTTCGATATCTGGAAAAATGCTGTGGGGTTCTCACCCCACGAACTACTATCGTAGCGTAGTCGTAGCGTTTACCTATCGTTAACTTGTCAATTTGTATGGTCAAACTATCAAATTCTGCCGTTTGGACGACACAAATACGTTACGATAATGTTCGTAACGTATGTTGCTCACCCCACTGTAATAGTCCTCCTAACCGATTTTGACCAAGGCGGCCAATCTCAACAGAGATCAGCCAACAACGCAGGAGATATTATAGTGCACAAGTGTGAGCGCAATACACAGGTGCACTCACTGTTCCATCACTCTCAAAGTTCGGTGAGACGGCAATCCGACATGCCCAGAACGAGATCAGGCGCAGGACCAACGGCTTAACGTGCTTTCCGAGGCACAGGGGTGTAACACCGCCAACTTTTCCGACTCCGAGCTGTTTATGAGAGATTCAATACAGAAAATCTCAGAAACAATTTTGGCTCGACTTGGGATTCGAACCCAAGACCTCTCGGATGTAAGGCAGAAACTTTGCCACTACACCAACGAGGCAGTCACCCTACAGTACCGTACTCTCAACTTTTGTTACAGGGTCAGTGTACAGGTTAAGTTACGTTCAACTAAATGTCAAAACTCAATACGGCAGCCTCTACCACTAAATTCATTTATCCAATTAAAAATATCAAAACAGCGCGGTCCCCCGCCCCGAAGGGCACTCCATTACAACATTTACAACTACCCACGGTTGTTATTCTGTGCCGTAACGCGAATTAACTGTTACGTAGCGATCACGTAAACGAGTCGCTTTGTGACCGAGATGAGCTCATGAAAGGTTAAATTACTCTTAGACTAGAAGGGTGGGTGTGCTGCAGGGTAATATAGGAAACGAAGGAAGGAAACGAAACTTCATACGAAAATAATAATACATACATACTAGATAATATTATAAATGCGAAAATAACTCTGTCTGTCTGTCTGTTACTCAATCACGCCTTAACTACTGAACCAGTTTGCATGAACTTTGGTATGAAGATATTTTGATGCCCGAGAAAGGACATAGGGTCACTTTATACCGCGGGAAAATGACGCATTCCCATGGGAAAATTTAGCTGGGCTGATCGCTTTTTTTACATATAAAATTTAATTTGCTGTTCGTTAGTCTAACTAAAACTCGAAAACGGCTGAACCGTTTTCAATAATTTTGGCCTTAAAATAAACGATGAAGAAATATTTTAAAAATTGCGAAACCAGCGGGCAGGTCAGCGTCTGCCGAGTCCACTAGTACTTTACATTTATTTCTTCCACGGTTCGTCTGGAACTGCAACAAGAATGTGTGTCTTTCTGTCTCTTGGTAGTAATCTAAGTAATCTAAGCTTATTAATGTTATACTACTTCTAGCCTTCCATTATCTTTGTTCTGGAGAGAGAAATTCACACATACAGATTGAGGCATTTAATATCGTCGACACTGAGCCTGTTTTGTGAACTAATAACTTTCTCGTGTGTTGTTTAATAATTGATTCAAAAAAAAATTGCCTCTGTATCCTATATTTTGTGAGCTATGGAAACGAATCAAATGACGGCTTACTCATTTTAATAAATTCAGAAGCTTAGAGTCCGGACACATTTGCGGTATAGTGGCGATTGGTGGTCACGCTGTCAGTTGCCAGACGTGACAAAAGTTTGCCGGATTCGTGCACTGGCGGTTAAAGTTGTCACGTCGTCCATTAAAATCCATCAAGTAGGAAGCTTAGAAGCCGCCGCGCTGGTGCAACGGAGAGCGAGAGATACGTTAAGCTACATCGCTCCACTGAAAGCGAACTGCGACACCCCGGAGGTTTAGTGGTCAAACCTGGACAAATGAGTCCTGCATAACATATGTATGCATAGAGCATTTCCTCCGCGAAAAAAAATAGCTTAGAAGACTTTTTTTCCGGTACAAAAAGTCCTTTACCCTCCCGCCAGCTGGTCACCCCACACCAACCGGCCCGAGGCCACCAATTACTCCACAAAGCTTCTCTGTGACGGCCTCTTCCGAGGTCGCTACCGACGTCGCAGATTGTTTCACAATCACATTTTAATGGCACATTTAATAGACTTAATCTCATGAGCGAGAGATATTTTGAACCTTTGAGCTTGGAGCGCTGCTTGATAAACTTTTTTTTTTTACTTTTTATGATCATATCCTTGGTAGGTTAGGATGTATGCGCCATCCTTAATTTAATGTGCACTAGGTATAGGCACCGACTCAATAGACAACAGCAATAATATATAGATATGGTTTGGAATAAGTATACTGACGAATTTCTTGATCTTATGGATCTGACAATGACTGAGTGAAGGAACATCACCTTAAACAAAAGCCTCCCTCATAAGTTACAGGTCAAGCGATTTCAAGTGGTCTGCAATCAGAGTGTTTTAACGATGTCGTCAGTCCATCTTGCCAGTGGAGGCGGTTGACCTTTTCTTAGAGGTTTCCGGTTTGAACTAGCGGAGCATTGACTATTGACAGAACAGAAAAATCTTTCGACTTGACGAATCATCCTCTTAAAATAGGCCAAAATTTTTGCCTGTTCTGTTTTGCTTACTATATTTTCCAGTTACAATTTTAAGACCAACGACAGAAAACACTGAAATACACGAATATCTCAACTTGCCGACAGTTGCATCTGAAATCGAGCGGTACAGGAAACCATACCTAGAGCGGCTTTCCCTGCATCAAAACCCGCTCGCATCCCTTTTTTAAGCGTGTGCTGGTCTAATGGTCGAGACGTGGGAACTAGGAATCAAGTTGATACTTAAACTTAGGGTTTTTGATAAAAGTTTTTTTTTACCTTGTTGTCAAGTTTTACCTTGTTTTTTTTACAAATTCGCTTGTTAAGAATGAAGATTAGGTAATGTTATTGTTATTAAATTAGAAAAGGAGTTTGGAAGGCAGTTACGCTAACTCACTTTACATTTTCTTTTATATTAAAAATACTCGTATAATAATCATATAATAAGTTAGTACATTTACCAGGTATTCTTGTTATTTTATAAACTGGCTTAGATTTCATGTGTTATGCATTTACTAGGCCGGTGTTATTATTTTGCACTGACAACCTTTACGCAATGCTAGCTCACTCAGTAGTTTTTAAAAAACTATGTAGGAAGGTAGTCATCGTTTGTTCGTGTTCATAAATGAAACAAACTAAGGGCGGCTTGCTTGGGCATCGTGGTTAAATACAGTTTAAGAGCGACGTAAATATGTACATTTAGTCAGCTAATTAAAATTAGCATCTTGCACATCAAAAATATAGGCACTAATCACTTTTAACGAACTGTCAAAGTTAAAAACCCAAAGATGGCTATTTAGCGTCACGTAATACGTTTAGTAGCAATCGCGCGTCATCATTTTGAGGTTATAGAAATATTACCTAATCATAGGTAGGTATTTAAATCAAGACTGTAAAGAAAAATTCGGTTCACAAATCATTACAACATAATTTGTGTGCCTTGACAGCTCGGTTGACTTGATGTGACAGCAACCATTTTGCTTAAGTGAAGTGTACAACGCACAAAAAAAAATGTTTGCCTGTAAAGTCGGTTTTACGGGCGAAGATTTTACGTGACACCGATCATGTTTGAGCGGGAGAGAGACGCAAGGCATTCGCCGGTCCGGCGGGCCTCTCTCTCGTTCGGTGACTCATCGTAACAGACGTGAGCGGGCGTTACACTTTTTCATGAGTGACTACGAGCCACAATCTAATTTAAGACGTTGTCACGTCAAAACGGGAAAAGGATCGCAAGAAACTGATTTACCGACTTCCTAATTACAATTAGTTAAATTACCATCCTAACGGACGTGAGCAAGACCTTTTTAATTGTATTCAGGCTAAACATATTTAGCAAGATAAACGCATTTAACTATATTTTGTTTAGACCAAATGTTGCTCAAGCCACCCTAAGAAGTTTATAGAAAGCTCTGAACATGCATTTTATGTCGTTTTCGTTTGTCTCCAGACAAGCTAATGTTTGCTGAACGTTATCATAAAGCTTCTCGAGGTTCAAAGTCCAAACCAACACATCAAAATATTACCTACCATACACGACCGGCGGAAATTAACAACAAAATCACGCGGTTACGACAACGATCGCAGTGAAGTCTGGGTATGTTGTACACACGGCTCCACGTCAAGATACTCGTTTTATTTGCAAAATCACCATTATTACGTAGGCATGAGATACCGCAGTGATTAACTTGATGCGTGACCGTGCGTACACACGGTTCCACATCTAGCTACTCATTTTCATTGCAAAATCACCCTTATTACGTAAGTATAAGATACCGCAGTGATTAACTTGACGTGCGGCCGTGCGTACAACATCCATCACTCATACAAATATACGAATTTATTCAACATTGAATAGAATCGAATGTTGTGAACCGGTAACACGATCGCGAATGCACTGCGATGCGTACACACTGCTCCATATCTAGCTACTCATTTTCATTGCAAAGTCACCCTTATTACATGTAAGCATAGATACTGCAGTGATAAACTTGACGTGCGGCCGTGCGTAAAATCATCCATAACTTATACAAATATACCAATTTATTCAAGATTGAAAAGAATCGAATACTTTGAACCACCAACACGATCGCGGTGCATCCGCGGACAGACAAAACCCTTACTCTGTCCAAACTTTAAAGTCTCTTCGTCCTGCTCTCTCGCACAGTGAAGCTGGCATGTATGAAAGAGGTAGCTTAGTTCGGAACTATGACATGACTATGACAAAGGCTTCCAGTCACGGATGCGTCAATAATTGGTGTCGGTCGGTGTTGCAGTTTGAGTTGAATGAATAGGTTAAGTATCATTTAATAAAAATGTTATTTAGCTCCTTTGTTGAAAAATAATGAACAGTGATAGGAATAGGTATGCTTATTTGCCTAAACTTAAAAGACGGAACGAAAAAAAATGGAGACTTCTTTACGACAACTTTTGTCCGGGACAATAATATTTTTAATTGCTACCCGAAAATTTGGGACAGCTATTGAATGCATAAAGTGATTATTTTAATTGGAATAATAATCTTACCTTAATTTTTATAAGACAAAACATAACATTCGTTACAACCATCAAAATTAAATATTCTATTTTCTTTTTGGAATATTTTTTAGTTAATAGCTAGTTGATCTATTTGAACATTATACGTATGTAAGTATTTTGGATTATAATAGAGGATTTATTATTTTTTTAAACTAAAAGTGATTGCCTTAATTTATTTTTTCAATAATTTTTAAATGACATTTCATAGTGACAAAATAATTGCTGAGAATACAATTAAGAAAGGTCTTTACCTATGAAATTGCTGTTTTTACTTTGCACTTGAATATCTTTGGACTGGGTAAGAGTTTAAAATTCAACTTTGTCTTAAATTAAAGCTTGGGGTAAATTGTTTAAAAACATGCATATTAATTGTTTTATATAATTTGAATTAGCCAGGTTTGGGCTTCGACCGCAAGCGTGGAAAACTGAAAAAAAAAATTGTTCCATGGTGTCATTAGTGCTACAGAAACGGTAGAAAGTGTTTTGAGCCTTTATAAGCAAGGCAATGCTACCCCTTGCATGACTTTTTGTTTTAAAAAATTAAGTTTTAATTTAATTAATGTAATTGCTTTTTGTATGGAGAAATTCATAACTTTTTGCTTATAAAGATAAGTTTTTTTAAAGCATGGTATCCATTGATATACCGTTGGATTTTTGTTGTGTTAAATAACCTATTTTGGTAAACCAAACATTTTCCGATTTTTTCCGTTTTTCTTTTTTTCTATTTTTTTTATGTAAATCCAAAAATAAAACAACAAAAAAACATGCAAGCGATAGCGAAGCTTAGATTAAAGATGTCCAGGACAGATTGAACCATTCCTGTACAACTATCTACGCAGAGGAACAAATTTGCATAAAAATTACATTTTTTTATTTTATTTTTATGCTTATGGATTTAGCTTATTTTCTTAGCTTAATCAAATTATTCAAAAATGAATAAAAGGTCAACACTATTTCAAACACTATTCTCCTAGCATTCATTTTCGATAAGCGAAAATTCAACTTAGTGTAAGTTAAAAAAAAGCGTGGGGTCTTTGGTATAGTAGTATGTGAAAATCAACCTATTATTGGCACGTATAAAAGAAAAGTATCAAAACGTTAATAAAAATCCAATAAAATCCATTTATTTCTGTAAGTAGGCTAACAACTAGTACTTTTACACTTTTACGTTATAAAGTGCACCCCACGCTTTTTACTCTACTGTAATATAAATTCCGTGTACTCAGAAATTATTTTCTCTTTTTAATTAGCAATAAAAGTGTGTTTTTTTAGTTATTTCTACTTTTGAAAATTTGTAATAACTTCAGTGTACCCTATTCTAAAGCAAATAAATTGTTCTATTCTATTCTATTCTACTATTATTTTTTCAAATTGCATGTTAAAAATAATGCCAATATAACTTTATTTTTTAACTATTAAAAAAATTAAGGTAGGTAATACAAATATAACACCTAAAGGTTCATCATATAAATTGTGTCGGGTACTACGCCAAAACTCACGTAAACGGCGAAATAAATATAAATCACGCCTTTATTTATGTAAATTTAACACTTTCTAACGTATTTTATTATTATTTGGTTATTATTGTAATGTCTGTGTCATGTCACTAATTACTTATTTCGATTGACATAATTACTTAATGCATTTAATGGCTATCCCAAAATTTCGGGTAGCAATTTAATATATTAATGTCCCGGAAAAAAAATGTCCGAAAGAAGTCTCCGTTTTTTTGTTCCGCCTTCGAAGTTGAGGCAAAAAGCACTACCTATTCCTATCACTGATAAAGAATGACGTTATTTAGGAATTCTAAAAATTAAATAACCCTTATCTAAAGTGGTTAAAATGGTAGCAAAAATTGTATGGTTAATTTTTGTTTGACAACAGGTTTACTTGAATTTTTTTTAACTAAATAAAGTGTTATTTTGTGGAATGTATGTGTGTGACCACACGGAATTGATTAAATCACGAAACACGATATTTATGTTACAGTTGATTATTTCACAAACGTCACGGGAAGTCTTACAACACACACAACTAAAAATGAAGGAGTAGGACAAACGGGATGGCATACGAAGAAAACAAAACATTAACGAATTCCGCTGTAATATTAGCCGTGCGCGATCAGCTGTTTTTAAGAACCTAAATCTATAAGGCATAGGTCTAACTGTCGCACGCGCGCATATTCCACAGTTCGCGGGCGCTTGGAACTCCTCGGCAGAAGCACGGTAATATTATAGGTTTAAAGAACTTTATTCTCATAAGAATACAACAATTCACTTAAAATGAGATATAACAAATTATACATTAAATAAAATTTTACTAGTCGGTACCCGCTTCAATGTGGAGCTTAAGCTTCCTTTTGAAGGTATTAAAAGTTTTACAGTTGCGTATAGTTATTGGTAATTCATTAAACAGCTTTGCTCCCTCATATAAAATAGTCTTACTTCCGTAGTTCGTCCTCGGTGTGATTAGATTAAATGTTTTCTTGGTCCTAAGGTTGTGTGTGTGCTTTTTTACCTCTAAGTGTATATTTGATTTTATGTTACCGTTAGTTATTTTATATATTAAGAGACATGTGTTATATTTATATAGTTGGCTTATGTTAAATTTTTTTGTTTTCTCGTACAGCTGTTTTGTTGGTGTGCGGAATGCGAAATGATACAACACTTTAATAATCTTGTTTTGAGATCTTTGTAAAGAATTAAGATGAGTCGCCGCTGCTGATCCCCAGATTTCAATGAGGTACTCAAGGTGTGATTTTACCAAGGCATTATAAATAATTGGTTTCACTTTAGATGGAATGCAATGCGCTATCCTACGAAGCGCTCCAAGGACTGATGTTAACTTAGATCTAACCTGCTCAACGTGCGGCGTCCACGTTAATTTGTCATCAATGTATAACCCTAAGTATTTTTCCAAAGTTGATCTCTTTAACTCGACATCATTTATTTTTAGTGGTGTAAAATCCGGAATAACTTTGTTTTTAGCAGCTAAAATCATAAATGATGTTTTGGATGTATTTATCGTGAGCAAATTACGCAAGAACCATCCATTGAGCAAGTCCAGATCCTTTTGAGCGTTAGTAACAATGTCGTGGATGGATTTGCCAAAATAAAATAAGCATGTGTCATCAGCGTATAGTGATAAATGACCGGTAAGTCCTATTCTTTTTATATTGTTTATATATATTAAGAACAGCAATGGCCCGAGTATTGACCCTTGAGGAATTCCGTAAGATATTAGTTGAGAAGAACTCATAAAGTTCTCGATTTTCACCACTTGCCGCCTATCACGTAGGTATGATTGAAACATATTTAAAGCTGTGTCTGTAATTCCTATATTGTTAAGTTTTAATAATAGTTTCTGATGACTCACAGTATCGAACGCTTTCTTTAAGTCAATAAATACTCCTAGAGTAATATTCTTATTGTCAATATGTGTTTTTATTTTGGTGATTAAGTCAATGGCGGCTGTGAGTGTACTAGATTTTGCGCGGAAGCCGTACTGTTCATCAATCAAAAAATGTTTCTTTGTTAGGTAGTCATTAAGTCGGTTATATATAAGCCTTTCAAAAATTTTCGATAAGACAGGAAGAACCGATATCGGTCTATAATTACTTGGGTCAGTTCTAGACCCTGTTTTATATATTGGACTAACTTTAGCAATCTTAAGCGATTCGGGGAAAACTCCTTGTCTAAAACATTTGTTTATTGAATCTACTAACTTTTCAATTATAATACCTTTAAGACATTTTATTGCTTTTGTAGAAATCCCATCCAGCCCAGTACTCGTATTAGAATCTAAATCGTCTATGATTCTATTAACTTCGTCGATGCTGCTAGGTTTGAGTTCATTCAGCGTTATGTCGTGAGTGTAATTAGTTTCGTACATTAAAATATCCTGGGTGTCCGCATGATATGTATGTGGAATTTTACTAGCTAATTCAGCTCCTATTGACGAGAAAAAGGAGTTTAGTAAATTGCAAACTTCGGTACCGTCTGTAACAATTCCGGAAGAAGATGCTATCTTTGGGGGAGCAGAGCTTATTTTTATTTTATTTGTTGATAACGTATTGATGATTTCCCACATTTTTTTAGGCTGACTGTATGTTTCCTTGAATAATTTATGATAGTAATTCTCTTTATGTTCTTTAATCATCTTTTGAACTTTGTGTCGCTCTTCTGTGAACGAACGCTGTATTGCTTCATCGTGTGGATTTATTTTAGTTAGCTTCCATAATATATTTCTTGTATTTATCGAGTTAATGATACTTTTATTTATCCAGTCCTTTTGTGGTGGGTTGAGTATTTTAGTCTTCGTGATTTTGCTTTTTTCTATGCCTTGTAATATTATACCTTCTAAACTACAGTAGTCATTAACCTCAGTCATCATGTCTGAGACATTCTGGTAAAGTCTATCGTAATCAAGGGCTTTGTATTGTATACTATCGTTCAATATGGGTTCAAGTTTTCCAATTTCAAGGTACAGTTGTTTGTGATCTGATAGTGATGAGTCTATGATTGAAAGATTGAAGGAATGGTTGTCCATGTTTGAGCTTACATGGTCTATTATTGTATTTGTTTTGGTTGTTACTCTTGTACAGAAATTTGGGTCAATTTTATTTAATATAACGTATCCTGATTCCTTAACTTGGTGTGTGTATTGCTCAACATATTTCTCTTTTTTCAGCAAGTCTATGTTATAATCACCAAACACTATTGACCTGTTTCGCAGTTCCAACTGCGATGAATATGTTTCTAAGAATCCTTCTATGTCGTCGTCCCCGTCTGGTTTGTAGATAACTCCAACATTCAGTGATAGCCTCTCCACATACAACCACAAATAGTGATTCCCATTTTTGTCCAAAAATTGTTCAGTTATATCAAAATTTATAGTATTATGGATGTAAATAGAGACACCACCACCCCTACTGTTCTCTCTGTAGTTATATACATGTTTATAGTCTGGAATATTATAAAGTTTAATATCATCTTCGGATTTATGCCAGGTTTCTGTAAATATTATCAGGTGAGTAGTTTTCGGTATAGCTCTTAGTATACATTGTATTTCGTCGAATTTGCCCTGTTTTCGAATGCTACGTAAGTTGGCGTAAAAGAATCGCAACGACGATGGTGTCCGTGGGATGTCTTCATATTTATTAACTAGGTGATGAGATACTCCTTCCGTATATTTTCCATTTAGTGATATGACTCCATTTAGTTTTTTTGATTTGGCTTATTGTCTGCTACTATTCGTGGTACTCCTTTAACATACTTTATAATCAAATGATTTTCGCCACTTTCTAAGCGTCTATGTAATTCTTGTTTGACTGCCAGTAGATATTGTCTTTGTAACGGCGTTTGGTCTCCATACATTTGTATATGATCTGGGAGCATTGCTTTTTTTTGTAGTAGAAGTTTAGGCGTATCTTTGTTATTAAAACATATTTTAAGTGGTCGGTCTTTGCCAGGTATATATTTCCCTAATCTCATTGCTTTAGTAGGTATCGGACACTTTTCGATCAGAGACGTAGCTAACTTAGTGAATTCTTCAATATCGTAAGTACGGCGAATGTTATAGTTTTTGTCACTCATTTCGGGTATTCCCACAATAACAACATTTTTTTCGCGTTCAGATCGTTCCTTAAATTCTAAGATAATGTTTTCCTGGCAAGGGTTTGGCGAATTTGAAATTGTATTTGGCAAATTCTCTGATGTTTTTAATTGGCTAATTTCCCTTTCTAACTTCTCAATTTTATTCTGTGTAGTTATATTTTCAGACTTTATATTTTTTATTTCAGTGTGTATCTGTCCCATTTGTTGAGTAAAGCTGTCTGCCATGGATTTAACGATTTTAATTTCATCTTTAAGTTGAACTATTTCTTCCTTAATAACACATAGGCTTTCATTTTGGGTCTTAGCAAAGTCTTTTAGAAATGTCATTATTTCCGTTCGAAAACTATCAAAATCATTCTTATACTCCTCTTGTTCGCTGCGTTCTTTCCGCTTTCTAGTGTTGACATTACAAGTCGAATCATATTCGCATGCACTCAAGTTTGGTACGGACCCGCCGTGAGGCGGTGTTCTCTGCAAGCTCATTATGTAGTAATATTGATCGTCACCTGTTGCATTCGCTCGGATCTTATCGGCTGGACTCGCGCGGTCGCAGTGGTCAGCGCGCCGGCGCACGATTCCAGTGATCTTGTGTGAGGTAGGTCAGTGCTTCACTCGGCAACCGGCCTCGATGTAAGATAATTACGCTTAAATCTCCGAAATGCGGCAATAAATCACAACACTGTTTGCGGAATCTTAAAGTTCGAATGTTAACTAATATTTCTGTATAAAGTTATTTGTGGAAAGCACACTTTTTATATTTTTCCGTGGTAATAATACGGAGCGCGAACCAAAACACAGCAGTATTGCTCGCGGGCACCGCCGGTATCCCGGTATATTATAGATAATATTACCGTGGCAGAAGTCGCCGCGCCGCGGCGCCGGCGCTCAGCCGAAGTCCGGCCGGTCAGATACCTACTAACGCACGGCCTAACGCTGAATGTTTAGACTTACGACTACGGTCCTAACGTTTACGGTCTAGGTATTTAAATTAATTTTAACAAAAATATTATGATTTTAGGTTTTTTTATACAATGCAAAATATTTCAAGTACCTAGGTAAACCTAATAAATATTATTAAATAAATGTGATGGTACGCCACAATTAGAGTTGCCACCCGTACTTTATAATAAAGTACAATACTTTATTATTTACAATACGTTATTTGGCAAATTGTACTCTTTACTTTATGATAACAATAAAATACACGAAAATACTTTCTTTCTTTGTGATATCGAAAAGTTTAGTCGTTAGGATCAATATAATTGTACTTTGGAAGTATAATTAATTATTTGTTGAATATGTTTTTAAATATAATAAATAATAAAGAAATATAAATCGTAGGTACTTTATTTTGATACTATGTACTTTTTTTTCGTACCTATAATAACCAATGTACTTTGCTGTTGGTAAGAGCCTAAGAGCATAATTCGAGGAAGCCTAGACCAATTTGGCCAATTCTTTTTTTATGACATTCTTTTAACTACGAAGTACGAGGATGGTTCTTACGAAGGAAATTAAAAAAACAACGATCAAGCCATAGGCTTGTAGTCTCCGTGGTCTTGTACACCACAGAGGCGTTTAATTTTCTTTATTTTATTATAGCAAAGATAATGGATTTTCATTATCTTTCTATTATCTTTGTTAATACCTAGCTTTCTATTCCGAAACGCGCTGACAATAGGCTTATCAGCCTGTAGTCAGCGCGTGCTAGTGTGCGAGAAGGACAGAAGTGTTAGCTACCTAGTCTAGCTAGAAGGTGTACCGTCTACTAAACCACATTCAGAAATAACAAACACTTCGATATTTTTTTATGTAGGTATCACATAATAGTTCTTATCTTTAACGTAAAAAAATCAAAATGAGAGTGACCAAATAGTTGTATTGGTTGTAATAAGTAGCAGGAAGAAGTTTATTTTCGCTTTTCTATGAATATGGTGAATCTTTTGATAAAAAATAGCTGCCTACTTAAATATTTTTAAAATTTATTTTACTTCATTTGAACTTGGTAATATAGGTAGGTACCTAGCAGCTATCTGTAGTTATATGCGTAATATAATAAGGCTGCTTTGTTTGACGGTTTGTGATTTATGAGATGATTATACATCTGTGTGTAGGTATTTTGATAGTGTGAGGGTGGCGACACGGCGCGGTGACGAGACCTACTCACCTACATCACTTAAGCGGTAGAGAGTAGTATATTCCTTGCTTAAGCCGTTTTCCGTAGTTTCGGATGTAGCCTGCTGATATCCCTGTCACTCTTACAAGCGTCTCCTTTCGAGCAAACGCGCTGGCTAGATTCGGAAATACGAACGTTTAGGGAGTATGTATGGCCACAGGTTCTAACTTCGAATCCCGCTAATCTATGTTAAAAAATGATTTCTGTTACTCAACTGCCGAAGGAGGTTTTTTTTACTTTTTACGTGTTTATTTATTATTTTCTAGAGATTCGGTTATCTTAAACTAAAACTGAGTTTAAAGGTAAAATAACATGATTGTAATGTGAGTCTGCGCCATCTAGCGGTTCTAGCAAGTGAAAAACGCTCGCTATTTGGCATGCTTTAGTTTTAAGCAATAGGTTTAAGGTGAAAATATTGAAATTTAAATACATTATTTAAATATAGCTTGTTTTGTGCGAAAAGTAATAAATACGTGCATGACTATTAATCTTATGAAAACATTGAATGATAAGTAACAAGTTTATGCGTAATTTCGAGTGTTTTAGAGATTTTTCGTTACTTGGCGTTTCTTCAGTGACCGGTAACGCCATCTTTTGAAGATTAAGGGGAGTTAAATCAGGTTTCCTATACATTGACAATCTTCCCTTTTTCCATTATCTTTGTCATCGTTTTACTAGTAATACCTCCAGTGGTTGCAGCGCTTTGGTATTGATACCAAAAGTTCAGTTTCAACAACCTAAGGCGCGGTCATGTTTTGGATGGGTGACTATTGTGACCATTTAAGTGACGTCTATTTACAAGCATCTCCGTGCTTCGGAAGGCACTTTAAGCTGTTGGTCCCGGTTAACATCGATATAAACTAGTCGTTAAGCCTAGTCAGACGCCATCAGGCGGCTTAATAAGATCTGACAGTAAGGTTGGTCACTTACCTTACAAACACCCCTCCACCAATCGGGACTGAGCTCGCGTGGTGGATTATGGCGGACCACCTCATAGTTAAGGTGAGGCCTGTGCCCAGCAATGGGACGTATATTGGCTGATGAGGTGACCTTTTCCGCTTAACTCATCCATCAATAACTTATCCATGCTATTATTACTATTCACTATAGCGATTCCATTATTTCGCGACCTCTAGTCTGGATAAAGGGAGCGAGTCATCTTTGATACGTTTTCAATCTAAGCAAATCCAGTCCGCGCCAAATCGAATCAGAGACAAGTCTCGGGACATGTTGTGCGATTCAATCTGCGCGTTTGATCCGATCAGACAGACGGATTTGGGATACGTAAACTTAAGAGTCATATCACAAAATGTTGACAGCTAAGCAGTTTTCTGCCGAAAACTTGAATTTAAAAAGGATAACTCGAAAATCGAATTGCCGCTACGAATTGTCAGAATTTAGATTTTTCTAGATATCCAAGGTTTTGGCAAAAACTAATAACCTGTTAAAAATTATTTAATATGCCTCTTAAGATTTTTTAGAGTGATGAAGTCTAAAAAAACCTTTTTTAGAGTTCATTACTCCCTCTTTAACCCTTTGAGACCCTTCGAAAAGGGTAAAAACGGGACCCAATAACTCCGCTGTCTGACTGACTATCCTTCACCAGGTTGTATCTCTTAAAATCGGAAGACATAAAGGAAATATATGTATATATCACCAAAAAAAGGGTTCTTATTAAGTCCGCGATCTTTTTTGATGCGTTTTCTAAATTCATAACGAGAATCTAATATTTACACAAATTGCAAATGTTCTGAGTACCTATACGAACAATGAAATTGAGAAATGTTGTCTAATAATAATAAAAAAGAACTCTATTTTTTAACTTCGAAAAGACAACACTTAACTTCGAACTTCCAAAGGTCGGGGGTTCGAATACTTCCGGATGACCGGAGCCGAAAAGATTTTTTAAGTGTTATCTTTTCGAAATTAAAAAATGACGTTGTGAACGCAAAAAAATACTTAACAAATATAATTTTAAAAACGATTGTCAAATATTTGTAAAAATATTTCTCTCGGGTGATTTGAGGGTGTCTCCCACAATCATTGATGAAAGATACGCTGGCTCAAAGCGTTAAAAAGCACTTACAAAATTCAACGACTCCATTAAGGATCTCGGTAGCTCAGTGGTCAGAGCATTGGACCGGACTTCCAAAGGTCGGGGGTTCGAATCCTTCCCGATGACCGAAGCCGAAAAGAATTTTTTAAGTGTTGTCTTTTCGAAAATAAAGAACTCATTAATGAATATGTAAATAAGTAACGTTTGTTTTTCGTAGAGTTGAGCTAAATAGTTTCCTAAAAACCAAAGCTTTAAAGTAATTAAAGCGAGAATGCGCAAACAAAGGGCTACCATATTATAAATTCATCAAAATCAAATCTCTTAGGACAGTACCTGCAATGGTTTCTAGGTGAGCAGGGCAAGCAAGGCAAACGGGCCTACTCTATAAGCATGCGTTCATTGCTGACTCTACCAGTCTCTCTTACGGATATTAAGGTAATAATATGTCAGCAACTACTGGTGCCTCGGTGCGCACGTTAAGCCGTTGGTCCTGCGCCTGATCTCTCTCCGGTCATGTCGGATTGCTGTCTCACCGAACTTTGAGAGTGATGTAATAATGAGTGCACCTGTGTATTGCGCTCACACTTGTGCACTATAATGCCTCCTGCGTAGTTGGCTGATCTCTGTTGAGATTGGCCGCAGTGGTCGAAATCGGTGAGGAGGACTATTATTATTATTACTCTACCTACAGTTATTAATCGAAGACAACTTTATTTCGCGACTTTGTAGATCGAAGTAATGAGTCGACGACGACTGATATAAAGTCAGAGACAATCGACGACTCTCGCCAACCGTATCGCCTTGTTCACCTTCCAAATGTCGCAAGAAGTTTCAAGCTATGGACAACTTTTCATTCGTCTGTGAGTTCTCATGTTGTTCTGATGTCATATCATCAGCGCGTCACAGAGACCGGAATCTGAATCAGAATCTTTATTGCAAGTCACATGAGTAAAAGGTGTTACAAATAATGTCAATGTACAGTGACGCCCGGCGAGGGCACAGCAATCTCAGAAAGGCAAACATTGCCTATTCACTTAAAAACTTAGCTTAAATATTTAATTAACATTAGAAATTACAATTATAATAACAATTTACACTATGGGCACACTAAATAAAATAAAGTCACTGATGGAAAGTAAGTGGTCCACATGTCGGACTTCTAATAGCAAGGGTCGCGGGTTCGATCCCCGCACAGTACAAGCATAAGTGTGCATGAACATGAGTTATGTATAATATGTAGGTATTTATTTACAAAAAAAGTATTTAAGTATGTTTATCCGTTGTCTAGTACCCATTACACAAGCCTCGTAAGCCTCGTAGCTTAATTTGGGACTAGAGAATTGGTGTGATTGTTGTGAAATATTTAAAAAAAACTTAAAGGTTAAATAGGTTTAAAGATGATTTATTCTCATAAGAAAACATATTTTCACTTACATGAGAACATAAATTAAACAATATTAATTAACATTACAAATTAGAACGCATTAAAAATATATTAATACTAGTGGCCCCCCCGCGACTTCGTCCGCGTGGAATCCCTTTGTTTTCGAACGGAATAAAAAGTATTCTATGTCCGTTTCCTGGTTCTAAGCTACCTCTCCACGAATTTTCAGTCAAATCAGTTCATCCGTTCTTGAGTTATAAATAGTGTAACTAACACCACTTTCTTTTATATATATAGATTACGAATTAAAAAACTTACAATACTATGCAATCTCGTCTATTCGGAAACTTGTAATAGCCTTCCAGGGCAGGACCCCTGGTACGAACCGAGAATCTCCTGCCCCACAGACCGTAATTTGTGGGGATTAAGCTATCTGGTTTCGTCTGGGGCTGGCAGACTCATCAAATGTTAACTGATTACTAAATAGACTGATTTGATTAACGAATGGGCTTGTGAATGCATTCAAGATGTACCTACTACAAGTAGGCAAATACCCATTGCAGTACTTGTATATTGTACCAAACGTCATAACGCAGAATGAGACTAATATTTGTAAGACAAGTATCTAAATGAGTTTCCCTTAAACTAACCAAAGGGGCTTCACAATAGTAAAAACTGGTACACTTAAATTGATGTAAGTAGTTATTTTATTTTTTTATTTTATTTATTGTATAACCAACCACATAATACATTTCACTTATGCTACAGAGCTTATGTTAATCAAAGTGTTCATAGGTTTTCTTAACTTGTACAAATTAAGTAAACGAGCCGAAATAAAATTGGTTGCCTGTAAAGTCGGTATACGCGCGAAAGTTTTACGTGACAACGACTCTGAGTGGTAAAATAATTTTAATGTGAATATTCATTCGTAATAACATGAACCGGTGTGTATGCCTATCTCTCTCTCTCTCTCTCTCGCTCTGTCTCTCTCGCGCGAAACGTGAGCGGAGCAGCGTAACGCAGTTTCTTGAGGTGTCACCCGGCAAACCAATTTATAAGACGTTGTCACGTCAAAAAGAGCTACCTCTAAGAGTACTGAAGTTATTTTATGTCTAAGCAGTATTGTTTGCTCTTTGTTATCTTATGTATAATATGCTTTTAAATGTTAATGTTTTGGAAAATCCTGAAGTTAAATATAAGTAGATATGTATATATAGTAGTAAATATAGTATATATATATAGTAATAAGTAGAATATAAGAGAGTTTGTTTATTAATACCTTTCTAGGTTTGTGAAAAGAAAGACATAACTAATAGATCTATTAAAAAGATACAACTTATTTCTCGGTTAAATGTATGTGAAGATAGCAAAAGTATGTTAACGACTTCATCGTACAATTGTTATTAATGTTATTATAGAAAACAATGCAATAAATATAGTTATTTCCATCATATAGTTGGTATGTTGTAATTGGAACAAAACCTTTAGCCTTATTAAAAACTGTAAGTGGATACAGCAGGTGGAAGTGTATTGCTGGGTATATGATAAAAATTCGACTTGCAACAATGGAAATCGTTAGAGGAAATAACGTTTAAATATTTATAAAATTACTGGTTAGTGCCTAGGTTCAAATATTTATGATATGGGTGCTATGAAGAGACAAAATTTAAATGGAAAAGCTTTAGATACTAATTTTTTCCGTATTTGGAAGGTGACACCTGTTTTTGTTAGTACCAACATACTCGTACAATTTATTATTATTAATTATTTAGCAGAAACTTGAAGTCAGACAGAGGGCCTCAAATCTGTCAAATCTGTTCTTATGTGGCTCGACTTTTTTTGCTCTGGGATTCTTATATTTCGTTTAGGTAGATACGGCAGATATCACCCCGTGATCCAAGAGAAAAATACCTATGTACCTACTAGCCCAAAATCTGTATAAAAAACTTTAAAAGTATCTCTGAAAAGTTACCATTATAGGAGTATCTAAACTACTTATATTTCTTATACTACGCTACACTTTGACTGCCTAGTTGGTGTAGTTAAGTGGCGAAGTTTCTGTCTTACATCTGAGAGCTCCTGGGTTCGAATCCCAGGTCGAGCCAAAAAAAAATTCTGAGATTTTCTGTTATGAATTTCTCAGAGAGACCTCGGAGTCGAGAAGTTAGCGGTGTTACACTCCCGTGCCTCAGAAAGCACGTTAAGCCGTTGGTCCTGCGCTTGATCTCTGTCCGGTCACGTGTAATTGCCGACTCACAAAACTTTGAGAGTGATGGAACAGTAAGTGCACCTGTGTATTGCGCTCACACTTGTGCACTATAATATCTCCTGCGCAATGGGCTGATCTCTGTTGAGATTGGCCGCCGTTGTCGAAATCGGCTAGGAGGACTACTATAACACTACAAAGTCATATCAATCGCTCGCACACTGAAATACCCACGTGGCTTCCAAAGTAGACCCCACCGTATTCAAATATCAACCAATCACCAACTAATTACGAATATGAAAAGTATTTTCCGCGGCAAGAAAAGCGTGAAGTTACAAAGCGGTGCGCCGGCGCGTCAAACGCGGTTACACCGGAATACTGCTATAATGTCGACAATGCATCGATGTCGATATAATGCGTTATTATCACATCACTCACGGCCGATTCACACCCTCCGAGGGACTCGAAATCGGTCGCAATATTGTGGTTGGTATGCATAATTACTTGAGAAACAAAAGAACTCGGGGTTTAAATAATGGTTTTCTTTCAAACCTTAGCCTTAACAATGGACGCTTTACATAACCAACCTTAAAGACCGTATCTTATCTTTCTTGCACCAAACAGTTAGTGCAAAGAGCTGGGCACCTTCATCTACAGTCCGCTTTTTATTTATAATTTGCCGAAGGTACTGAACATATATTATCACTGCGATATAAAGGCTATAGTGCGCGAATAGCAATTAATTTACTTACTTAGCTATTTTTGAAATTAAAGCAAATCGATTTATATGTACTCGTAAATAAAGTTTGTTTTCCTTGCATAACTGGCTTCGCCCATTTAAAATACAATATCTATTTATCTTATATATATAAATATATATATATATATATATATAAACACCACTTTGGGCACATAGTTGATCCAGCCGTAGCCCCGAACATATCTTACTCCACCTTTAAACCATAATTTCTTGGCTCTGGTACAATATTTCTAAGTCGGAGCGGCAACGTCTCAATCTCGTAGGCGAGGTTGCCAAACGTATTCGGTCACAAAACAAAACTTCAATATTTTTGAAGATTCAACTCCCGAGTCTAAGTTGATCCCTAACGGAAATTTTTCGCATACTCGTAAGTATTTTGTGGCTCCGCGACTTTTCAAAATTAGTACAAATGTGGCTCCATTTTATATAATAATATATTCAATATATGACTGTTATTTTAAGTTACCTTTAAGATTTTAATGACTATGTTGCTCCAATAGATTTTATATTCGCAAAGCTTGGTCATTTTTAGATCTGTGGTGCTAAAGTCCGCCACAGATCCATGTTTCATACGGGGGGATGAAGGGGCAGGAGGGGGAGGAACACCTTCCGCCGCCGCCGTGCCCGCGCGCCGCACTCGGACAGTGTGTGTTGTGAAGTGAAATTGTTTGGTCGAGTTGCTGCGTGAATACACAGAATGTCGAAGGACGACACAGAAGGTATGCACCTGTACTTACTTATTTAAATCTAACAAATTTTTTCTAGAAAGTAACTCCATTGTTTGGAATCCTCATGAAGCTAAATATATTTCAAAAGACATATCTACCACAGAGAATATGGAGTCTATCCATTTTTCCCCCTAATGTACCCTACGTTATTTGTACTTGGTATGACAGGCTACTATAGGTTGGAGGTGCGAAGAAAACTAGCACTTACCACTTATGTGTTTAAAGTGATTCGTGGAAAATTAGATAATTCGGTAGTATTAGAGACAGTACATTTTTATATACCAAATTTGAAATTAAGATGTAGTGTTCGCGACCGGGTATTCGCTCTGCCTACTAACAGAACTAACATTTTAAAATTTTCACCAATCAGTACTGCACTTGGAATATTAAATGAAATGAATGGGAAAGTTGATTTGTTTAATTGTTCATTGTTAGAATTCACAAAGACAGCACTTTTGACTATAAGTACTTAAAACATAAAATTTGTAACCAATATTATTCTTATTGAATCTATTGTAATTGAATTGTTTTATTTTATGTGACATTATCGTCTAGGGTATACACCCTAGACGATAATGTACACCTGTTACATAGTGTTATTTTGTAATATTAAATAAATAAATAAAATAAATTATTTGTAATTTACAATTAAAAACAGTGTTTGTTGTGTTTTAGAACTTCAATGTTCCTGTTGAACAAAAATGACTTAATGTTTTTAGTAAGTACCTAGAAAAACAAAATCACAAGTTGGTTTTTGTTAGTTTGCACAAGCAAAGTATTAATTATGAATGTGGTATATGATGGGTATATGTTATGTCTTTAAGAATGAGACTAAAGCATGATAGTCTGGTACTTGTTTATACTTTTTCAGAGGTGAAGTTTCTTAATAACAATTAAATACCTAATCATTTCGTTCATTGTGTACTTCTTCTTCAGTGTTAACATACAAATTGAATAACATACTACGAAATACAAATGCCGGGAAATTTTTTGAACGACGTGCTACTGATAAGTGAAATAAGCACATTTTTTTTAACTTGATATGGGTGTGCTCTTGACTCTAGACACAATGTCAGGGATGACTGTGACAGAGTCGACGATGAAGCGAGCACACCCGGAAGATGCCTGTTAAGGCACTGGCAGTCTCACGCACCGACGGAACACAGCAAGCTGTTTGGCGCCGGACTCCGGTGAGAGGGTGGGTGCGAGCCAGGCGGCCCCATTCGGAACCTACCACCACTTTGTTGGGATCGTTCATTCGGATTCACAGGCAAGCCTGTTTTGCCGTTGCCCGGGGTGGACCACTAGGAGGTAGATCCCATCCCACCCCAAACAATAAGCAAAAAAACAAATGAAATTGTGCAATTTTACGTTTAAAATATTCTTCAGGCAGCTAGTTATTACTTGTCTCGGATTTATGTTAACTTTGCCGGCATCTGTAGTGCGTAAGAAAATACCAATACTGAGTAGTTACCACGAACTTATTATGAATTGTTAGCGTAACTTCAAAATGTCAAATTTGACAGACGAGTATACGGCGATACGAAGACAAATCGATAGAAGTTCGTGATAACCCCATTGGTGAGAGTGGTGTATCATGCAATTAAGTTCAAATGCTTATCGGAACACATGTAGATTATTACCGGGAATAACACAGGACACTTTTTATTCCGAAATTTTGACAGGTTTCTTAGGGAGCGTAATATAACTGAAATCAACGCGGGCGAAAAAAAAATGGTATTTCCATGCAAATTGTCTGACCGATGAGGTTTTGTATGGAAAAGCTATTTTTTTTCACTTCCTGAAAATTATTCCTGGGCCCCGTTTCACGAACGTACAAGTAACAAGTTACAATTTTACCAATCACAAGTCAGAAAATTGCACAAGTTACAAGTAGTACAAGTGTTTCACAAATAACACTTTTTGTCTTACAATTGTAATTTTGGCTTGTCACTTGAATTACAAGTCATTGGTAGCTCGATTCACAAGCGATGTTCCCAGCACTGTTTTTAAAAAAAAATTCTACTTTTTCTCTGTCATACATAGCATAAGTAACCTATAGGCCTATAGGTAGGTATGTATAGTTAGTGTTTTCGAGCGAAAACAAGTTAAAAGTTTTTATGCATTCATATTGAAAAGAAAGAAGTTAAATTTAGAAGTAAAATTGCAATGAAATTGTATAAAATGTGTTTTTTATCATATTTCATACTTGATGTATGATAAATTACACATTTTTATTTTATAGCGGAAGGCCGGCTGTTTTGATGTGGGAGATTTTGTGTTTGGATATTTATATCTTTGAATGTTTGTAACTCAATCACGCTAAAACTATTGAACGGATTTAAATGAAATTAGATACACATATTGCTAATATCCTGGATTAGCACATAGGCCACTTTTTATCCCGATTAAATGTTTCCGTGGGAAAGAAACAGGAAACCCGTTGTAACTGAATTCCACGCGAGCGAAGCCGCGAGCGGACTCTAGTATTATTCTAATTACTTCAAAGTATGGACATTAGTGTATTGTGGTATGGACAATGACTTTCTATATATGGGAGGACAAATCGCGCTATACAATAGCAAAGTCGAAACATGGCACGAGTATCTAAATTCACCATCAGGGAAGATTGTAATATTATACTTACACATGGGGTTATTAAAACATTAGTCAAAATATTAATTTTAGTGGTATGAGTGGCGTCATCAAATTCATCATCATCATCAAGAAAAAATAAAATTAAGAAATATAATCCATTTAAATATTAAAATGAAATTTCCTTATTTTATTTTATTAACTTGTTTTACATCCTTATTTTATCCGACTTCAAAAAAAGGAAGTTCTCACTGTTCTCAGTTTGACATGTATGTATGTATACTTGTCCGCGATTTTCTCATTTTGAGTGAACCGATTTCGATGAAGTTTTCAGAACTGTATTTGTTACAGTCAGGAGAACATTTTTGTATAGTTAAATGTTTTTTATTTAATCACTTTTATTTAATGTAGTATTACTCAGTAGAAACAACAAATAAAAATTCAAATAAATATATAACTACACCGTAAAGCAAAGATTAATTTTATTTCAATTAAGCCCTGTGTGTGTAAGAGAAACTATGATTTTTAACGTAATCAGTTTAATTTTCACAAAAAAAACGAAAAATCTCATTAAAATAATAGACTTTTTAACGGGTTAAATCACGGTTTATTCATTTTAAATTGAGAACCGACGTTTCGGTTGCTTTACAGCTTCCGTAGTCGCGGTTGACTGACAGTGACTGACGGTTCTCAATTTAAAATGAATAAACTGCGATTTAAACCGTTAAAAAGTCTACTATTTTAAATACTGATAAAATTATAAAAAAAGATACAAAATAAACTTACTCACTAAAAAAAAGATACAAAATAAACTTAGATACAAAATAAACAAACTCTTTAGTTTTTTTCTATGTTCTTGCCGCGTCCTTCTATGCGTAGGTCTGCTGTAGTATGACAATTTATAAATATTTTAATGTTTTTCTTACATTTTTTACACTTCTAGACGTGTTTTTAATTCGTATTTATCATAAAATAATGTTACTTACCGGTGGTAGGTCACACCATCTTTTTTCCTCACTGTTAAAGTATTGTTTTGACACCGTTTTAGAGCACATTTAGGCATCCTGACGCCTTCACGAACAAAACACGACTAAAGAGAAAGTGTGCTTGTAAAGTCTGTAAGCACAATTTTGCCGTGCCGTACTTAGAAAGCCAATAAGACGTCCGATATATAGAAAGTCATTGGGTATGGAGCATAAAATAAAGGCTGACTTCAATAATAATTGATTAAAAATTATACAGTAGAATGCTCTCGCCCTGTCTCATCTTCTAAATCAGAAGAAATTATCCAAAAAAATCTTATGTCACTAAGAATTTAACAAAATACTCTGCAATATAATACGATTTTTACAAGTCTACCTAACTCCAAAGCTAGGTAGAATTGTAAGAAATTTGACAGATGTTAGGTACAAATTCGCTTGTAGTTTCGTGAAACACTTGTTCGATTAAGCTAATAAATTAACAATGAAAAACACATTTTGTCTATGACTACTAGATTTGTACTTGTCAAAGGAATTTTACAATTTGTAAAATTGTACTTTTGAGAAACACTTGTACCTTCAGTGTTGCTATTTAATTCACATGTGTTGCTATTTTAGGTTTGTAAAATTGTAACTTGTAGCTTCGTGAAACGGGTAGTAGTTGTTCAGTATCGTTGACTGGGCAACCCCTATCAGTTTGCGGGACACTGTCCCTTACACCCGTATTATTGGTTTATTCCCGTGACTGAATTCATGACTTTTCATTTGAAATATAATGGGCTGCCACTTACTTCTGCTTACTAATAATGGGTTATTTTAATATTTAAATAAAAAAGCGTTTGGTTGAGGCGTGTTCAATAGTAATCAAAGGTATTTTTAAGTAAATAAATGTGTGTGTACTTGACAGTTACTTTTTTTGTTGTGTTATATGCGGCACTTATCCTAAAAAATCTACGGTTTTGAAATAGCTTTTACATATCATGAGTTTAAGCGAGCTTTTCCTTGTGGGCGCGGGCACCTGCTCACACTTTATGCCTTGTGCTTTGCGATGGAAGTTACCTATTTCATATCTTATATATTATTTCTAATACCTAAACTGTATCTCAAATATGCCGCCTAACATGTTTGATACAAAATAATAAATCTACTATTTTTCAGATGGGGAAGAAACATTTGCAATTCCCAATTGCTTACCCGGATTAGACGATTACAATACTGATTCTTCAGTTTTGGACATGATGGAAGTCATACATTTGAGTAAATTAGATAGTCTTATAGCTGGTGAAATGCTATGTGACACAGAATCTGGATCTTCAAACGATGAAGAAAACGTAACAAAACTTTCTGAGATCAAAAACCACCCTGACAATAAACCTTTCTACATTAACCATACCGGGACAGAAGATAATAATTTCGAACATGTTACCTCGCAGTAAGTATGGTCTGTTATCTAAATTGTAGAAGAGAAAGATGACTGACTGACTTACTGACTGACTGACATATTAAAGCACAGCTCAAACCCCTACACCTAGGATGCTGAAATTTCGTACACAGTTTCCTTAAAGGTCGTAGGGGAGCAATAAGGAAGCAATTCTGTAAATTCTCCTGTGATCGAGAAATAAAAGGATTTTCACGCGGACGAAGCCGTGGGTGGAATGCTAGTATTACTTCATTATGCGGATTTTATATTTGAATACCTACCTATGCAAACACAAAATTTTTCAAGTTTAGTTGAAAATGGACTTATTAATTTTTATTTTTAGTGTATTTCCCGAGAAGCTGCCCTCGGTGGAGCAATCACCAAACCAGGTAACTTGCATTTGGATACTTAGTTTTAGTACATGAGTTTATAGATTCAATTTTTTTTATTAGGTCCACAAAACTGGGCACAATTCTGAATTATTGTAAAAAGATAATCAAAAGTGTTTCCCTTTAATTCCTGATAAAGTAGCGTATGAGACTGTACATTGGTATGTACAGTCTCATACGCTACTTTGATGTTAAAAAAATCCCAAATACTGTTAAAAACATCGCCGAGGTTGTATTTTTAAAATCTTGCTCGTATTTATGCCATGATATGTGCAGTAAACTATTATTTTAATTGTATAAATCTTCTTTTCTTGTAGAAGGTCTGTGACAAAGTTTTGAGAAAGTCAAATGCTAAAATTAATTACAATGAAAAAAGTGAAGAAGATAATGATTATTCGCCGACTGACGGATCAGATTACATATCTGGTAGTGAAGAAAATCAGTCTACTGGTAAAACAAGAAGGTGCCTCGTAAAACGTGCCAAGAAAAAAAAAAAAGTTTTGGTTCAAGCAATGATACATAATGACAGCAACGCTACCAGAGTAAGTTATATATATTATAGTATGCGTGCAATTTGAGTGCAGTTGGGGGCGCTCACCCTCGCTTAGAAAATTATTGTTTCTTCACTTTGTTTTTATGTTTTTAGAAATCGCGTGCTAGAGTTATAGTTCCAGAAACTCCAGAAACATCTTCTGACACTTCAGAAGCATCTTTTAGGAAGGTAAGCAATAGGTTTTAAAATTCTCGCTTAGAAAATTATTGTTTCTTCACTTTGTTTTTATGTTTTTAGAAATCGCGTGCTAGAGTTATAGTTCCAGAAACTCCAGAAACATCTTCTGACACTTCAGAAGCATCTTTTAGGAAGGTAAGCAATAGGTTTTAAAAAGTCAACGCTCATTTCATAAATAAGGCTTTTTCATTTAAATAATAATGGGTACCATCATTCTGAGCAGCCCTCTCAAAGAAATTTTTATATGGAATAAGAATCATTTTTTGACATTTTTAGACAGAAAACATAGACGAAGATGATGTTATACTACAAGATATTACTCTAAAAGATGGCATAAATAATAAGATTAAAGAAAATAATGCTATACTACAAAATATAAACGATACTATAGATAATGAGGTAAACGAAGATAGTGCTATACTACAAGATGTTTCAAATGATGTATTTGAATTTGCTGAGGAGCAAAACATTAGAGAAGATGTAAGCTTATTTTTACGATTTTTATAAACTGCATGAATTGAAATGTTTTATTTATTAATACGATCAAAAAATTAATTAAATATTTGAATAGGTAAATAATCTCTGTTCAATCCTACTAATAAACTACATACTACTATAAAGGCGAAAGTTTATGAGTGTGTATTTTTGTTACTTCTTCACTAAAAAACTACTACACCTATTTGGATGAAATTTGGCACAAGTAGATTATGACTGAGAAGAACACATTGGACTTTTTGGCAGGTTTCTTAGGGAGCGCGATGTAACCGAAACCCACGCGAGTGAAGCCGCGGTCGGAAGTCTAGTTCTATGATATTCTTAATGAAATTCACATTCTCCCTCGTGGATTTCGATTATATCGCGCTCCCTTTGGAATCTGTCTAAACTTCGGGATAAAAAGTGTCCTACGTGTTATTTCCGGTCATAATCTGTGTACCGAACTTTATCCAAATCTGGGGAAAAAACACACTCGCAAACTTTTGCCTTTATAATATTAGTATGAAGTGTGATGATTTAAGCAATATTTTTTTCTTCAGATTGTCAAGCCACCAACGTCTCAAAAAACACGAACCTGGAACAGGCGCAACTGCTGCATTTATTGCGAAAATTTAGTAACAAATTTTACGCGACATTTGCAAAGAAACCATTCAACAGAAATAGATGTTATTAAACTTATGTCCATAACAGATCCTGACCCAAAAATACAAAAATTGAAGAGACAAGATTTTACAGAGCAAATAAGAAACCGTGGAAATTTTATTCACAATAGTAACGTTGCATTAAGTAACAATGGAGTGCTTATTCCTAACAGAAACAAAAATGATAAAGAATTGACAAAAAGTCCTTCTAGCTTCGTAGTGTGTAAAAAATGTCTGGGAACATTCAGAAGGTCAACATTTTATAGGCATAGCAAGAAATGTAATTCAAATTATGAAAATGTTAATTATACCCTTGCTAAGCAATCCTTACATATAATACCAAATTTTAAACATGCTTCAAAAGAATTCCTAGACAACATCTTACCAAGGCTTCGAAATGATGAAATATCGTTGATAGTACGACAAGACCCATTAATCATTGCTTATGGTTGTAGACTATATAAAAAGAAAAAAGAAAGAAGAAGTAGGAAAGCGATCTGTTCTAAAATGCGGGATCTTGCGCATATCTTAAAGATAGCGCGACAGAATCCTGAGATTGTTCAATTAGAAGATCTTATAGACCCGAAACATTATGAAAAATTTATAGAAGCAGTGAAAACTATGAGTGGATTTAATGAAGAAACTGGATTTGTACAAGTTGTCAGCATTGCTTCAAGGATTCGCCCTGAAATACTGGGTTGTATTGAAATCTTGTATACTAACACTATTATGGATAATACAATTTCGACGGCGCTAAAAGAACACAATAAAAAAAAATATGATGAATTCAAGTTACTACTGGAAGCGAACTGGCAATGGGAGATATCGTCAAATTCTGAAAAAACTCGAAAGCGTAATCTTATGATGAAACCACAAGTAATGCCTAATGAGAAAGATATTCAAAGTGTTATAGATAAAATTCATGAACTGGAAGAAAAATATTACCGTAACTTAAAAAAAGATATCAATATTCTTAACTATGAAAATCTTTGTGATGTCACAATAGCACATATTATTCTTCTGGATCGCAAACGAAGTGGTGACGTTGCAGAGGCTGAATTACAATTTTATATTAATAGAAAAGTGGATGAAGTTCCTGAAGAAGTTTTGCATTCGCTAGACGAAAAACAGAAAACGGCTATGGAAGAATTGGATATTTTCCAGATTCCTGGTAAGCGCGGTAGGTCTGTGCCTATTTTATTGACAAAAATTATGAGACGGAACATAGATCTTCTCATAACTTGCAGATCGCCGCTCAATATTCCATCCGAAAATAAGTATTTGTTTGCACGTCCACTGACAGAGGAACCATTTGACGGCGGTCGATGTCTAAACAGGGTCAAAAAAATGTGTAACTTGAAAAAACCTGAAATGCTTACTTCAGTAGGATTGCGCCACCATATTGCAACCATTTCACAAGTGAACTCTAAGACAGATGAACAATATACTCAGCACCTGGCTACATTTCTAGGGCATGATTTGAGTGTACATAAAAGTAATTACAGATTACCAATACAAGCCGTTCAAAAAGGAATTGTAGGCAGTCGGCTTATGGAATTTGAAAAGTCTAGTAAATCTATTACAAATCACGAACATCAGGATGATATTGAACGTGCTAAGAGTAAGTCAAATGATGAAATTGAAAATGATCAAGAAGGCAATTCTAACGGAAGAAATTCTATAAGAAGCGAGAAAAAATTTGGTGAACCTGAAAATTTTTCTAAAAAGAACATTTCAAGCGACGAAGAATTAAATGCAAGAGTAAAAGAAATTAAAAAAAAGCACGTCCAGAATATCTTAAGCCATGTAGAGAAGAAGGAGGAAATATCTTTGAAGATGCTGAAAATACAAAAACCTACAAAAGAGAACGAATCAAGTTTAAAGACAGTAGAGAAGAAGGAGGAAGAAGAAGAACCTGAAAGGAAACAGAGAAGGCGAAATGTTAAACGAATAAAGATGAGCATTGACGATTCTGAAAAAGAGAAAGAACCTGAAAGAAACCAGAGAAAGCAAAATAATAAACAAAAAAAGATAAGCAGTGACGATTTGGAGGAAGAAGAAGAACCTGATAGAAAGCAGAGAAGGCAAAATATTAAACAAAAAAAGATAAGCAGTGACGATTCGGAGGAAGAAGAAGAATCTGATAGAAAGCAGAGAAAGCAAAATAATAAACAAAAAAAGATAAGCAGTGATGATTCGGAGGAAGAAGAAGAACCTGATAGAAAGCAGAGAAGGCAAAATATTAAACAAAAAAAGATAAGTAGTGATGATTCGGAGGAAGAAGAAGAACCTGATAGAAAGCAGAGAAGGCAAAATATTAAACAAAAAAAGATAAGCAGTGATGATTCGGAGGAAGAAGAAAAACCTGATAGAAAGCAGAGAAGGCAAAATATTAAACAAAAAAAGATAAGCAGTGATGATTCGGAGGAAGAAGAAGAACCTGAAAGAAAGCAGAGAAGACGAAAAAAGACACATACTAAATGGAGCAATGAAGAAGTTGCAGCGGTAATGAAACATCTTAAAAAATTTATCGTGAAGAAACAAAACCCAGGAAAAGCTGCATGTGTAGCAGTTCTACGCAAGGAGCCAATTCTCCATAGGCGAACCTGGATGCAAATTAATACGTATATTAATAATATCTACAAAAAGAATTTGTGAATCATTTTTGATGTGTGATTGATGTTCTATGTTAGAATTTAAAAAATTTATTCTCAGCGATAATTATGTAAAACGATATTTTGATTTCATTTAAAATGATGACTGGTATGATGGTGATCCTTAAGAGCGTATACAGTGAGCGGTGGCTCCCTTCCTCGCTAAATATTCATAACTCGGAAAATATAGACAATTTCCATTTTTTTTCTCTCATAACTCCTTAGATTTAGACCCAAGGTTTATTTGGAAGTAATGAGTTGATAAGCAAATCGTACCGGACGGTTACTATCGAAATTATTGCTACTAACGGCCACTTTTGCCGGGATTTCGATAGTTACTCCAGGGTACTATTTGCTCCTCAACTCATCACTTTAAAAAATTCTTAGGTCGAAACCTAAGGAGTTATCAGAGAAAAAATTGGAAATTGTGTATATTTTCCGAGTTATGGATTTTAACGAAGGCTGGCGCCACCGCTCTGAATCTCCACATGTTGATGTTGATTGATAATAATAATAAAAATCTTTATTTGTGTGATTGATTTGACGTTTCTTTTCACAAAATTTTAAAAATTTATTCCCAGCTATAATTACGTTAAATGGTTTTTAAAATTATTAAAATTTTAAATATGTATTCCTTGAATATTCCTTCTGAAATAGAACCAATCCATCGAGAAAAGTAACGGACCAATCAGGGCAGTCCTTCGCTGTGATTGGCTCATTTGAATCGGATCAAGAAGTGCCCGAATGCCTAAAAGATGGATTTGTATATGATGGCTTAATTATTATTATTTTTTGGGGCCACTTTTGTGGCTCCGAGTGGTACCACATACGTACGGCTATCTGTCTCTGGATCAAGAAAGGAGGGTCGGATCAACAAGTGCAAACGGAGCCAACAAATACTACCTATATGGCACGTCGGATCAACTAAGTGCCCAGGGGGATATCTATATATATATATATATATATATATATATATATATATATATAAAAATGAAACCCGTTTTCCTTGGTCACGGCATCACGCGTGAATGGCTGGACCGATTTCACTAATTCTTTTTTTGTTGTATTTGTTATTATTAGGAGAAGGTTCTTACGGAAAAAAATATTAAGAAAATCTCTCAGGAATATTGAAAAATATACATTAAATTTTGCATATTTATAAAAAAAACGCGCGTAACTAATGTCAATGTAATTCGATGACATTGTTCAATCATTGCAACTCTAAGGCGGTACGAAGTTCGCCGGGTCAGCTAGTTAGCAATAAAACAATATTGAGTGATCGGAATAGGCTTGTTTCCACTATGAAAGAAATATTCAAAAACTGATTTTCTCTAAAATAATTCATAATTTCAGATGCCTTTACACTAATATTTTTCTGCAGTTCGTATTATTTGATTTTTAATTGTAATTTAAATGATTATTAGTCACTCAGTCGGCATTGCACGCGATGACGTCAAAGTGTGTTATTCCCATACAAACTCTATGAAGAAAAGCGTTTTGACAGTTGATAAAAAGTACGTCAACGATTGGTGGTGTCAACTACCGTATTGGTTATTATATCAGAAAGAATATTGGTTTAGCTATAACTCTAGTAAAGCTTTTAAAATTTATTAGTTAAACAATATAAATTTGGAGACAAGGAAAATTTATTCGTAAAAATGAACACTGGAAATGAATTGCTTATTAGATCAAGCTGCTTTGTTAACTTTTTTGAGGGTAATCGCATTAAAACTTAACCCTCTTGTTGACTGCTGCATTTCGGATCTTCTTAATAAAGTGGAATTGCAAGAATTGCTAATTTCAAAATGCTTTATGATTTCATAGTATAAGGTTGAAAAACTGTCAGGGAAAGAGACGAGGGACTTATCTTTATACTCGTATTAATGAAAACATAATTATTTTAGTTCAATAAACGAGAGTTAAAACTAAATTTAACCCAAAGCGTGTGAAGAATACAATGGCAATGTTTTCGCAGTGTCTTTTGATTTGGAGTATTCTAATTAAAACATGAATCCATGTTCTAGCGTGATAATTATACCTACCTTCTTACCGGTAATTTAATAAAAGTCTTGGTTAGATCAGCCACCTTAACTAAAAAGACAGACTGAACTCAAGGTATCGTTAATCACATTCAATCGCAATAGGTATAATTTTCGAGTGCCATACGCGTGTTATCATATACACACACTAATCTTTCGCAGTTCAAATGTCAAGTTCCTTTCACTCCCCAGGCTGTGAGAACGGTTTTATTGGAGGACCAAACTACGATGAAATTAACGTTAGACATATAAAATAGAAAATAATAAAACTTAAAAGTATTCGGGCCATATACTTTACGATCTTGTTTACTGTTGTTCTATTTTTACAAATACTTGGAATGCTAAAAGCATTTTGTACCATTCAAACTCAAGGTCATGCAGAAAGAAGGCAATGGGTGCAGTGAAAATTAAATGAGAAAGGTAAATTGTGGTTAATAAAGTCATAAAGTCATTTATTCCATAAACAATAATAAAATCGTATTGGAAATCATAATTATAAATGTACCATATTATCATGTTATAACGCAAAAATAGTTATAACTTAAAATTCTTAATGTTTCTTCACCCTAAAAAAGCAAAGTTACTGCATCAATAGCCGCCTTGTCACTCACCCAGTCATAAAATTGCCGATAAGTCTTGCTCTAGCGATAATTTGGTACATCCCATTGTCTTGCATAACACAATTGGTCCAATGCCTCTTATTTTATATTATTTTATTAGGAAAAAACTACAGTATCTTAAAAACTAAATTACTCGCTAGACTTGTCACTAACCACCATTTACGTGTTTCCACATATAAATTCTAAATGACTTCTATATCTACATATTGACTTTAACTTTAACTTTTGAAATAATAATGAAAAAATAAAAATTAAAAACAATCAGACAATCAATTTACCTATAGATAGACCCTCAACTTCAGCTCTCAAATTCTCAATTAAAAGTCGCTATCATTTAAGACAAGTGTCCACAAAAAGTGACCTGGTCGTCAGATGAAGTTGGCAGCTCCGAATGTGACGAGGGCCCTTCAAACTGGTAACGATGCTTGGGCCTAAGGGCCTACTCTGTAAATACTTCGTTGCTATTTAAAAGCCATCGTTCGCTCACTTGGCTAACACTGTCCGGTCCGATTTAAAAAAAATTAGAATATAAACAGAAACGTCGAGAAGCATTACCTAATACTTATTAAAATATATCGCATTTAGACCCGATAAATGTAGCAAGCTAAAGTGGCAGTGGGCTGGCCATGTCTGTCGCAGAACCGACGAGAGGTGGAGCAGGAAGGTTCTCGAATGGAGACCACGCTTAGGTAAACGTAGTGTGAGACGCCCCCCGGCTAGATGGACAGACGACCTGAAGAAGGCAGCTGGTAGTGACTGGATGCAGAGAGCGGGCGATCGTGCGCTGTGGCGCTTGTCCCCCCTTGGGGGAGGCCTATGTCCAGCAGTGGACTGTAACAGGCTGATCCGATAACCAGTAATTAGTGTTAAAATGCAATGCGAAAGTTTAAAATCATATACTCAATTAGTCCATACTATGTACAATGCCCAGAATTTACGAAAAGGACGACAAAAATCACCTTAAAATTGAATACAGCCCGATTACCAGTCAACAACTAACTTAACGGTTAAAAAACAGCGGTAAGCTTAAACGGCTGGGCGGATTTTGATCAGTCATAGCTAAGAACCGCGATTAAGTTATCTTTAGGAGAAAAATCGCACTGAATTAGGCCATCCGTTCGGGAGAAAGACAGATTAACTCTTTATTGTACAACACAAAACAAAATTACAACAAGCTGAAAGATGATTAGAGAGCTACGATACTACAGACAGACACACAAAAACTGTCATAAAGTCAAACTTGTAACACCCCTCTTTTTCGTCGGGGGTTAAAAAGTCTGACACGGACCAGAAGCGTAAGATACTATGAATGATAAGACAGGCTAATAATAATACTCCTCCTGGCCGATTTCGACCACGGCGGCAAATCTCAACAGAGATCAGCCAACCCAGGAGATATTATAGTGCACAAGTGTGAGCGCAATACAATAGTGAGTGCACTAACTGTTCCATCAATACAAATTTCGGTGAGACGGCAATCCGACATGACCGGAGAGAGATCAGGCGCAGGACCAACGACTTAACGTGCTTTCCTCGCGATCGTCGATCTGCTCAGAATCAATTTTGGCTCGACCTGGGATTCGAACCCAGGACCTCTCAGATGTAAGGCAGAAACTTTGAAACTACACCAACGAAGCAAGGCAGGCTACAATTGATACTTACGGGCTTTGCTTACAGGGTAAGACCTCTGCCCCAAAACGCTCATTAGAGACTTAAAACGGGTCAGACTTGAGCGTACAATTTTTGAAAGCGTTTTCTTGTTGAGATGTAGGTACATTTGAGTACCGAGAGTAACAGCATGGTATAGGTATTCAGACATATTTGAAAGCTCGTGAGACCTTAGGCAGAAAAGCCCTATAGGAATTTCACACGACGTTTGTCAATTGTCAGACTAAGTTTGTAACAGATGAGTGTTAGTAACATCTAGTCAAAGTACCGGATGCTTCACGCTAGTATACAAATATACAACAACATCACATACATTGATCTGACTCCGCGCTAAGTAGCTTAAGCACTTGTGTTACAGATATCAGAATCAACAGTGGTATTACAAATAAACTTAAATAAATACATAAAACACCCAGACCAGTACAAACTGTCATGTTCATGCACAATAATGTTTGTACAGTGCGGATATCGAACCGCGACCTCCTGGTTAATAGTTGTAAAAAGTCAAATTGCACACGAAGTTTGTCACTTGTCAAACTAAGTTGACTGTTACAGCTAGTAAAGACCCAGAAGCGTCACGTTAGTATACAAAAGCTCTACTTATAAGTTCGTTCATGACGTTTGCAATTACAGAACTTGATGTAAGTACATAATGTACAATCATGAGCCAAAAAATCGCACTGAGTCAATCAAGAAAAAGGAGACCTCTCAGGAATATTTTTTCTCATGAAACTGCAAGAAATCCATACAAAATTAATAACAAAACGAAAAATTTTGCCAGACTTGTCAAGTGCTCAGTTAAATACCTTTTAAATTCTACTGTAGCGCCTTGTAAAGACTAAACATAAAAAGTCCACCTCAAATACCGAAAGTCATTTAATATAATAACAAAGCAAACTTTAAAAATAACTTTATAATCGATTCGGAAATCTAAGAAAGGGTCTTCTGAAGGGCCCTCAACAGAAAGTCAGAATTTACAATACTAGTTTAGTTCCCATCGGTAACTTTTTAATATTAAAACAAGGGCACAACACTTGACTTAGCGGCTGAATAAGGGCCCTTGCAAGGTAAAGACAAAGGGTTCTGTACTCCACTCAATTTAGTACTATTTTGCAAACAGCCCTCGTGTCGAGTGGCAATTCGTTCGGAGTCAACATTCGATTCCATTTTGTGACATTTAGGAACAGTTTTAGTGATTTCACGTGGGAATTAAGGTGCAGAAGGAATGTTTGGTTGTTTACTTTTCATTTGTTTCATTTGTAATTTTCGAGCACTGAGAGCTAAATAACTCATTACAAAAATCATTTCATTATCCCGCGGTAAAAAGACGCTTATGTCTTTTCTCGGGTATCAAAATATCTCCACTAACAAGGAAACGAATTCAAACATAACATTTACGTTTTAAAAAATCAAGTACAATAACTGGATTTATCACAAAAACGTCATCCGACAGTTTAGGGTTCATTACGAATGGGCGAAATCGCGTTAGGCGGGGGGCAGGGGGGGGGGCCGGTGTATGCATATGGGACCCTAAAACCATTGTCCGAAGAAATAACATTAGCTTATTCACTGGCCGGCTTTTGAAACGTGAATGAACTGCTAATTTGGTCAGCTTTGAATATTCAGGACGATTATGAAACCAAATAATAATGTGGAACTTAGAAAGTGTTTTATCAAAAAAAAATATGCATTAGATACCACACGAGGATCGACTGCGCAACAAAGGAATGCGCATAGTCCTGAATAAGTAAAATAAAAATAAAACAAGAGACTATATATTAACAACAGTGGTTACGTGGACATTCTTTGACACAGGTTTTATAAAGTGATGTTAATAGCTAATAAACATGCGCCATGAATCATAATTTACCATTTCAAAAAAAACATTCGTATCTTTTACAAATGTACCGTTTTTTTATAAGTAACTAGATCATTTTCTCCTTCCCAGAAATAATTTTCACCATTTCCCTTTGCATACTCATAAATATTATATAAACTTGTTAATTTTACATAAAAAAAAATAATACATTTATTTTATTTTAAATTGACACAAAAATTTATTATATAAATTTCTATTTTAATGTATTATTAATTTGATGTACTAACATAGTTTTTAAAATTTATTGTTACTAACAAACACATATGGACTATGTCTGAAATAAATTGTTTTTTTTTATTTTATTTTATTTTACGATAGCACAAGCTAACGCTCAGTTTGGGGGTATATAATTTGTGTGGTCGTTGAAATAATTTGTTTGTTTTTTTTTATTATAAAATAGAACCCGCTAACTTCCAGCATAACACCATCCAGTTTTTGTTTGATTCTACCGGGATGTTTTATGCACCATCGGTCGCGATCTTACTAAGGCTGCGATATTTACGATATTTGCTCAATCGCAAGGGTAGGGTAACTGCTCATACTACACAGCGCCGGTGACGGCCGCGAACCGGTGCGCTCACCCCAACAGATACTTTTTTTATTCAGACTCACACACGACACGACACGAATAAATGATTGAGTGTCAATATGCGCTCTTCGAATCAAATAGCCCGTGAAATTTTTGAAGATACTTTCCTATTTGACTGTCTGGTTGGGTGCAGCTCTATTATGAAAATGAAAATGAAAAATGAAAATGTTATTTATTTAAAAACACACATATAAGTTATTATTATGAATATCAGCTTAGTTTTTTTTTATAAAAGTGATTTTAAAAGCTTAGAAAGTGTCCAAGGGCACATAATGAAATTGATTTAAGATTTATTGTAGACAGGTGTACGCTCTAATATAAAAATGAATCGCTGAATGTGTTGGTAAGCGCAAATCTCGAGAGCAACTGAACCGATTTCGCTAATATCTGCATACAAACTAAAAACTCCTGGAATCAAAAAATAAAGTGTTTATCCTACCTAAGGGTAGAATAACGATTTTGAAGCAGAGGTTTGCTGGGGCAAATTCTAAAATATCAATAATCTTGGAGTAACTTGATCTTAAAGTTAAATCAGTAAATATCAAAACCATTTAGCAAACGTTACTGAAACTGTAACCGCCGCATCCGATTCCAAATTCAAATGTATCAAAGAAAATCCCTGGCCATTATAAGAATTCGATCAAAAAAAAAGAACAAAATACACAAATGCATTTCCAGCCAGCTTCGTGTTGCCATTCAAAATAGGAACGTATTACCGCGCCAGTGAAAAGAACCGTCTCAAATTACTTTGCATCGTGCATCTCTTTTTGGCTTGTGTATTTTCGTATGCCTATCCCCCTCTCGGACTATACAAACTCAGATAAACAAATACAAAGGGCCTAATTGAGTAACTAGTAAAACGAACGACTCTCTGCCTTCCCTTCGTGTGACTTAACAATTTTATTTGTACTCGATTCAAACGGATTAACATGAGATTTTTAACCTTGTGCTGTTGAAAATAAGGAACCGATGACTTTATGGCGAGTGTTTTTTAAAGTGGTGTGAATGTAAAATTTTCGTAGTCGCGTCCTCAAGTGGTAAGGGAGTTCAACTCGGGGCGGGGAACTTAATTTGTCAACAATTTTCGATATTTGAATACGTTTCGCTGCTCAATGAGCTTCTGTCAGCTTAAATTGTTTTTCTTTCTTTTAAATAATTCGACTTGGTTCGTTAGAAACACAAAAGGAATTGTACTGAGTTTTGCTTGAATGTTTTGCTACGGTACTACCTATTCCAATTTCTATATTCGGTGTGCGATGCGAATCATGCGATACTTTTGTAAATACTTACTTTAGATTTGACTCAGCCTGAATTATTATTTTTGGACTGATCTATCCATGCGCATTTTTCTCATAACTCCACCATTTGATGCTAGTGATGTTGTTGCTACTTACAAAAGTACCCAGTATCAACTTCAGCAGGGTCTCTAAACAAGTTTTTTGGCCTCAGCCCTTTTCGATAACATGAACGAGACTCAAAGAAATGTGTTTGTAATAAAACGTTTTCGATAAAAATAATTGTTTGGTCAGATCTTACCTTGTTATGCAGAAATGCAGGAACTATGGCTTGTTTGATAGGAAACTAACCTAAGATTGATAGGTAAAGAAGGGTAGTGCCACCCCTAAACTGACATTTTGCTGCGCTTTTGGTCGAAGGGTCTCTAATCCAGAACTTTTCGGCCCCAACGGCCATCAGTTCTTCGCGCTATGTGCCGTGCCCATTGCCACTTGAGCTTACTGATTCTCAAAGCTATGTCCATTACCTTACTTCATTTCTGATTCGATCTCGTAGAGAAATACCGAGCATAGCCCTCTCCATCGCTCGTTGTGTTATCTTAAGCTTCTTTATGAGGCCCATAGTCCGAACATGTTTCGGACTGTATCTTAGTCTCCTTGTTGTTGTTATAACACCCTGTATTGAAGATCATTTGATGACAGTCATGGACACGGTTAGTCCGCACATGGCGGAATTGGCCAGATCCTGTCCCGTAATGAGGATGCGCCGGCCGCGCTGATTGGCGGATGTGGTCCACTCCTGCGCAGCCCACGCCGCGTTAAGCGGGCTGGTCTTTTTGCCAGAGGAAACCGTTAGGTATTTTTTCTTCCTTTTTTTTATTCGAGAAAGATGGCCAGGTCCGAACTGAATGCAGGCCGTTGATGACCGATCGACCTGGAATTTTAGGGGAAGGGGAAAGAGGCTTTTCAGCGGTGGACGTCTCACGGCTGATGGTGATGATGATGATGAGTTGCCAGCGTTTTTCATCTTATAAATGAGTCGCCGAAATGTATGTAGGTACGCGCATAACTTCAGACCTACTGCACCGAATTCGATAAATTTCTTTTTGTGCGTTTCCTTATAGATGGGAGAAGTTTTTTATATCGAAAAAAAAATTTTTTTTCTACATTTTGAAAAGCTCAAAAAATCCAGGGAAGGTTTAAGCGATGAGCGTCGAGTCGTCGTGTCGAGTCCACCGGTAAAATAATATAATATTGTCTGAGATGCATACGACTGCGTCCAACTCTATTTTGATGCAAAACTTCCCTGTTAACAAACCGCTATGTTCAACTGGCTATGATGTCGTCTAAAGGTACTAAGAATAAGAAAAAAAAACCGGTCAAGTGCGAGTTGGACTCGCGCACCGAGGGTTCCGTACAAACCTGTAGGTATATAAGTAAAAGTTCACCCATCACGCGTATTATAGACTTAAGTATTTAATATAAATTTTAATTTAATATCTCAACGCGTTCATGAGATAAGGAGTAGTAACTTTGAAATTTTTAAAATTGTCAAAATTTTCTTTTTTTATACGATGAAACTGAAAATTTACGGTTTTCGTAATTGTTCCTATATCTGTCCTATAAGACGTGACTTCGTACTAAATTTCAAGATTCTAAGTTTACGGGAAGTACCCTGTAGGTTTTGATTCCCGTGCGAGTTTCGAAAATTTGCGGCCTAAATGGCTGTATCTTTTGATTGCGTTGGCTTAGAAGGTTGATTTTTCTACAGCTTCCAGGGACAGTAGACCTAAGTATCATATATAAATTTCAGTTTGATACCTTCACGCGTTCCTGAGAAAAACGGTCTTGACAGACGGACGGACGGGCGAACGGACGGACTACAAAGGCACGGAACCCTAAAAAGAAGCTTTTTCCTGCTGACAGATTGTTTGAAATCGGTTCAGTCACTCCACTGGTCATCCAAATTATAAACCTGTTTTTACGCGACTGTAGCCTTAACGTATCGCAACTGTACGAACCATCAAATAAAAAAATACGTCTCGTGTGATAATGTGACAAGAAAACCATGGGCATTCCAAGACCTAACTAGGTATTAACTTATAAAAAAAACACCCAATCCAAGTGTCACCTCTATAAATATTGATCATCTGTCATTCCAATTCATTCTAATTACGTTAAGTGCACAAAACACCTACCTTCCTATAAATATTTATAAGATAGAAAGCCATAAACACAAAGGTCTAACAATCCCACTTGACGATAAATAAAACGAGGTGAAATTGGAGCAATTCTAAAGGTATTCTGAATTTTAATGGATTGACTCTACAAAAACATAAATACGTAATTGAAAAACGGTGTAACGAAGCGGCGTTGATATAAAATACTACACAATACAATACAATGTAAATGCTGATATAAAAGAGAATTCATGTATTGATTATTTCCACCTTCGAATATAAAAAAGCCAAGCTAACTATCATGATTCAATGAAATGAATGAAATGAAAATTGTAGTCAAACTTAAAGTTATAACATTTTAAGTTAATAATTTTCGATTCGACGACGAAAATATGAAAATACCACAACATTGCTTGACTTGATGTCAGTGGTAACGTGTTGGTTTTTGAAAACTCAATTAGTTTTATTTTATTTTATTGTAGACAACAATTCTATACAAAATCCAGACCGTAACCTATAAAAAAAATATAAATAATAATAATAATAATAAATATTTCACAACAATCACACCAATTCTCTAGTCTCAAATTAAGCTACGAGGCTTGTGTTATGGGTACTAGACAACGGATAAACATACTTAAATACTTTATTTTTTTTTGTAAATAAATACATATTATATATAGAAAACACCCAAACCAGTACAAACACACATGTTCATGCACACATATGCTTGTACTGTGCGGGGATCGAACCCGCGACCCTTGGTTTAGAAGTCCGAACTGTGGACCACTGCGCCAAGTGGTAGTCTAATAAATATGAATCCTTTCTGCTTAACACAAGGGTAGGGTTGCCAATCAAAATTTACTGGCGACTTATAATCGGTTGATCAAATTGCCAGACACACTTAAATCTCTGCTACTGTGTGAATAAAAAATCAATGGCATCATTGCACTGTCCGTCATCCGACATAACGACCGTAATGATGAGGCCACGACTTTACTTACATGGTTAAAATTCTTGGCTAAGTCCCGGTGCCACAACAAACTATTACGTCAGGTTAAAACTATAATTTGTACATTACAACTGCTGTCATTACGGGTATGGGGCCAAAACTGCTACTCACGGCGATCGGGTCGAATATAAAATAAATATTCGGAGCTTGTTAGGGCTGGCACTTTTCACCAGTAGCTTAATTTTGTCTGTTTATAAAGTCAACATTTAACCAATAATAACAAGAGCCGTAGAGGTGCTTGTGGCGCAGTGGTTGCAGCGCTTTGGTAGTGATACCTAAAGTTAAGCAACCTAAGGCGCGGTCATGTTTGGGATGGGTGACCATTCTGACCTAAAAAGTGACGTCTATTTACAAGCATCTCCGTGCTTCGGAAGGCACGTTAAGCTGTTGGTACCGGTTAATATCGATAGATATTAGTCGTTAAGCCTGGTCAGAGGCCCTCGGGCAGCTTAATAACATCTGACAGTAAGGTTGGTCACTTACCTTATAAACACCCCTCCACCAATCCGCACTGAGCCCGCGTGGTGGAGTATGGCTCGGACCACCTCATTGTTGAGGTGAGGCCTGTGCCCAGCAGTGGGACGTATATAGGCTGATGAGGAGGAGGAACAAGAGCCGTGTGAAATACCTTGAACCTAAACTCGTAACTAAATATTTTTCAGTTTTCTGACTTGTTAATGAACTGATGAACAACTTTTACAAAATCTTACGGAATGTTGCCCGTGTAGACGGTTTTATAAACTTGTTGAACCAATTGTCAAATTGGTGTAATTATTGGATCTTTTCTTGTTTAAAATCATCTAATCAATCAAAGTGATCTTCAACTTCGCACGCTTTACAGTGTTTCCCGATAAACAACATGATTGGATCAATATTGTTTGCTATATTGCACGTTAATACTGAGAAAAGCAGCATAATCTTTGCTTTGTTGGTGAAACTATCTTGACTATTAACCAAGAGGTCGCGGGTTTGATCCCCGCACTGTACAAACATTTGTGTGCATGAACATGCCTGTTTGTACTGGTCTGAGTGTTTTATGTATTTGTTTAAGTTTATTTGTAATACCACTGTTGATTCTAATATCTGTAACACACTTGTGTTTTAGCTACTTACCACGGAGTCAGATCAATGTATGTGATGTTGTTGTACATTTATTTAAAAAAAACTATCGTCTATTCGAAACGAAATAAATTATCATTATATGATAAACTGTATCTAATACTTCACAAAGTTATTGTAGGCAGCCCTACGCTGATTCGTTCGTATTCGGTCGGTAGCGAGCGCCCGTCAAAAACCTTTGTGCCCATGTCAAAGTAACTTTTCAACGGCTAACGACCCGGAATGTTTTTAGAAAACAATTTAAGAAGCTTCCGTTTAACCATGGTTTATCTATCCCATTGTGCCTAAGCGGATCGCTTCTCTAATTGTCGAAAGACGACAGACCCAGTGGGGAGCTACTTTTTTTTCCTTAATCAAATAAACATTAATAATTTTCAACGTCAAAACGCGGGGAAGTAATTATGGCGGTTTGTTATGGAACGGACGGAGGTGTGAAACGGAACGTATCTCCTTGTTCCTTTGCGTCGAAAAACAGTTTATATTTTTTTAAACTTGGCATTGTGTCCAGCCAGTACGAGTACACACTTTTACAGATTATAAAAACATAATAAATTATAACAGTCAAGGGCACATCACAGACTGCCTATACGGGCTTTTCCGGGGATCCGCTGAGCAGGCAACTATTAATTTCATGCTTCTAATTTCTTAAATCTTAAAGATATTATTGAAAGAAAACCTTATACAACAATACGTAGTACCTACCTATACTCAAATACACTTAACACCTAATATGGTAATACTGACGACAATAAACGCAACTAAAACAAACTACTGATGAATTTATGTTGTTAAATTTATCTATTACAAACTTGGAATGTGCTCAACCTATTTGTCGTTGTTAATTTAATACCACCGGCCAACATAAATAACAAATATCTAACACATAAATAACTCTTTCTAGTTAACGAAGCGCGAATTTAACTTTTTAGCAAATACTTAATGCACTTTAATAGGATTTGCTTGTTCCACAATCTAATGTCTGCGTCAGTTTATTTAAAAAGATAAGTTATAGGTTTATTTCAAACATACTTTTTAAAAGATTTTCCTTAACGCGATTTTTTTTTTACTTTTTAAAGCACAATAAATTTGTCGAAAGACTCATGCTTGAAGTTTTTGAAAATAGGTACATGACACAAAATGTTTTTGTGTATTCAATCAAGTTGTTTTCTTTTTAAAATACAATGAGTTAATGTTGAGTTAACTTCAATTTACACTAATGAGTGACTATATCTAATTGCTAGATTTTTAAATAATCAAAAATTCACAAAATTTACACCGATTGACGAGTATCAAAGATGACGTCACAAGCCAGTATCGCCATACAAAATCTACTGGCGTTTTGATAGTTCATAAAAAGTTCATCTTACGTATCTAAATCACTCATATTTGCCTATTGAACATTTAAGGACTCAGGGTTGTGCCTTGGGTGTTAAATTTCACCAGTTAGTTATGCCTTGGGTGTAAAATTTCACCAGTTACGGTTGCTAGCCCATCACGAAGCAAATTACCCCATTCGATACATCACCCCTAAAAGAGTCAACTGGATCAAGGAGTGTGGTCTCTCTGCAAGCGGACTGTGGGATTTAAATAATTTACTCTAGTATTTTTGAAAGAAAGTGTCTAAAACATGCAGTACAGTTAGTTGATCTTGATGATCAGACCTTGAACGTAAGCAACAATTTAAAGGCATTTTTGGACAAGGAAGATTTGTCACTTGTTTTAATTTTTTTTGAGCAATATTTCTTGTAAGGTAGTCGTATTGGCTATGCGGTGATTTCACCGAGGTATAGTAGAGTTTTGTAATGTAAGGCCTCGTAGAGCTGGAAGTTCAGTTCTTCATGAGAGTTCGAGGGTAATTCGAAAATGTAAGTAATCTGTAGGATTTTTTTTTTGTACCACCAATCAAAATTCGCTAGGGTTGCCACCACACACCCCGTAATCGTGCGCGAAACTTATCGCATTATCAAAAAGCGGCAAATCGGCGTATCCTTTGATCTCGCGCTCGCTAATTCGACAATTACGCCGCCAGGGGGCCGGGATCGTTTTCGAATATCGAATTCGGTGTCAGCTGACTACTGATTAGGTAAGAAATTGGCAACTTTGATATTCCTTCGCAAATTGTAGGTGTGGAAAAATGCTTTGATGCATTTTAAAATTTTCTTTCATTTTTTTAGTTTAAAATAAATACAGTAGAATCCGTTTATTATGACTCCGCTTACATTGACCAACCGCCTATTATGACGTAATTACACTACGAAGTTTTGTTTTCATATAAAATTCTTTACAAAAAAGTTGGATATAATGACTTCTCTTATGTCGCTTATTTTGACCCATTTTTAATAAATTATGTCCGGTTATAATGACCGATGGATACTTTACGTACACCTTCGGTAATGTTCGTTGATTCCTGACGACGTTTGGCACATGGCTCGTTTTTGTTTTGAATCTCAGTGAGTAATTGACGCTTGAAGGTCACGCATTATTTTTCGTTTATTCTAGTCCTTTATCTATTTAATCCTTAGTCCCAAAATAATAAACTGATTAATAAAAAAAATAACTAAATTAAATTATTATTAAATGGTATGAAAATAGATAAATAGAAAAAAAATCTTTTTTAATAGGTAGGTCACAAATTACGTCAGCCTTCTATAAAAAATTAAAACTGATTTACACAATAGAATAAAAAATAAAATAAAAAATTCGTTCGAAAATAGTTTGACACCTTCTTGTATTTTTTTTTATAAAACTAAACTCTTTACGCACACCAGCTAACAGTTTGAACGATCGCAGCCCACTCAAGTGGAAGACACACAAAAGGCGCTGATGACGAGTCGAGGGCGCGCCACGCGACTGCTCCGAGTTAGTGACAGCCCTGATTAGACATGATACCCCTTTAATCAAATAACTGGAACTTGTTTCTCTTTAGTCGCAGTGTGGTGATATGAGAAACAATTAGTCTTTATCACTTGGGTTCAACGTATATATTTGGTACTTAACATACGTTCAAGTTTCGTGGGTACAAGGTCTAGTCCTAACCACTAGTTATCGGTTCTAAACGCAATTGGGATTTGTAATTTTGATGAAATTTAAATGAATTGGAATGGAAACGGAATCCAGCCGAAACTTCGAGCAATGAGTACCTAATACTCATTTAAATAGATCGCGTTTAGACCCGACAATTATCAATAGTTAGAGTTAAAATGCAACGCGAAAGTTTAAAATCATATGAATAAGGTTTAGCCCGTAATGAAGTGGTATGAATATCGCTGGATACGTTGTTTTTATTTATTAAATTAGTCTAAATAGTCTTAAATAAGAACACTTTCTTGTTCTGATCGAACTCCGATATGATGCCCTCTCGGAGACCTACATTATGCCTTTCGGTGTGGAGACCATGGACTCCTGGGGATCCAGGGCCATCAACTTCTTCAAAGAGCTGAAGAAGAGGTTAGGTCACACTGGTGAACATAAGGCTGGCAGTTTCCTCGGCCAAAGGATCAGCCTTGCCATACAGAGAATAAACGCTGCCAGCCTTTTGGGCGCCATACCCAATGGGCGGCGCTTTTTCTAAATAGTTTAATTTTTGTTTTCTTTCCATTTTTTAGGGTTCCGTACCTCAAAAGAAAAAAACGGAACCCTTATAAGATCACTTTGTTGTCCGTCTGTCCGTCCGTCCGTCCGTCTGTCAAGACCGTTTTTCTCAGGAAAGCGTGGAGGTATCAAACTGAAATTTCTTTATGATACTGAGATCTACTGTCCCTGGAAGCTGTAGAAAAATCAACCTTCTAAGCCAACGCAATCAAAAGATACAGCCATTTAGGCCGCAAATTTCCGCAAATTTTCGAAACTCGCACGGGAATCAAAACCTACAGGGTACTTCCCGTAAACTTAGAATCTTGAAATTAAGTACGAAGTCACGTTTTATAGTACAGATATAGGAAAAATTACGAAAACCGTAAATTTTCAGTTTCATCATATAAAAAAAAAATATTTTTGAAAAATATTTTTGACAATTTTGAACATTTCAAAGTTACTACTCCTTATCTACAGGTTTGTACGGAACCCTCAGTGCGCGAGTCCAACTCGCACTTGACCGGTTTTTGTTTATCTGTTTTTAAACTTTTATAAGGTTAGTTGTATTTTATTAAAATAAACAAGCTATAATCTCATTTACATCAATAGAAAGGCTATGTTTTTATTTGAATTACTTCGTTATGTTTCCTTACAGTAATTACACAAAAGGCTCTACAAAAAAGTATTTTACAATAATTCGAAAAATATTGTTACGATTAAACATATAATGTAGTTTTTAGAAGGGCGATGCGATATTATGTGTTCTTCATCTGATTACGCCGGCACGTGTTGGCTTAATATTTGATTCCATTAAACTTAAACCCTGCTTATTGGATATGATACCCCCCTTTTTAATCATTCAGTGAATTTTCCATGCTCAAAATTGTTGACTCACTATTTCTTTAAAATAATTTTCCGCCAAGGTAAAAACAATACTATTATGGCTGACAGGTAAAAGTCTGCCAACAGCCGCAGTTTCTGACGGGCTGACACATACATAATGCAAAACTCTAAAAAACTACATTAAATATACATGTGACAAAGTCCTTAAGAACCATCGTTTTGGCTTAGTATGTACTACATACTATTAAACTTAGTTCACTATACTCATCTATATAACCTTTTATTCCTTCTTACGTACTAGACATGAGTAGGTGTGAACAGTAGAACCTAGGTGGGATATAACCAGACATGCGATCTATTTGAAATATTTCCATTTAAAATGCAAATACAAAACGCAAAATACCTAATTTTTTGCATTTAATAATAAATAATTTGGAATTTTTATGGAATACCTTTCGAGATGTGTTTTTGCATTTTTAAACTTCGTTTCTAAATGCAAAATACTTTGTGGTGCAACGATCATACTTATTGAATTGATTGTAATCTTCTCATAACATTACAAAGCACTACACGTACACACTTAAATTGCGTCACCGACAGATTTATATCCTATTTTCTAAAGGGCAAAAATAATCCTAAAAACCTACTTGATATTCCGCGAGACTGCATCGTTTGTTCGTACGGAACTAATCATCAACAACTGATAATATATTAGCCACCTGTTTGTTAATTAAAACATTCTAATGGCTCATTATTAGGCAAAGCATTTGCATATTGCAATTATGGCAATTCGCCATAACGTTTGTAGCCTAATCGTTGTTTCATCACTTGATTACTATCTTTTGAATTGTTTGAACATTTGAAAATGCTGAATTCAACTAGTAGTGAGGCGGAGCGTGATTAACCTTACCTATATCGTTGCTGGTTTTAATAAAAAAACTTAATGAGGTAAATTTTATTTAAGCTGAGGAAACATAATTGGTTTATGTGTAATTTTAATTACCTATTTTGTTATGTAATGTTAAATCTAAGAAACTAAATAAACTACCTATAGAATTACGACATAATTTATGTATTTAACATATTAAATTAAAGCTTTAATTACACTTTCTTGGTTCTCTTTCCGGTAATTAGCAATAATTAAATTATTAATATATTAACCAAACGGCTTGTACTTATTATTTGTCCAATTCTTGTTTTTATTTATTTATTAACTTTATTTGTAACACTTAGTATAATTATTACAGACCCTCGTGGTTTACTTGTACTAAGTAATTTAGTTAAGAGTTTTGTAACGGTTATTTACATGATAATAAAGGGAAAAAAAACTGTGCGTTTCCCAAAAAATAAAAATAAAATAAATATCTTAACGCCTAATAAATTCTTTTTTGTACCGCAGGGATCTATATTAGGCCCAATTTTATTCGTACTATATAGCACTGATTTGATTAATTCTCTTAAAAACTGTAATTATCATCATTATGGAGATAAATTTGCAAATCATCTATTTGCAAATTTATCTCCACTTCAAACCTAGTGAAACATTAACTGCCGTCAGTAAAATAAATGAAGATTTAAAACGGATTGACAAATGGGCAAATAAAAATTGTTTAGTTCTTTACCCACTCAAATCCAAGTTTCTCGTGCTGGGTTCTGCTAAGCAGATTAACAACATAGAAAAGTTTAATCCTGCAATTAAGATAGGGGATACAGATGTTGACAAAGTACCCGAAGCTCGTAACTTGGGAGTTCTCATGGATAGTAAGCTACGTTTTCATAATCATGTCTTAGAAATAGTAAGAAACTGTTACTACAGGCTTAGCTTGTTGTACAAAATTAGAGCTTTTTTAAATGTTAACATAAGAATCAAACTCTGCGGGGCACTTGTAATATCAAAACTTAACTATGCTGATACCGTTTTGGGCGAGTGCATCTTTGGTTATACAAAAAAGTTGATTCAGCGGGTTCAGAATTCATGTGCACGATTTTGTTTTACCATTCCTCCCAGGTCCCATATCACTCCGTTTCTCAATCAAAATAATTTAATAAATATGCAATCTCGACGTTCTTTGCATTATGCATGTTTGTTATTTGGTGTAATTAAGACTAAGTCACCCTCATATTTATATGGAAAATTGTTGTTTTCTAATCGAATTAGAACTGCTTCTCTTCTTTGCTGTCCTAGTCACAATACGGCTGCATTTCGTGGCAGTTTTCGATACTCAGCCACGAAATGCTGGAACAACATCCCTCCACCACTTAAAAAGTGCCTCTCCTTGTTTACTTTCAAATACAAATACAAAAGTTTTCTACTAAATTTACAAAAGGGCATACTCTAGGACAGCAAAATAAAGATAAATATAAATATACACTCACTTGACCTAAGCTTCTCATTTCACTAGACATGACTGTATTGTTTCAATTGTACGTTAACTGCCACATTTGTATTCTTTTTTTGTTAGGAAAGTAAATAAATATATTAAGATGATTTATGAATTATTATTATACTGTATAAGTACCTATTTTGAATAAAGCAATTGTTGTGCAAAGTAGTGCTATCTTTCTCTCTGGGTGGCCACGGAAGACCAGCCTCGTGGCATTCCTGGGATGCTACGACACAAGCTGAGTGGCCCCCCTTTCAGTATCTTGTGTATGTGATTTTTAAATGTGTTTTTACTATTTGGTAAAAATGTGATACTGAATAAAAATATTTTCTTCTTCTTCTATTGGGAGAGGAACATCTGAGGACGTGAAAATCTTCGGTTTTTGCTTTACCTTTTGAGAACCAAGTTTCTACGTATTTCTTTCGTTCCTACAATAACTATGTAAAATCCGACTTATGAACGTAATTTTAACTTCCGATTTTCTAGTAGTTCCATCTTCAGGTCGTTTCTGATTTTTTTCTTTTTCTTTTGGGCTTAAATAGTCAGCTCGACCAGTTTTGATCTATTGTGGCAGCTCTTTTTGTTTATAGTTCACGGCTGAGACCCGAATATTCAGAATATTTAGAGAGTGAAGTTAGCTATCTTATCAGGGTATTTCATGTTGTCCTAGAAAGATGCCTCATTAGCTCATGAGTGGTCCGCAGGAGCAAAGCATGTGCATGGCTGTTTTGATCTTGGTTTGACTTGGAGAATCTGCACATGGAAACTTCAGCCATTTTCATGTTGATCATGTAATTTTTAAGCCAATGTCCGTAGTCTTATCCCCTTGTCCCTATCAGTTCAAGTATACTAAGGTCGCAAAATATGTACCCTCTAAACTTCCCTTCTTTATTTTTTTCTCATGCATCATGAAACTTAAGCTGCCTTAATAATGCAAGGAGCTTGTTTATTAATGCCGCCACCTCAGTAATGGGGCCACGAGAGATGGACCCCATCCACCCAGGCCGGATACTCAGACACTACTAATTCAAATTGCTGGTCACATGCAAATGTGTAGAAGAAGAAAAGGCGATGGGCAAAAAGACAAAACAGCTTTGGCAAAAACTTCTTGTATGCAGTTTAAATAGGCCTTAGATGCATATTTCAAATATGCAATTATTTTTGTCCTACTCACTGGGGTTTCGGAGAATTATAAGGACTTACATTTACATGTCCGCTCTACGGCACCCGGGTGTGAAACAATCATACTTACTTGCCTTGGCTTTCACAGTGAGCTGATTCGCAGTGACAGAATCCCGAGGGCGCATTTACACGGGATATGTCATTGATGGTTCATCAAAAAACACGATACGTCATGACGGATATATGTTTACATTGTATACGGAATCGTTTTTTTATGATTTCAACAGCGACAGACCCTTCGTACAACCGTCTCGATTCGTGATTTTTAACGAATAGGTCTTTTTTTAAGACGATACGTGGTTTATGACGTTTACCTAGTTTTTCACGAGTTGTGAAGCGAGTGAACATGCGTATTTAAAAAGCATAACTCCCGTCAAAAAATAACGAATCATTATGAAAAAACGATTTGTGAAAAAACACGACATTTGTCTTCACGACAACGGCATTTTAAAGATCTCGGCGAGTAGACTGGACAATAACTCTAAAATTTATTCGAACTGGAACGCGGACGAAGTCGCGGTCAGCCGCTACTGCCGTACTGATTTTGGTTAATATTTTATTTTTGAGTTACAGCAAACAGTATTTATCTACGCTTTTCCACGCCACCAACTGCAGATCGAATTCACGGGTCATAGAAATCGGCGCGCTTTGCGTCCGCGCTTCCCGCTGCCACAAAGCGCTTCGGTAGGTATTATTCGCTCATTTGCCCCATTCAGAGGCTTCCGTGCATCAATTAGCCAACAATGCGACTGCAACGAATAATCGCCCGCGAAAATGCACTCGCTTGTTTTCAAAGAGGTTCTGGAACGCGATATGCTTTTGTTTTTTTTTTGGTCTCGTGGCGGTTTGGTTTGAGGTGAGAGGGACTGGTTGGAATCTTAATTTTTTCACTGGTAGTGCCTAGCAATCCTTGTTCAATCAACTTAAAGCACCTAACACGCACCGCCCACTTATCATTTCTGCTTAGCCCAAAGGTATGACTGGTAGAGAATGCCCTACGGCGCGTTGAGTCCACCTTTTCTAAAAAGTTTTATTGTGCAATAAAGTTTGAATAAATAAATAAAAAAACACGTCTACTTGGTAAATTTACATATTGTATAGTCAGTATTAGTTTAAGCAAAGGCATACTTCCACAAATTTTGAGGAAAAAAAAGCGAAAACATTTGTTCGAATAATTTAAACATCAGAAAATCAGTCCCGTAAAGGTAGGTGTTATTTTTACTTCCGATCCTCTGAGGCATTTGACACCCGCTTTAATTTGAATACGAACAATAAGGTGACAAATTCGTTACAAGAAAATCAATTCCACGGCCACAAAAATCCGTCGAATACAGACCTCAAGTACAAAAGGCAAAAGAAACACGCCACCAACGATTTACAAATTGAAAATGCCTATAATAGGGCGTCGAACACGTCTTGAGCGTTAAAATTCAGTCTGCGCGCAAATTAACCCAACAGGGGCTTATTTACGGTGTCACCTCCGCGCTTTGATCACACGCAAGTTATTCCGCGATCGCAAAAGGATTTTTCCTTTGTCAGCGACGTATCGCGCGATGATTGACGGGTCGAGCCGCGAGAATTCTGTCGCCGCGACGAATATTCCCCCTGAATCACGCAGCTTTTGAATTTTGAATCGTACATCAAAGTATCAAGACCGGTCGCGCCCGCAATGGTAACTAAGGCGTGTTTTGTTATGGAGTGTAGTAACAGCGGCGCGTTTGCCGGTACCATAAACAAAAGACGCTCGATTGTCAACCTTCAACTCTCAAGAGAGAGGCGCGCGCCTTTTTGCGGATGACATCCAAAGATGGCGGCGGATTAATAAGCGCGGCTCTGCCGTTGGAAAATGAGTTTCCTCGCTCGGTGGGGGGGTGGGGGGTATAATTGTGGTGGATCAAAGCGGCGGCTGATGTCGGTGAGCGGCGCCTTTTGATTGTTTTTCCGAGCCTATCGCGTTTTTGCGGGCACCTGTCCGCGTAATAGCGCAATCGCGGGTTATATATGAGGCCGAGTGTACCGGTGTCCGCGCGACTGATACCGAGGTCGTTCGAGGCATCTAAATTGTCTAGTTACATACTGGTTCTAATTTAATCTGAACAACATTATTAATGCTTGTGAACTTTTTCTCGGTGGAAAGAACATGGCATCGGTGTTGTTACATTCAAACAAGGTGCTATTGGACTCTACATTTATAAGTAGTATAAGTATTATTAAGAACTGTCTTTTTGAAATGATAACAAAAAGGTGTTAATGGCCGAAAGAAGGTAAATTTAATTTCTCAATTATTAAATTTTCCAGCACTTCGTAGCAAAAAATACAAGTTTGTACAAAGTACAACTTTTTGCACCAACATAGTAACATTTTTTACAACAGTACCATTTACATGGGAACCCACAAAACATAAATAAAAATTATCAAAGTAAGTAACTTCATAGCCTATAGGTAGTAAAATAACTATTTACTACCTATAGGCTATGCCGTATGCTCGTATAGCCGCCCGCGACATCGTCCGCGTGGAAACCCTTTTATCTTAAAAAATTCTTTATAAATTATAGCGTTCGGCTTAGCACTGCGCATAGCCCTCTAAACTTAACCGAGTGGCGCCATCTATCGGTAAGCTATGAGATGATTTTTCAAGTTTTACATAGGATTGAGATGTTTTGTCGCGGAAAAAATTAGCCTTTGTCACTCTCCAGCCTCCTACCTACCTCCACACAAATATAACATATTATAACATTGCTCTGTTGCAGCGTGAGAGAAGGACAAACAACCAATTTGACTTTCCAATTTACATATAATATTGGTTATTAGTGGGGATAAGTAGGGATAAAGTCAGAACGTATGTACACAATTACTTTATTGGTTAATAAAGGTCAATCGCTAGGCATGAAATAATTGAGTTTAATGAACTTAGTTGATAATCATAGAGTTTTATAGAGCGTTAAACACTATTTAAAAGTTATGCATAGGTCGTTTCTTCTCTGTATGTGGTGAACGCGCCCTTACTGCACAACAGTTTGGTCTCCCTTGTCCATCTAAAAGGGATAGTTTGGTCTCCCTTGTCCATCTAAAAGGGATCTTCTTAGAAGCTGTCGGGCGTGTTCGTGGAGTGCGGCGGAGGCGCCCGCGCATTGTTTTACAGCGATCCGTAATGCGACTCGTGTTTGCAAAGTTTTAAACACATGTTGACAGAGAGCTGAGGACGTAGGGCTGTCAAAAGTTTAAATTAATAATAAATCATATGTCGGAGCGTCATTTTTTTCGGTGGTATCGTCGGACTACGTGTGGGCGTATAGTTGGGATAATCGAGCTAAGAAACTCAGAGAACTCAATCAAATCACTTTGATTATCAATCAACACAGTACACACGAAACGCGTAACAAACAGTTCCTAGAGTGGAGGTCCGTTCTCTAAGACGGCGAAATGATGAATGTCCCTTCGTCCAACATCCCTTACATTCTGGGCTCTGTCGTAGCACGAAGTAGCCGAGTAACTCTGAACTGACGACGGTGCTGCCACCTCTCGGGACTCGTGCTGCGCGTCGTTTTCCGTCCAAACTAATGACCGTATCCGACAAATAAATAAATAAATTGTTTCAACGAACACACCAATTACCTAGCCCCAAACTAAGTGTTAGCTTGTGCTATGGTGCTAGAATAACGGGTAGAAATACATAAATACATTCATAAACACCCATGACTCAGGTACAAATGCTCGTGCTTATCATACAAACATTTGCCCCTAGCAGGTTTCGAACCCACGACAGTCAATTTTGTAATCTGGACCTCAGACCACTAGACCAAAGCTGTCATCAAATGGTTGAAAATTATTTTTATATATTATTTGTGTAACCTTTTCCACCAGCCCGTGTCGCGGTGCTAGGGCACAAAAATATAAAAGAGGTACTATTTTAAAAATTGACCAAAACACATTTATATATAATTTTACGCCCGCACAATAAAATTTGCCTTTGTCCACCTTAAACGCCATGAGGCATTCTCAGTCATACATGAAATTTGTTGAAAGAATTGACTATGAGTATAAAGGATTTCAAACGCGTTAAAACATTTTTTTAAATACTCAAGCCTTGTCAACCCTAGAGCAATGTATAGAAATGTGACACGCAGGCGTATTTGACGTGTTGTTTAAAAACACCGAACGAAGCGCAAACACTGCTGGGCGCTGGCCCTCAGTCTATCGGCACATGGCATGGCGCACTGCAGACCACTACTGGTGAAATGTAGTTCTCGTTTGGTTAATCTATTATTTAAAAATGGAAAATTTTAAAAAGATCGATTAAAAAAGAACTTAGCGACTGGTGATAGCATACTGTCCTAAAAACTTGAGCGGGATGAATTTGAGTAAGCGAAAAAATAACTAACGGCTAATATTCATTAAAATCAAATGCAGAACGACCTTACAAAAAATGTATTATAATCCATTAATTAGACTTTTATTATCTAAAATGGATTATAATCCATAATCCATTTTAGATAATAAAAGTCTTTCCGTCTTTCCGTTAGAAATACACAAAGGGCAACTTCAATATTAAGATAGATTTGATTATTTTCTTTTTGAAGTTTCTTCCAACGAACTACTAAGAAGTTCACTTTAAGCAAAGGTTTATAAACTGCTAATTAATGTGATACTGGTGCAAAGTTCTCTCCCGTATGTAAGAATTCTTATCTCGATATCATCATATGCCATGTCGCGAATTGACAATAGAGATTTATATCTTTATTATACGGTGTTGATCAGTGGGAATGCGATTTTTACTGCACTCGCCTCCGGCTTTGCATTGTTTAGTAATCCGCGATCCATGACATTATACATCTCGTGTAAAACAATAGACCAACTGACAATATTGCAAATGGTAATGACGAAATATGTTGCAAATGCAGAATCTAATTATTCTATAGGATAGATCGATGCCATTTGTCACGAAAAATTAGATAGAGTTCCGCAAAGGAAATCGATTAGAGATTCCATTGCAAAGCCTCTTTTTCTGTTTTTCGGTCAGGGGCCGTATTGCGACCTTGCTTTCCGCTTACGAGCAGCGTTCTTAATTAGAACAAAATTACGATTAACAGTGCTATCGCTGAACTTCTGATGAGCCTACACAAGATCGTAACGGGGCACCAGGACCTGTATCTTAGGAACTCCGTAATAGATGATATATTTTTTTTGAGATTGTGTAGTTAATAGGTTTCTTTTTAGTGTGATCTATACCTAACACTAAAGTAGAAAACTATTATTTTTTCTCGGAGTCGAATTCGCACCTCTCGCAAGCCGGGCAATTGCTCTTCCAATTGAGCTACCGTGACACTTACTCAACTGTCCGAATTTCTTTAAATGCTCCTAAGGGTTGCAGCCAGCCATGATTCATCATCACTGTTGCGAGTAGACAGTAATATTCTTAGCATTAACAATGCAAATTTCTATACAATGTGAAATTAAAACACAGTTAAATAAAAAACGACTTTGAGTGGTAAAATAATTTTAATGTGAATATTCATTCGTATAACATGAACCGGTGTGTATGCCTATCTCTCTCACTCTCTCTCTCTCGCTCTGTCTCTCTCGCTCTTAGGCGGGTTAACTGTGCTCGAGTGGAAGGGACGCGTGCCTTTCACTTTTTATGTCTGTCTCACTCGCTCTTAGGCGGGCTAACCATGCCCGAGTCGAAGGGACGCGTGCCTCTCACTCGCTCTCATTGTGAGCGCGGAACGTGAGCGGAGCGCAACGCAGTTTCTTGAAGTGTCACCCGGCAAACCAATTTATAAGACGTTGTCACGTCAAAACGGACCGCCACAGCACGCACCGTTGTTAAACAGCTTTATACAGCTATATTTCATTTAAATGTTGTAGGTATCTAACCGCAACAGTGATGGATGAATCATGGCTGGCTGCAGCCTAAGGAGAGGAAATTTGGACTGATGAGTAAGTGTCACGGTAGCTTATTTGGAAGAGAAATCGCACGGCTTGCGAAAGGTGCGGGTTCGAGTCCCGCCTGTGGCTGTCCGTTTTTTTCTTTAAGTGTATTTTCATAGCACTAGTTTCTATAGGTAGCCATGAATTACAGAGCGTAGGCAATAAACAATTACAACTAGTAACGTCTAATCTACATCTCGAATCTATATCAGAACGATGTCTGTCGACAATAACAAGCTCAATCATGAATAGCCCAGCGATCGTCTTGTACGGAACTTTTTTAAAAATAATGTGACTTAACTTTTCAATTACCATACCCAATAGCGGGTATTATCATAAACACAATATCGGTGATGCCATCGGGCATTGCAGTGTTGATAATGCGACTGATAATATTGTAATTGTAATATAGGAATTTCAGATTTTTTGTACAATTATGTCAGGAGACTAAGAGGCCATTCAAGTATTGCGTAAGCAGATTATTTAAATTATTTACCCTTTTACACCACCCGCCCTGTCAGCAAAAGTAAGCAAATCTTTCACCCCCTCCCCCTTGCTTACGTAAAAGTTTTTTGGGAAATTAAGACAAGTATGCATTGTATGCAAGAATCCTCGATAATGCGTTTCGTGTTCAAGCAAAGACTATGTGAGGGTTGCCATTCTTGTAAAAAAGTTAAGAACTACTGATGACGTCATCTTAGCCCCTCCCCCCCCATGTCATCCAAAATAAGCAAAGTAAAAGCCCCACGCCTCCCAATAGTGCTCATGTAATATTTGAACGGCCCCTACTTATTCTAGGAACAAAATTAAACTACAATTGATCGCAGTCAAAGCTTAACTAAATACCACCACATTTTGTCATCTGTGATTTGAGTGATTTGACGCAAAAAAATATGATGCTAAGGTTTCAAATCTAAGTCTGCGGAAACCTATGTTCAGACGTGGGCGTATTCCGGCACCTTATCAGCCGCTGATAGGGTGATGTTGATATAAATGGATTAAGTGAATGTCACCATATTATGCTATAGCTTCAATATCTAAGCACAGAATAATAATAAATAATAAAATTGAGTTTATTACTTCCAGCAACAGTAAATGTACGTTCTTTAGCACTTAATAATACATAAAATTGTGAACACAAAATTGTGTGAATAAACTGTGAAATCAGTTTTAAGTCTCAACAAGACCCCTGTACTATTATTAAACTAACTAAAGCAACACTTATCCAATTAACATCTTGTTTTACAAAGAGAATCACATTAATGACACTCTTAATTGAAGTAAATTATGTGTTAGTGTGTTAATTGGGATGATGACACCTATCTTAAATATTGTCAAGAACATGGTGTTTAAAAAGCATAGCCCCTATGAAGTTAATACAACCAATATATTTCAAAAAAGCTGTAGAAACCAATTTTTAAACACACAAAACGCAATAAATATTCGGTCAATTGACTGCGATTTCTGACACATGACCGTGACGTCACAATCATTTATTACCATACGAAATCTATGGAGGCAGACCGTTTTGACAGATAATAAAAAGTATGTCAACGATTGGTGGTGTCGTCTAGCCAATTAGGGCTCTTCACCAGATACACACAATGACATTGCAATGTTGTTGTCAGAAGACGTCACTTTGCTTGTCTTATTAAAAACGACTTAGTTATAAAAACTAAAGACAAACTGACGGGTTAAAAGTTTCCAATTTTCTTCATTGTCTTCCGAACTTTTAATTTTCGCTTTACCTTTATAAATTAGACTAATAGTCCTCCTGGCCGATTTCTACTATGGCGGCCAATCTCAAAGAGAGATCAGCCAACTACGCAGGAAATATTATAGTGCACAAGTGTGAGCGCAATACAATAGAGAGTGCACTCACTGTTCCATCACTCTCAAATTTCGGTGAGACGGCAATCCGACATGACCGGAGAGAGATCAGGCGCAGGACCAATGGCTTAACGTGCGCACCGAGGCACGGGGGTTTAACACCGCCAACTTCTCGACTCCGAGCTGTTTTTGAAAAATTCGTGACAGAAAATCTCAGAAACAATTTTGGCTCGACCTGGGATTCGAACCCAGGACCTCTCGGATGTAAGGCAGAAACTTTGCCACTTCACCAACGAGGCAGTCTAAGCCAATTAAAATACCCATCACGTTCTATTGAAAAAACATTTTTTTTTTGTAAGAAAATAAAAAATACTCTTCTTAACTTTCGACTGAGCTTTCGACCTAGCTGTCGTCAAAATCCACGGGCACATTCTTACCTCAAAAATTATTAATTAACTCTTCAAAATAAATGACCTCATTTACGCACTCGGCGGTATCAAGAGTGCAATCATCATTCATTCGGGCCCCCGAAGGTGCAATTATCAGAGATGACTTAATTTCAACGCTTCCTGTTAATTAAAAAAAGATTACTTTCTTTTTTGCGGAGGCCGCGCAGTCATGCTGACTCGCGGTTTCGAGGGGTCTTGGCAATTTGTGTTGCCGGTGATGGGATAGTGATATGGTGGACATTAGACCGAAATGCGAGTTCATTTTGGCCACCCAGCGATTACAGTACGACTATCTTTGTATCAGGTAGGTTCAAGCAATAAATCCAGTAGTTATTCGAGTTCAATTAATCCTTAATCAGAAATCTATAAAAAAAACAAGTAGCTGGTTGGCTTACGCAGGAAGTAGAATGTTGAAGGCTTAAATGGTATTTTGATCAATCGGTTGGCCTGATCCTGCTAGTGGAATCAATTATAAAGGAGCTACCAGTCGGGGGTTTTGAAACAATCACCCTTAGTGCATTGTTCAAGAGTAAGATAGTAGATTTCTGGTTTCACTGGTCCTAAAATTGACGTCCACATCCCATTAAAATTGATTTATATTATTAAGATACTTTACTTTTAGGATTTACAATGCAAATTTCTTTACAATTTGAATCAGCTGCAGCCTATAGAGCACTTAAAGAAATTCGAACCGATAAGTAAGTGTCACAGTAGCTCAATTGGCAGAGCCCGGCAGTTCATTTTTCTTAAAATGTGATTTAATTTCACATCTATATCCATACTTAAGAATATAAATGTGAAAGTAACTCTGTCTGTCTGTTACTCAATCACGCCTCAACTACCGAAATAATTTGCATGAAATTCGGTATGGAGATATTTTGATACCTGAGAAAGGACATAGGCTACCTTCCTTTTACCGCGGGAAAATGACGCATACCCATGAAACATTCAAGTGGGCCGATCGCTTTTACGCCTTAAATACTTAACAGATTTAAATGAAATTTAGTAAAGAGATAGTTTGAGACTTGAGAAAGGACATGAGTTACTTTTAAACGCGGGAAAACAACGCATTCCAGTGGTAAAAAATATTTTCCGGGGAACCTGATCGCTTTCGCTAGAAAACAACGCATTCCAAAAAAACAACCTAAAGCGGACAAAGTCGCGGGTAAAAGCTAGTTATTTATATAACTCAAACCTTTACAGTAATAAAAAGACTTAAAATATTGATAACCCGCTTATTCATTAAAAGACCTTTAACGGTTGTTTTATCACTTACAAAGCAGGCCTTTCCAGCACAGCACTTATAAAGTGCCTTTCTGTATTTATTAGCAAAGAGCTAACGGTCACTGCACATATCAGCATCATAAAGTAGTCATACACCTTCATAAGTTCAAATGTATCGATAACTAGTACAAGTTGCCGTAAAGTAGCGTCAAATCATATGTCACGTGGAACAGCTATCATTCGAAGACACCTGCAGAGATAATGAGGCGTAATGAATTAACACGGACAAAGAGCAATGCAAATTCATTGATTCGACATGCGTGTTCCGTTTTACTGGGAACTTGGGTTTCAATAAGTCCTGTATAAATATGCAGGAACTGTAGAAATGCTAGCTTTGAAGTGTACAACACTAACACTAGGGTCTTGTTACTTTATGCTCGCGAATCTTAAGGCCTTGGGCCCTTGTAGCTTCTGAGTATCAAGATGTGTATTAAATCTACGCATATATTATAAAGAGGAAAGATTTGATTGAATAATACTAGCGGACCGTGCGCATTTATAAAATATATGCCACTAAAGCACTCAGGCACACCATGCCAATCTGTCGAAATCTTGCATGAACTGTCAAAATTAAGAAATGTTACCCCTTCACCGTACTGAACCGAAACTTTGTTATCTAAAAGTTAAACTTACTCTCTAAAAGTTTACCCAATGCGACAGTACAGCCCATATGCTTAACAGAACCACTTAAACTAACTAATATATTAATAACATATTTATTTACTATCGTTATTTTTGTGATGCTTTTCTACAAGCTACTAAATCTTACACAGACTGATGTGACGAATGAGAAATGATTAGGATATTCCGGATTAGGCGTCTACTTATGATTAGTATTATATTGAGAGTATCATTAAAAAGCGTCTCATAATTTGGAGACAATGTTATATTAATATATCTATGGAGACAATACAATGTTCTAAAAACAACAGGAAAAAATCACAAAAAAAGTGGCGCCAGCTAGACCGTGAGAACCCCGAATTTTCTAAAATGGCCGCCACCGTAATTTGATACTTAACGTTTTTGCGAAGTTCAATATCAGCGGAAGTATCGTCGTGTTTATTTAGGATCTTACCCGGTCTGTAATGGAGAAAAATATTTATGGAGCGCTTGCAAATATTAAAAGACGTGTTCCAAATGTTTTTAATACAAACACTCTTAGGATGTCGCCGATGAGACATTAGCCACCGAGTGCTTTTATCTGGACGTGTACAAAAATACAAGGAAAGTGGGTAATAATGGTAAGCCCCCTAATTTGTGGAGTCTTTAATGTAGGAAGGGATCATTGAAAGTGACATAGGTTTTTGAAGTTAGCCCAGTAACGTTACAGTAAATTAACGTAACAGTAAAGTTAGTTAGTAAAGCCCAGGGTACACCTGCGGCACATCACAATCGCCAGGACTCGCAGCTGTCAGCGATTGACGCGCTATGAGTAGGGTAGCGCGCCACGCCGACATTAACTCGTCTATGTGCCCTGATGGTAAGTCTGTAGACCTTGCAAAATTGGTTACAGTGAAATTACATTTTCATCCCACCATCTCGGCAAGAGTATTTTTGCTCTTCAATATCTGAGTGCAAAAGCCGTTTTTATTCTCTAGAGGATTAAGTAAATTTAATTCAGAATATCATGTGAACTAAGTTTGTGTATTGAAAAAAATCATTAAACCTATTTATTGCTAACTCTATGGTGCCGAATATATCATACAACTTTTTTTTAATTTGTTAAAAACTCAGACTCGGAACCTTCTTGGTGTCCTTTTTTTTAATTTGCTTTGTAGGCGGTTCTTTACGGGGCATTTTTTCACGTCATTGTTAAACCTTATATTAAACACAAGAAACTTGAAAACAAGTGAAAAAACTAAAATGAGTGATACTGATCACTCCAGATCAGATGTCCGACAATTAAACCACTGTGTAATATTAATACCGTTTATTGACACCGGAGGTGTACAGTACTAATTGCAGGATACAAACAAAATATCGCGTTGAGGCTATATAAAGAAAACAAAACAATTTATCACCGCGATGTAACAATATGCAGCGCCATCTGTTGACAGCTTCTAGAACTAAACACAGTATACATTAACCCATTGTTGACATTGTAGTAGCTTAAGTCTGAACATTCCGCCGGCCATGGACAGAATGTCAGAATGTCCATCAATTTATACAAAGAGTTGCATTTACCACTAATAATTAACAATAATATAAAAAAAAACGAAATACACTGATTAATTACCACAAACTTACACTAATACTGTAGTATACAATACAATAAGGCGATATAATCAGTCCGTGACTGGCAATATACAGAGTTTTGATACAGGTCTTTTTATGACTGTGTCCTTGCATTTTAGACTTACAACACGCGTAATCTTGTCCAAACCAGGATGTTTTTGCACAATTACACCATATAACCATCGTGAAGGTGGAAGATCATCTTCTTTTACTAGTACGACATCACCCACTTTGGGTTCTGGCACACAATGAGACCACCTATACCGATTCAAAAATTGAGTCAAATACTCCTGCGACCACTTGCGCCAGAATTGTTGCACCATCCGTTGAGTTAACTGCCATCGCTTTAAACAGCTAATTGTTGAGCTTTCATAGTTGGCTTCTGGCACCAGCACTGGAGGTTCACCGATTAAAAAATGACCTGGCGTAAATGGAGCAGGATCTGAAGAGTCAGAATTTAATTGACAAAGCGGCCTCGAATTCAGACAGGCTTCGATCTGGGAGAGAACAGTATATAACTCTTCGAAAGTAAGTGTAGAAGTGCCTATAACCCGCCTGAGGTGATGTTTCATGGACTTTACTCCCGCTTCCCATAATCCGCCAAAATTAGGAGCATGGGGGGGGATGAAGTGCCATGTAGTACCGTTGTTGGCTAGCCAATCTGCTATTTCCGTAGCGACCTGGGATTTTTCTAAACACAGTAACTGCTTCAATTCTCGGGCTGCTCCCACGAAGTTGGTTCCGTTGTCACTAAATAAATCAGAACAGTGACCACGGCGTGCGACGAACCGCTTAAAGGCCGCGAGAAAACCCTGAGATGTTAAATCACTGACCAACTCAAGGTGTATAGCTCTGGTGGCCATGCAAATGAACAGACAGACGTAACCCTTGTATGCACGATATCCCCGACCTTTAGATGTGCGAATATTAATGGGACCAGCATAGTCTACACCGCTCTGTCTAAATGGTCTACTCGGAGTCACTCTAGAAGCTGGCAGTTGACCCATTAACTGTTCCGGTGTGCGTGAAGAATGGCGAACGCAAATAACACATTTACGACAGAACAGTTTGACTTGATTTTTTACATCCAGAATCCAGTAACGAGATCGTAAATGGGTAACCATGAGCTGAGGACCCCCGTGTAGAGTTTTGGCGTGAGCTTCCTTTATTAAAAGATTTGTGAAGTGTGTTTTTGCCGGTATTATAATCGGGTGTCTTCTATCTTCATCAATTGCAGCATTGTTTAAGCGACCACCGACTCTCAAGACTCCAAATTCATCCAGAAATGGATTTAGACAGGTAAGTTTGCTTTTTTTATTTAATTGTTCGTTATTTTTTATCTTAATCAAATCTTCGTTAAATTCTTGTGCTTGCCAATGTTTAATACAAACAATCAATGCTTCTGCCAATTCCGTGCTTGTCAAATAAGTTGGTAATTTATTGTCCTTGGGTCGCTTGAAGAGTCTTTTGATCCATGCTACAATCCTAACCTGCTGATTTAATGATGAGTATTTTGTCCAAAGAATATCGTTGTTTTCAATCCCCTTAACGAGATGACACATCTTTTTGGGATTCTTTCTTTCCTCCTTTGTCTCAAAATTCTTCCTTTCATAGTTAATTGTTTTTTCTTTCAAAAAACTTGGCCCTTTCAGCCACAGTTCGAAGTTTTTAAATTCCGACGGCTTCATTCCCCTAGAGGCGCAATCTGCGGGATTGCTTTTCGTCGAAACATGTGACCATTGCCTTCGCTCAAGATGGGTCATAATCTCAGACACTCGGTTCGCTATAAACGTCTTCCACTTGCTAGGATGGTCGCTCAACCAAGCCAGCACGACTGACGAATCGGTCCAAGCATGTATGCTTTCCTTTGGTACCTTCAGAACCTGAGCCACTTCCTGTAACAACCTGGACAGCAATTGAGCACCACATAGTTCCAATTTAGGAATGGATAATTGCTTTATAGGTGCAACCCTAGTTTTGGAAGTAACCAAGTTAACCTTAACGTGACCATCAAAGCCAACAATGCGCATGTAAATCACCGCAGAGTAGGCGTCATTGGAAGCGTCACAGAATCCATGGATCTCTACTAGCTCATTCTCTCTGCTAGTGCCTAACCATCGTGGTATTTTGAATTTGCTTAGCTGTGGCAGCTCATTACGATAATCGACCCAATCCTTTAATAGTTGTGGAGGTAGCTCGTCATCCCAACCAATTCCTGATATCCATAAAGCTTGTATCAATATTTTTGCTTTGATTATTACAGGTGCTAACCACCCCAACGGATCAAACAATCTTGATATTTCAGAAATTACCTTTCTTTTTGTTACAGGCGAGCTGAGAGGAGTCATCGTGATGGCGTATTCGAATTCGTCGGTGCAGCGGTTCCAGGTTAGTCCTAGTATTTTCATGACTGTATCTTGTTTTATTTGTAAGTTTTCTTCTTCTTTTCCTGTGTTTATTTCATTAAGTATTTCTTGCCTATTACTAGACCATTTCTGTAACTCAAAACCTCCTTTACTTAATATTTCAGTTATATCCTTACATAACTTGATCCCCTCCTCAACTGTTTCACATCCACTCATGAGATCATCCATGTAGAAATCACGTAGTATTATTTCAGATGCTTCAGGAGAACTACCACCCTCATCACGAGCCAGCTCTTGCAACGTCCTAACCGCCAGGTAAGGAGCTGATGCCGTACCAAATGTCACTCTAAGTAATCTCAAGTGTTTTATTTCAGATTCCGGATCATCTCGCCAGAGTAATCGCTGCAAATCAACATCTTCTGTAGACACCTTAATCTGCCTATACATCTTGACGATGTCTGCTACTATACACACTAGATGTAGGCGCCATCGCATGATAATATGACGGAGGTCATCCTGTAAAGCCGGGCCTATCATTAAATCGTGGTTTAGCGAAACTCCGTTAGTTCCAGGGCATGAAGCATCAAACACAACGCGAAGCTTTGTTGTGCTTTTATCTTCTCGAATCACTGCATGGTGTGGAAGGTAAACTACGTCCTTTTTATCGAGTTCTTCAGGAGAAACATACTCCATATGACCAAGTTGTATATATTCCTTTATGACCTGATCATATTGCAATTTTAGTTCTGTATTTTTCATTAGCTTTTTCTCCAACATGTTAAACCTTTTAGCTGCAATTAACTGTGTATTTCCATCCTTACAGGTTGATTCTTCACGCAATGGAAGTTTGACTATATAACGGCCTGTAGGATCTCGCTTGGTAGTATTTCGGAAGATTTCTTCACAAGTTTTTTCTTCATCTGTCAAAATAGGTTTCTGGAAATAGGGCTCCGACTCTATTTCCCAAAATTTGCGAAGCAAATCGTCTTCCGATACTTGTGCATGCATGCTAATTATGTGATTATCCTGTGACTTTTGATTATTAGCTTGAACCTTACCAGATAGAATCCAGCCCAATCTTGTGTTCTGAGCCACAGGTGACCCGACTGGACCCTTGATCAGACCATCTACTAATATCTGTCCATAGACTTCAGCCCCCAATAAAATGTCAATTTTATTGGGTATGTTATATTTTGGGTCCGCTAGCTCTAACTCTGGCAGTTGTGGCAACAGTTGAAATTTGAACTTTTGATCTGGAAGGAAGGCTGTTAATTTTCTTAACACGTGAGCCTTGACACTGAGTACAAAACTAGGATCATGAAGTGATTGTATTTTTAAATAAACAACATATTTAGAAGTCGTCGCTTCGTCACTTCCTAATCCCGAAATCGTACTCTTGCTTGCATATTTTTTCAGGCCAAGAAGTTGAACTGCAGATTCCGTAATGAACGAAGCCTGTGAGCCCTGGTCTAATAAAGACCGAAGGGTGATATTAAGACCTGATGTGGCTTGAGCCTTCACCAGTGCTGTTGCCAAGAGAACTTGGGTTGGAATGTTAGCAAAACAAGAAGTCACAAGAGTGCTTGACTCATCCTGCGTTGATGTTGTTGCTAGAACAACATTGTCTTCATTATCATTCGGTGATTGTGAATTGTCGGTTGATTGTGGACTGTATTTTAAATGTAATAAAGAATGATGCCGTTTATGGCAGATTCTGCACGTACTTGGATGGCGACATTGTGCTACCGAGTGGTTGGAGCCTAAACAATTAAAACAAAGATTCTTGGCTTGAACAAAATTCCGCCGTGCTTGACAATCCTCCTTAGCAAACTTTTTACAATTTGCTACCTTGTGGTTATCTGAGCAGTAAATACAGGGTGCAACGTTAACATGAAATGCTTTCTTAGTGGTTGGTTGATTCACATTAGTATTACGAGACATAGTTTTAACTGGTTTATTATCTAAAAACTCTAGCGCTCTGAAACGATGCTCTAAAAATTCTTTAAATTTGTCTAAGGTGGGTAAAGTTTTTGTCGAATCACTAATCTTGTCTTCCCACTGCTTTCGGGATTCAGAATCTAATTTATGACTCAAAATGTAAATGACAAGAATGTCCCAATTCTCCGTAACAATACCTAAGTTTTGCAAACCATTTAATGTCTCATTGGTGGTATCTAATAACTCTTTCAAGGCGCTAGAGGACTCTGAACTAATTGACCGCAAATTCATAAATCGATCTAAAATACAATTTGCAATATAACGCTTGTTACTATAACGATTGGTCAACTGTTCCCAACATGCTAAATAATTATCGCTTGTTATTGGTATGTGCCTCAAAAGTTGATCGGCCTCTCCACTAAGATGACTTTTTAAATAGTGAAGCTTTTGTACATTATCTAACGAGGAATTTTTATGTATCAACGAAACGAATAGATCGTGAAATGTTGTCCACTCAGTATATTTGCCTGAAAATGTAGGTATAACTATTTTTGGTAACTTTACACAAGAACGATCAACCCTTGGCACGTCCCTGTCAACGCTTGAATTTCGACTATTATGTTCAGGTACGAATTTCTCTAACATTTCCTTTAAATCTGATTTGTATTCCGTATACAATTCCTCGGTAAGTTCATAGGTATCATTTTGACAATACATTGAGCTCTCGTAAGCATCAGATGAAACTTCGCGTAATATTTTTTGATGAGTTCTTACAAACGATAACCAGCAACTTTCTAATGTTTCCAAACGTGTTTGTACATAAGATTTAGTTAATCTGTCCTTTGGAGACTTTTTATAATTTATTTTAGCTTTATTTATTTTGGAATACATGTCATCCTGAATCGTGTTTAATTTATCCATTTTGAAAACAATTAGGTACTGTAAAGTTTAAAACACAAGTCGAAAAAAAAACAATTCTCAAATCAAAGCACAAAAACTGTAAGTTCTGTTTCGAGGTGATATAAAATACTCTAAGTTCAAACTGCATACAAAATTTTAATAAAATATTCTAAGTCCAAGCTGCATACAAAATGTTCACGAAAATTTTCTATGTCTTTGAAACCACAGCACTTGTAAAAAATCGGGCATAGGTTCCCCGTAGTTGCACTTTTTCTTGAATTATTCTAAGTCCCAAACTAAGATTGTTATTTTCAAAGTCCCAAACCACTGAATTTACTAAGTTAAATTTCTTCTTGCAATAGAGTTCAATTTAAAATGATTTTGAAAGTACTCACGTCACAACACCTCACTTACTGCACCGTCACCACCACACTCGGTTTTCTCCGCCGACGCCAGCCCATGGTCTCCGAGCTCCAATGACGTCACACGACGTCACAGCCAGTCTTGGTCACCCGGCCGGTCAGCCGCTGTAGCGCTTCAGCCGTTCGCCCCAAGCAGCGATCCACTGCCTATAGGTGCGATGCACTCCAACAAAATCGCCTTTATCCTCGTAGATATACGGCGCGATGGACCAAATGATCACTCCAGATCAGATGTCCGACAATTAAACCACTGTGTAATATTAATACCGTTTATTGACACCGGAGGTGTACAGTACTAATTGCAGGATACAAACAAAATATCGCGTTGAGGCTATATAAAGAAAACAAAACAATTTATCACCGCGATGTAACAATATGCAGCGCCATCTGTTGACAGCTTCTAGAACTAAACACAGTATACATTAACCCATTGTTGACATTGTAGTAGCTTAAGTCTGAACAGATACTAGCGACGAGGAAGTTTGTTTGACGCCAACAGAATTGACTGAACGTTACGTAGTTAAAAACGTTATACGTTTATTTACTGAATTCAAATAACTGTTGAAACGTTACTTTCAATTTTTCTTAATTATAATTTTAAGATTATTCTGTAATACTTACCTGTCATAATGTAGTAGTTAATACCTAAACTGAAATAAAAATACCTTGTGATTGTAAACGTTTTTTTTTTGCATTTGCATTTAATATTTTTTTCATTTCCACGCTGAGGTGGAATGAAAAGTTACGTGTTGCACTCGAGTGCAAAGATTTTTCACCTTGTGCTCTTTTGATTCCTTCGCTTGCTCGGTCATCAAAATTGAACACGCGGTTAAAAAGCAACTTTTCACTCTTGTATAACAAATAACTATTGTAAGACAAGCATCTGTTCAATCAGATAAATCTAGGCTCAATATGAAACGACATAGCACTTAAAAAATATTTTATTCTCCGGTCATCCGGGAGGATTCGAACCCCCGACCTTGGGAACTGAGCTACCAAGAACTATAATGGAGTTGTTGAGTTTTGTAAGTGTTTTCTAACGCTTTGAGCCAGTATGTTTCATCAATGATTGTGGGAGACACCGTCAAATCACCCGAGAGAAATATTTTTACAAATATTTATCAATCGGTTGAGATGAAGCAGGCTAAATTTTATTTATTTAGTGCTAGACTCAATAGTCTGCCAAAGGCTACAATTGGGAAGATCCACGTCTTCTCACCACAGCAGCTGAAATCCAGTACGACATTGGTATAATTGCATTATCCATTAACGTTTCAGCTCGTCTGTAACCCGAGAGATGCGCAGGCGCCGCCAGCTGGGGCGCCTCACTGGAGCTGATGGCGCAAGGTGTGAGAGATTACCAAGACTGAGGTTTGAAGTCACTGCTCTGAAATAGGTGAGTGTGAAGGAAAGATTCTTCTTTTAACCAAAGTTTATCGTATTAGCAAGTTTGTTTGTATGTTTTTGTTTGTTTTTTGTTTGTATGATTCTGGCTAAACAGGTCATATTGTGGTGGACAAATGTAATTAAATTAAATATACAACGACATCACATACATTCATCTGACTCCGTGGTAGTAGCTTAAGCATTTGTGTAACAGAAATGAGAATCAACAGTGGTATTACAAATTAACTGAAATAAATACATATATGTACCCAGACTAGTACTAACAGACATGTTCATGCACACCCTTGTACAGTGCGGGAATCGAACCCGCGACCTCTTGATTGATAGTCAACTTCTTGACTGTTACACCAAAGTGGTCATCGTTGGTGTAATCTGAGACTAGGGCCAGTCAAGTCGCTTTAGCCAAAATTTATCGATGGACTTTTATTACAAAAAAGCCATGGTTCAATGTATTGAAAACTGTCTGATACAAAGTATGACTCTGCAGTCTATGTAAGTCCCACTGCTGGGCACAGGCCTCACCTCAACTATGAAGTGGTCCGAGCCATACTCCACCACGCGGGCCCAGTGCGGATTGGTGGAGGGTCGTATGTAAGGTAAGTGACCAACCTTACTGTCAGATGTTATTAAGCCGCCCGAGGGCCTCTGACTAGGCTTAACGACTAATATGAATCGATATTAACCGGGACCAACCACATAACGTGCCTTCCGAAGCACGGAGATGCTTGTAAGTAGACGTCACTAAAATGGTCAAAAAGGTCACACATCCCAAACATGACCGCGCCTTAGCTTTGCTAAACTTTTGGTATCACTACCAAAGCGCTGCAACAACTGCGCCACATAGTATTATATTTAAAAAACCCTTGACTTGCTAATCTTAGGCCTATGTTTAGCATTGGACGACTTGGTAATGTTGTCTAGGAAAGTTAGTTAATCTCTTGCGCTTGATAACTTGTACCACAGACTCGTCCGATGTCGGGAGGTGATAGCGCGTCGCGCGCGCATCTAAATGAACCGAGACTGTCAACGCAAATATAGACTTCTGAGACGACGTGTTATCTTTTGGTAACGCGACACGTATTATTGTGACTCTATTGAAACGCTGACTGGTTCGTGTCAACTGTTTTTGGAGAAGGAAATATGAAGGGGGAGTAGATTTCTAAGAACGGAGCAGATTTAAGCCCATAATGCAACCAATCTAACATCACCTTAGTTAGTCACTTGAGGGTTTTGAATGAAAATGACATAACGCAATGAGCACATTTGATTGTTTGATTGGGTCACTGCCAAAAAGGACACGGTATAATGTGACCCCAAAATAATCACGTAGAGCGAGACCTAAACATTGCACTAGAAATCAGCAATTTGGCATTCAAAATTTGAATCTAAACGTCAACCCGTAAATGAACGGTGCGCAAATTAGTGACCGAGTGGCGCAAACAGCGCGACTGCAAACGGTCATCTGATTCAACCCTTCGTGTTTGCGGGTGGGGGCCGGGCAGGCCCGTTGCATTATTCATGCGATGTGACAGCTAATTGTAATGAAATTTACGGCGCCCCTCGCCCCGCAAGTAAGGTGAGGGTTACATGAGGTTATGTGGAGATGTAGACGATAAATGCAAGTTCCATAAAATAATATTTCAAAAATTAAGTGACCGAATTTCACACACATTTGTAAATCTAATTCGTTTCGGGAAATTAAGGCCGACCCTGCTTAAAGTAAAAATTTATAAATCGAAGATTAGCAATAAACTTACTTAGGTAGTAATACACGGTAAAGTTAATAAGTAGAATGGCGCTTTTGTTAATTCTTCAAAATCAGTCTAGCTTATTTGAAATTTTAATTTTTCTTTAAACTCAGTGTTCTACTAGATCAGCGACAACTTATCTAAACTATCAAATTGTACTTACGTGTTTCACTTAGGTACTATAAAACTTATAAGAGAACGTTATAATGTGTTTGCGGTGCAGTGCATACTATGGCACACTTAACATCGTGCACGGCGTGCCCCAACACCTGCACGCCAGCGGATTTAATGAACTGCAGTCGATCCGCAATACAAGTGACTGAATTCTGGGCTGCCACGATATAATTTATTGTGTTCCATCGACACGCTATGAAGAAGAAGATAAGAGAACGGAAGATTACCGACATTAATATGCAACGGCATGTAAGCCCAGCGCTCCACCAAGCGTTAGAGAGCGGAGTCTTATTATTTTATTAGTTCACGCGCGATTTAATCACGATTGTTGGTTTTGGTAAGTTAATAAGCGGGAACGGGTTGGATCGACCCTGCGCCGCTGACGAACTGCGACAATCGCAGCGGTGGGGTTAAATTACGCCGCTGTGATGACTTACTTACTTAACCCTTGCGAGTTGCGAGGCGATTCAATACATCCATTGTAGACACAGTCTTTACCTCTTTGGGCTTAGTCTTGGGTTAAGAGCAAACCTATCCCAAAAAAAAAACTTGTACTAGTAGGTAATGATAATAAGGTTATATTAAAACCTTGTTCGATAGGTCCCATCTCATCAGAATAGGTACGTCCCTCTGCTGGACACAAAAACATGCTTGTTTACCCAAAGTACTGCTCACACAAATTTTAATGATCTGTCTCTCCTGTCTCAGTGATATTGTGTTCTTACCATGTGTAGGTACCATCCTTATTATGTATACGTAATAATGTATGTCTATGATTTTTTATGTTTTATTTTTATTTTATGTAAGTAAATTAGTGTGTAGGTATGTTTATAAATTCCTCTTAGTACCTACGTAAATAACTTGAGATACATTGTTTGTTTTTCCTTTTTTTTATGTGAACCGCCAGATTTACCCCCGCTTGGACCTATGGTTGACTGGTAGATAATGCATTAGGCGTTAAGTCCACCAATGGACACATGTTTGTGCAGAACTTAAATAAATAAATAAAGTATTTGTTCTACGTATATAAGTAATAGTGTGAAGTAGCCATTTTCATTCCTTGTGTGGTCTTTTAATGTCTATGTTCGATCGTAACTACTTTATCTTGGTGTTAACTAGCAAATCAACAGTCTGATTATGCACTAAGCCCTTTTAAGTGTTTTAAGCACTTTAGATAACATGACTGACTAGGCTAAGGCACCTGCCTGAACATACTGAATAAGCATATCGTAAGCTAGGAACTGACTTCTGTATCGACCTAATATAGTACGTAATAAGTATTTTTATAGGAAATTATGTCTTCTCGTGAAATAGAAATGTGCGCACTGGGCAATGACTTTGTAGGGGATAGGGGGTAGCTTTCAAAATTCGACCACTTCTAACCTTATGAACAAAAGAGGACAGGAATCAAAAGTACTACAACGCCATCTGTTGTTAAAACATTGAATTGTTGGTAACAAAAAATGTCTTGAACGATTGTATTAATTTGATTTGTTTTTTTTTCTTCAAATGAGTTGATAGTCAATGAATTAATTTATGTATTTAAGATTATAACTTTGCGTTTGCCAGTAATGTTACATCTACCCTAATAATATCTATTATTAAAGGAAATGCTTTGATTATTTGTTTGTATGAATTAAACAGGCTCCGAAACAACTAGACTGATTTAAAAAATCTTTTACCATTAAAATCCTACGTTATCCCTGATAAAAATTGGCTCATTTAATGTAAAATAAGTAATAATAACATATTTAATATATTAAAGAAACTTATTTCATGCGGGCGGAACCACTGACGTGCAGATAGGTAGTTACATAATAAAGGTGTTTAAAAAAAACTTAGAATACTTTTTTCTTAAAATATAGGTACTTACATAAATAAATAAATAATAAATATTTCACAACAATCACACCAATTCTCTAGTCCCAAATTAAGCTACGAGGCTCGTGTTATGGGTACTAGACAACGGATAAACATACTTAAATACTTTTTTTTGTAAATAAATACATATTATACATAGCGTGTATAACTAGTGAAAATAAAGAAAAAATTGAAACACTAAAAAGTCTGACTCAGGAAATATCCATTTTAATCCTGGCCGTTAGCAAAAAAACCTTATCTGGGTCATTTTTGTAAATCCAAAGAGATTGTAACACCAGATAGGGTGCAGGGAGTTTCCTACAACAATGATATTTTTTATACAAAACAACCACAACTCATTTACAGCTGTGCTACGTCTCCCTGTCTTAATAACAACCTTATTTTTAACCCACAAGGTTGGTTATAAAACGGTTGAAAGTTACTTAATTTAAAAATGAGTTTGTTTTAAGTAATTTCGGGTAGAGTGGGGTGTTATCAGCAACGGTCGTGTCCATCTATTTACTAATGACTTCCGGCGTCAGGTGTGCCCCGACCTCCCCTTTTTAATGTATTTTATTAGTAAAAAATACCTACACGGTGCATTTTTTATGCATAATTATTATTTTAGGAGAAGTCAGGGGCTTCTTTTATGGAGCTAGTCCAATAAATCAATACTAAGTTAAGTAATGGAATTGAATCGAAAATGTCATGAGATAAAGCTTAGTCAACGGACAAGTTAACCCTTCCAATGGATGATGCTACTTACTAGAAACCTTTGTTCTAAATACATATACTTTTTGTTTTAAATGACGTTCGTATACTTCTGTACTTAGTTTATTAAAATATTTTTTTTGTAATATTTTCAAAATTATTTCGACTCCACAATTTATTATTACCTACTGATTTAAAATACGTTCCGTTATAAAACTGGTTACAATAAGAAGATATTTTATGATCTTACACAATTTTATTAGGCGTACATACTGCATACATAACACAAACGACTTCAAACCTAATGTCATCTACATAAACCACGAACAATCACTCTAAATAACCGGCAGTTTAGGCCAATCATATCAATTTCAACTTAGACCCGTCCCATTCAACACCCTAACTACACTTCATACAGTTCAATATCCATTGTCTGTCGAAAGCTGAACTAGGGTATCACTTACAAAATCGCCGTCCGCCACTCCGCGAGTTTCAACCGTAAATTTGAACTGACGAAGTTGAAAATAGTTTGTGTGAGATTAAGAAGAAGTGAGGTATCAGTTACAGGATTGGCTGGCAACGACCCCGCCCAGTAGGGTAGTATCCATGTCACGCACACCTAAAGAGAAGTCCTCCTACGAAACACAGAACACATAACCACCATGTAATCGATAGCGTAACGAAACGAATCAGTTCGGCAACGCGACTGCGCTGGTTAGGGCTGTTTGGCTGTATGTAGGTATTGCGCGATTCTTTGGCCCGTTTCATAAGAAAACAAAACTTTTTTTTATTATTTGGCCAGCAAAGGCACATAACGATCATGTAATCGATAGCGCAACGAATCAAAAAGGGTTCAGCTGGCTGTATACAGGTATTACAGGATTTCTTGACCCATTTAATTAAAAAAAAACTTTATTTTTTTAATTGACCAGCAAAGGCACGTAACGACTATGAAATCGATAGCGCAAGACCGGCGCTACACGTTGGCCGAACAACTCGTCCCAAAATAAGCCCGTTTTGTTAGTGTAGCGTCCACACGTTGGCTCACAAACTAGTTCAATGGCGGCATCAGGGCCAACGTTGAATGTGAATCGGGGGTACACGAGTCGTTGGCCCGTTTGAATTATAAGCAAATGTTTTTTTTTTTAATTGGCTAGCTAAGGCATTAACGGCGTGTTCAACATAACGTAGCTGTTTATGACGCTGTTTTATTTTTCAGCGATCAAAACCGAATAAATAAATAAACTATTCGTTCGGTTTTGATCATCTATACTTACTTAGTACTTATTTGTAATCACAACAATAAAAATCTTTAAAATCACATGGATGTCACATATTTTTTTGCAATAAGACTAAGGACTAATAGCTATCACTGTGCTGAAATAAATTACCCACTGTTAACAATAAAACTGTCTTGTTTAACGTAACTTTTTTATTATTATCTAACCAAAACGTTACAGTGCAAAAAACCGATCTAATCTAATGTAATTTAGGCAGGAATTTGTGGAAGCCATGCCTGTTTTTACGATCGTTAGTTAGAAGTTTCGTAAGCTAATGATAATGACTCCATATAGAATGAAGATTAATTTATCTAAAAGTGTAGGCATTCTAATTACTTAGGTTGCCTAAGTATTTGGCTAATAAAATATCTCTACTGTATTTAAATTCAATACTGGTAGTTTATTTATGTTTATAAAGGTACCCTGTGTTATCAAATTTAACACACCAATAATGAGTAGGTACACATTTTGTTTATTTATTCTGTAAAATTTGAATTCAAAATAAAAAACAATTATAATAATAGACTCGAGTATTCCTTTGCTTCAATAATGGGACAGTTAAAAAATAACACTCACGAACGTTTGAAGGGCCCCAATTTACATACAAGAGGTCACAACCTCCTTCACTGATCACGCACGGTGCAGTTGAAAAAACACATCGCAGCATCCCGAATTGTTATGATAAAAGATCTATTCAGATGAATCTGGTCCTTCAGCCTTCTGGTCACAACAGCGGACGTGACCAGAGACAATGCTGCCAAAAACTGACCATAGAGTAGCCGTAGGTTGAGAATGCCACTTTTTAAGTTATGAGTGTCAATTACAATGTTGTGTTTAACCAACTGGATTTTATTATAAATACAAACTGGCTACAAAAAAAAACAATGGTTAATTGAGCAAAAAAATATAACGCAGTACTAAGAGAACCATGCCCAGTCACATCACTTATAATACTATCTAGTGTGATACTGAGATTGTGACTTTATGAATTCGACTATTTTACATTGTGTTTTTAGTTTCTACAAGAGACTAGCTAGCCTCGATTATTTTATCTCAAGAATACTTATATTCTTAATAAAAATAAGAAAGGTTTTAATTTACTATACATGTAGCCATAGCTATTATAGGGTGAAGATAACTTCACCCCTTAAACGTTGTTTGGCTGGATAACACAAATACCATAAACTTTTCAAGAAGCACCTTTTTCACCTTTCATTAATAAACAATGTGCAGACAAACTGACTTTACTGTTGTCGTTAATATTTAATCGGTCTCCAGGTCTCGAAACTAGTTGTGGTCAAGTCTGGTGTACCTCAAGGGTCACATTTAGGACCTTTGCTATTCAATATCTTTATAAACGACTTAATTGGTAAATTACAAAGCCCGTGTCTCTTTTATTCTGACGACCTCAAGCTTCCCTCTGAAGTTTTTCTCCACGGTTGATACCATAATCAAATTGATTCATTGACGACCGTTTGGTGCAGTGGTCTACATGTCGGACTTCTAAACCAAGAGTCGCGGGTTCGATCCCCGCACTGTACAAGCATATGTGTGCATGAACATGTGTGTTTGTACTGGTCTGGGTGTTTTCTATGTATAATATGTATTTATTTACAAAAAAAAAGTGTTTAAGTATGTTTATCCGTTGTCTAGTACCCATAACACAAGCCTCGTAGCTTAATTTGGGACTAGAGAATTGGTGTGATTGTTGTAAAATATTTATTTATTTATTTATTTTTAATAACTCTTCAGAATGATCTTGATATCGTTTCTCAACGGTGTACCGAGAATATAATGTTACTGAAAGTATAACAAACGCTTTATCTTGACTTTCACTAGAAAAATATACAGTTTACTTTTCGAATATGTTTTAAATAATCAAAAATTAAGACGTCATTTCAATGCAATGGACTTAGATATAATGTTTGATGAGGGTTTCACTAAGGTCATATTTATAACAAGGGTGCACGGCTTTTGGCCTTCCTGTCTCGTCACACCAAGCCCTTCAAAATTTCAAGAGCAGTCATATATTTGTACAACACTAGTCAAAAGCAACTTGCAATACGGCTCTATTTTATGGTCGCCTTTCTATAAATCCTTGTAGGAGAAATTTCTTCCTCGAATCCTCTCGTTCCTCGAAGAAGAATCTTTTCGTTTCGCCAAGGGTATTCAAAGGTAATGAAGGGAGACTAAAAATTACAATTTGACTACATTAGCGACGAGACGTACCTAAGCAGACCGAAATTGTACTTTCATAAAATTTTGAATTCTTTAATAGATTCAGAAATATTTATTTCAGTCATTAATTTCAATACATAATATAGAATAGTCAGATCAATGTATGTCGTTGTAAATTTTAATTGTATAATCCTTGACTTTGAGGCTAAAATTACTAAGAAACGCCTTCTTTTATGTTCCATATTGAGATATGGAACATAACAGAAGGCGTTCATTTAAGCCAGGGATTGGTACATGTTTTTGGGTGATAGCTCATCATAAGTCTTGATTGTACTCTTTTTACAATTCTTATCTGTTGTCTGTAATGCATCCTCAATAAATAAATATGTTGAAATCTGCTAAATTCATTACCTTTTTTGACATCGTACTATAATTCTACCAAATTGTTTATGCTGACTGTATGCACTACTGATAATAACAATTCACAACGAAGTTAAAGGGGGCAAAATGAGCCTGAATTGCTTTGAGAAAAGGAGGTATAGCCGTGCCGTTTCTTTTGCTCGACTTGGCGGGGGCACTACTGTGGCCCCAGATACCTTTATATATTACTTACAATATCTTTCAACACAGAAAACAGTTTATTTATTCCCGGGGCACAGATAAGGCAGTCTACAACGGAAGCCGGCGTCGCTTCCGCCGCTATATTTAACTGCTACCGTCATGGCGGCGTTTTAACGGCCATTTTGCAGAAATATCTATGGCAGGATTTGATTTATATGATAATAAATCATAGAAACACGTAGGTTCAGCACATTTGTACAACCCTAACGCTGTTACCAATATTTATTTCAATTTAGAAGAATAATTCAGAACTCAGACTGAAATTTCCATTAATGTTTTTATTCTACATATTTTGACGACCATTTTGATGTAATGGTCAAGAAATTAACTAAGTATTAACCAAGAGGTCGCGGTTTCGATCCCCGCACTGTACAAACAATTGTGTGCATAAACATGTCTGTTTGTTCTAGTCTGGGTGTTATATGTATTTATTTAAGTTTATTTGTAATAGTTGATTCTGATATCTGTAACACAAGTGCTTAAGCTACTTACCACGAAGTCAGATCAAATCAATGTATGTGATGTTGTTGTACCTATATATATATTTATTTGTATATATAATGTAAATTTAAATTTTTACCTTCATAAATTCATACACTATTTTCTACACATAGCCAAACTTTGGATTATTGGTGCGAGCAAACAACATTTCCACCGAAAGGTGGTTTTTTTAATAGACTAACTACTACTAGGAACTAGTATAATTTCGTGTGCCTCTAGATAAATATTTTAATTACCTACAGAAGGTAATAAGGTAGAGTTTGTTCAACAAAGCTTCAATTAGATCCCGAACCATATGCGAGATCCGTTACCAGTAGCGACATCTATGCTCAAACCTCGAACTAAATAACGGCGGAACAAGGATACAGTCGGGTTGAGTATAATACGCGCCTACCAAAGATAAAACAAAAACTTACAATTGGAGCTTACCCTTGAGAAAAATGGAAGTTTACCTACTTAACTATAAAACCCTAATTAAGGCTTTTATTTCCCACAATTAAGTAAAGTTGAATTGTTTTGCCAAATAAAATGATTTGATTTTGTAAAATTGCTAGGAAAATCTTCTTCATTCAAGCACAAAATTCTAGATACGTCATTCAAATACATTTTACTAGATATATACGAGTATAAATTTAAGCAAGAGCGGGATAATTGCGCCCGCAGCGCCCTCTCGCGCTAACGAACCCACTCGCTGAGCGGCACCTGCCAGTCATCTTACGACTGGGGACTGTGCCTAAAATGGGAGCTACCGAGACGATTATTAGTGCTAAAGATGCCATGAAGTTTCTCTCGAGTTATAGTAGGTATTTTTTACTGCTATTTCATTTTTTTTTAATTATAGTTAAGTAATTGGTTGTACAGTGGCCAGTACATCAGGCTATACATTTTTATTGCAAAATCACCCGTATTACAAGCATGATAAGATACCGCAGTGTTTACCGTGACGTGCCTTAGGTACTATTCGTATAAGTACACATCATAGTTATTGCCTAGAACAAATTTTGAGTTTCAAAGCTAAGCTAACAACAAAAGTCATACTTATTATTATTTATTTAAGCTTTATTTCACAACAAAACAATGTACAAAAGGTGGACTTAACGCCGTAGGGAATTCTCTACCAGTCACACCATTGTGCTAGGCAGATGCGATTAGATGGCGGTTATTAATTAAATTATTGTATCCAAAAGTCATTATTTATGTGACCTGGAACAGAAACTAAAAGAAAACATTTCAGTATCTATTAATAGGTCTGCTAGAAATGCTCAAAACGCTGCGAAAATTATTTGTTCTTATTCTCCATAGAAGTTTAGTATCTGTATTGCCGTTCGAAATAATAGGTGAATATTTACCGAGGTTTAATCCCAACAACCGTAGAAAACAGCTAACGAAGTCAATCTGCGTCTAACGAAGCTCTTGCGACCGCTAACGAAGAGTCTACTGTTAATTTGTCGCTCACTTCGTTTGTTTTATTAGTACTGAAGAGAGAAAAAACATTGCCATTTCAAGGCATTTTTTAATTTTGGGCTGAATAAGTTTATTCTGTATGCATAATTTTGTAATAAAAAAAAATATTGTCAGAAATGTTTTGGCGGGAATGTGAGGGACGATTGTGAAATAACCCTAACGTTCAATGCTTCGAAATGGCTGCCAATCACAAATACCGATACAAAACTATTAACGGCCAACGCACGCATCAAGGCAAATCGATTGAAACTCATAAGCACTCAATCTAACTCAATAACTCGAGTCAATAACAGTTAACGTTCGCCCCAACAAAATGGCGTTGCATCATTTTCACGGAGACCCCAACCATCGACTAAATGAATACTTTTTTTATTTATCACGACTTTCTGACCGTGGAATAAGGTTACAAATCCAAAAAGGTTTATTCATGACGAAATTACAATGTCATTGCACATAGAATGGCGATTGATACAAAAGCAGTAGCACATAGCCGGGTGTAAAATAACATTTTAAATAAATCTTTTTGTAGGGGCGCCATAATAGCTACCAAGAGTTCTCGCAACGGCCGACGCACCCTCTGCAGGAAATCAAAATGATGGATTTTCACACAAAAGCAAAAAGGACGTTCATTTAAATACATGAATGTTTTCTTTGTGAATTGCGTCTTATTCCATTTGTCGTGTCTAATATGGATCTACCTATAAACGTAAAATCGTTCCTACCACTGAAGTAAAGGCCCTTAAAGTTTGATGCAAGCTTCAGGTAAATTACATAATATGTAGGTACACCTCCGAACTTCATAATTATCTTTCGTCTCTGAATCTGATTTTGCAACAAAAATGGATAGCCTAATGTGCTGGCCACTGTAAAGAACGGAGGTATTAACTAAATTTCCCTTTTGTACCTCCATTCTGTACATTTAAAATGTATTTCACGCAATAGTTAACCTAATATTTATGTCATTACGAAATTCCTACTTCAATTAATCTCTTAAAATCCTGATTAGCTGTCAAAATTTTGTAATGTGTCTCTTAACCCGGTAAATACTGATGTCCGCTTCGCAGCTAAGCCACTGGGCAGGCATGCGAGCGCAAACGAAGTTACATAGTCAAGTAGGTAACGAGAGTCCTCCACCCTCAGCTCTGGCACGTACTCTTTTCTATTCGGCGACTGCCATAGACAACCGCACGAACATAGAACACCTGGCCATTCTCGACTTTATGTCTAAAGCACGAATGGCCAAGTAAAACTGGACTGAGGTGGCCTGTACATTGTAACACAGTTACGGACCTCCGGTGCATGCTAATGTGAAAATGTAAAAATTAAAAAAGTCCAGTCCGTCAGTACAATTGCCGCTTTTTTAACCCGTCTCGAACGTGCATGCCGGATTTTCCGGAGATTTTTCCAGCCATTTTGAGAGAATAGGTAGACGCGGTTTTGTAGAGGACGGCTTCATGCAACATGAAAAGACTTTAAACATATGCCGATTGTGCAATCAGTAATTTTTTTGGGTATTTCACTACTACGTTATAAAATAGAAGTGAAATCCTTCATCATCAAGACACTGGTGGTCTTTTCCATAAACATAGTTGTATCTTTTACCAAGCTGAGGCCTACAAAAATAGCTTTGATATTTTAGTTATAATTCATTATTTAATCTGTAGTTTAGTAATGTAAACTAAGAAGACTTTGAAGTTAAGCTGCACGCTTAGAATATAGAACTTAATTTTAACCTAGGTACTGCGACAGAAGTAGGGTTGTTGCACTAATGTACCTAACTATACAACATAGATAATGTTCCTCATTGTGGCATCAAAATTAATGACCCGAGAGGCGATCCCTAAAAAAGCGTAGGTCCTACTCTATTGTGCTTAGTCAATTGACTGTACAATGGACTCAAAATGGCGGCATTACAATTCAAATAACAATTGGTATCTCATGACTTATTATTATTGTGCAACCGTTATGGCTGCTGTAACGGGAGACTCACTAATCGGATCGGCAAATACGATTAAATGATAGGTGAAATGTCTGATGTACTTAGGACAATCAAGTTAGAAATACCTACTAAAACACATTAGGTACCTATAGGGTCAGGGAGGGTACAGTTGCTCGGAGGGAACAGTCGCTCGAATGCACTGTGCTGGAAAGGGAAAGAGCTTTATGTCTGTCCTCTACGTCAATGAGAAGCGTTCGACGCGCGATCGTGTATGAACTAGTCGGTGAGCCGCTCTGGCGCCGTGCGAATGTGTAGTGACGTGTTCCTTTTTTTACCCGCCCGAATTTACATTTTCACGTAAGTTTCACTTCGTTTTTTAACTAAACTTGTGTGAGATTCTTAATTACTGTTGTTTTTGTCGAAAAGTGTGTCTAATCTACTTAGTATTGACTGATATTTCAATGCTCTAGGTCTATGCGTTTGTATCTAGTTTGATCTTGATTCCAAAATGGCGTCAGGGTCAACAGTGGCTCGTTTCGTAGAGGTACACACTGGCTCGCGAGCCACTGTGTACGTATGAATTTATAAAAATAATACCAACAAAGTTTTATTGAATAAAAGTTGAATAAAATTTTTTGTTAATTGTTTTTAGAACTTCAAATTTAAAACCAAATGACTGCTAATAAAATATTTAATATTTAGTCATTTAAACTTGTACCTACTCGTATCTATTTACAGAATGCCGCGACGAAACAGATTGCCCTCAGTGCCCAGGAAAATTGGCATCCATACGACGGAGGAGATAAAAACAGGGTTGAACCTAATACGAAGTGGTACATCCATTAAGCAAGCTTCTAAAATTACTGGAATTCCATTTACAACATTGAAATCGTATCATAATAAGACTAAAACATGCGAATCTCTAGAAAACCAAAGACTGGAACCAAATTATTCAGTCAATAGAATATTCACACCTGAACAAGAGCAAACTCTAAAAGATTAGTTTAACCACTGTGCCCTTATGTTTTATGGTTTAACTAAAAAATAATGCCAAGAGATTGCGTTTCAAAGTGCACAAATCAATAACTTAAAAATTCCGTAATCGTGGATTGAAAATCAAAGGGCCGGTAAAGATTGGCTCATGGCATTCAAGAAGAGACATGACATTACACTCAGAAAACCAGAACCATGTAGTCTTGCGAGGGCCACCGCATTTAACCAAAATAACGTTAAAAAATTCTACGATAATTTGGAGGATGTCATCAGTCGACACCCTTCTTTTAGAGATGGTACGAGAATCTTTAATCTTGATGAAACGTCAACTACGACTGTCCAGAAGCCTCAGAAGGTTATAGCTCCTAAAGGGAAGAAGACTGTTTCAAAAGTTACGAGCGGAGAAAGGGGCACATTAGTGACCACTTGTTTTAATTTTGGTTCATTTGTTGATTAAATCTTAAAAAGGCCTTCTAAAGATTATAAAGTGTAGGTAATAAAGTTTTTGTCCCGAAAATTTAATTAAATAAAAAATCCAAATATGTACTCATACGTTTTTTATTTTTCTAAAAATGTCAGCGACACTATGAAGTAACGTGTGTAGCCACGGTGTATCATAATAATTACAAGTTCTGCGCGGGTAGCATCAGTTAAAACCCACAAGAAACAGTCATTGTATGTATATCAAAATTCATAGGAAATCTCTGAGCCACTGTTTACTAGGGGTAGTACACAGTACCTCGAGCCACTGTGTACTGTTAGAGCAACTGTGTACTAGGGGGTACTAGTCACTGTGTACCTATAGCAGTACAGAGTGGCTAGGTTATCATTTTTTTTTTTAAAGTCGTTATCTCTTTTTTGGTGAAAGCAATTGGAAATCTATTTACTATTAAACAAAACTTAAATAATTAACGCTGCTTTGTGCTTACAAAAATATTTCAGGAACTTATACTTTTCATGCTATAGCCTGTTGAAAAAATCCTAGCGACTGTACCCTCCCTGACCCTACAGACTCGAAGAAACCTTTTTGTAAGGCTTGTCAGCGATACCTATTTACCTAAATGCTTCGTTACCGTATCATTACACATAGGTACCTATTTATTTATTCACTGAAGTAAGTTTAATATTAACTTTTTCGTAATTCATTTACTATATTTTTAGCATTAACAATTTTTTTTGTAAAATTTTCTCGTAGGCTTGTTTCCTAAAGGTATTAAGCTGATGAAACATTATAATATTAAACCATACCGCCTGACTGTTTTCTTTGCAATTCATACGTCCCTATCAATGGAATCTTTTCAACACTTTTGATACAGTCATCAAAAAAATCCTACCGCAAAATATAACCAAAGACGACAGCCGGTATTATGTCCCGATATAACAATTTGAAAGGCGTCAAACTACTCAAGTTACAGTGCTAAGGCCTAAGGAACATGACCCCTCATACCTGGTGCTATTATGTTTATAATTCGATAAATATCTCGGTGGCGACTCTTTTCTGTAATGCGGCATGAAACATGACCCACTCGTACCACGAAACCGCAGTTGAATCTTTCGCGTGGCTTAAACTTTATTTTACAATGTATTTAAAAATTTATTTTATCTTGTGTAATAGTTTTTTTTTACTTTTCATTGTAAATGTTTTAATGTAAAAAGTTTATTTTATTTTAATGTTATTTTGAATATTCATTTTCCTTATTATTTATTAATATGCACTGATATTTATTTATATAATTTAATTTTGCAAATTTGGTAATCTTGTATGGTCACTAATGGGCCTTGGAACCTGTAATAAATGTTTTTTGTATTTTAAGAAACCTTTGGCGAAGTAGTAGGGTTAGGGTGTTCTATAATAGAGGTGGCGTATTCAAGGAATGTAAACGATAAGTTTTTACGCTACAATAACGAGGGAGGGTTGATTGTTACGCGATACGTTAATAAACTCTTTTGCAAAAAAAACGGGCACTTTAGATTTTTTCCTCTACTTTAATGAAGAAGAACAAGAAATAGGTTTTATTAATTTGACGATGTATTGGCATGTTATTTGAAGCATCCTGGCATGATTCTTTACGTTCCAAATTTAAAATTTGAAATTAATAAAAGAAAAATAATGATTATTGTGGATTATTCTAAAATTGCTTTACTAATGGCGCGAATTGCTGAAACGATTTTTAACTGATTACGATATTTTAAAACTTTTTGGACATTTTCTGCAAATTAAACAATTTAATCTTTATTTTTACATTAAATACCACTTTTTGATATGAGTGATAAAGCGATAAGGGCCGGTAAAATTATAGCCCTACTTGAAGAAGGTTGTTCGCAAACTTACGTGTCTCAGCGGCTAAATGTGAGTCGTTCAACTGTCCAGAGGACTTGGCAACGGTATCAAGAGACCGGTTCGGTCAAAAGAAGACCCGGTTCGGGAAGAAAACGATGCACAGAACCAAGAGATGACCGCTTTTTGGTGAGTCAGGCGTTGCGGAATCGTAAGGCGTCAAGTGTGGACCTGAAGAAGAGCCTTGAAGAAGTAAGAGGAGTAGAAGTTAGCTTGTGGACGGTCAGGAGGAGGCTTTTGGCTGCCAATATCAGGAGTTACCGCCCAGCTCGGGGCCCTAAATTACTCCGTGAGCACCGTGTTGCTCGACTTCAGTTTGCTCGGAACTGTGCTTCATGGACTCTGGAGGACTGGAATAAAGTATTGTTTTCTGATGAAGCTAGAATCTCTTTGTGTGGAGAGGACCGACGCCGGCGAGTGCTGCGAAGACCACGGGAACGCTATGCGGAAGTGTGTTTCGAAGAAATCACTCCTTATGGCGGAGGCTCCGTTATGTTTTGGGCAGCAATTAATTCGACGGAGCGTACGGAGTTAGTTTTCATAGAAAATGGAACATTAAATGCACATCGGTACATAATGGAAGTCCTAATTCCATATGCACAACCCACATTGACTGCACTTGGGGAAGATTCCATTTTTATGGACGACAATGCTCGCTCGCACCGTTCTGGCGACGTGGAAGCGTACATGCAAGAAGTTGGGATCCGTCGTTTAGATTGGCCAGCTCGAAGTCCTGACCTCAATCCAATTGAGCATGTCTGGGATGTTCTAAAGAGACGTGTAAGATCAGTGCAACCTGCTCCACAAAACATCAGGGAGCTAAAAAGAGTCATTGCAGAAGAGTGGGAACGAATTCCTCAAAACGTTATTAAAAACATCGTGGAAAGCATGCCCAGAAGGATTCAAGCTGTGATTTTGGCAAGAGGAGGTCACATTCGGTATTAGGTTTTTACATTTGTAACTTTATTTAATTAAAAAAAGTAAAAAAAAATCTTATCTTCATTGCCGACCACTTCTTATTGTTTGGGCGTGTACATCGGTTTTAAAGAATCCATCGTTTTTTTTTCTTTTAGTTGCCCGAACTCACTTCACGCGCATTAATTTACACGATTATAAGTATACAGACTACGTCAAAGAAATAAATTTCATTTAATTAACTCAAATCGACCTTAGAACGTAAATTTCCTTAGGTGCCCGTTTTTTTTGCAAAAGAGTGTATATCCTTATTGAAAGATTATAGCTCAAAATCAGTTTCATTTTAACTAAGGCACCGAATTGAATGGAGTCGTCGTAAGGACCTTGCTTTTACGGACTGTAAGTACATATATCTTATGGATTGCAGTTTTGTAGTAGATAGATCCAGCTACTTTAAAATAAGGACATGGGAAAGAATATCAGACTTCTAACTTAATTTTGAAACTCAGAATTCGTGAAGTAGGAATGGTCTGTCGGTCGTAAAATATAAGTAAATTAGGTTTTTTTATTTATTTGGGTAGGTTTGCTGTTGACCCAAGACTAAGCCCAACGAGGCAAAGACTGAGTCTCAGGTGGAGCAAGCTCGCCTCGAAGATGCCTACTCACTCTAGCTTTGAAAATTCTACTCGTAACTGCAGGGAAACACTGACGCAGGAAGCGAGTTGCACTCTTTTGCAGTGCACATCAGGAAGGAATGTCAATGATTGGAGAAAGAACGAAAAATATGTAACTCAACAGAATACATACACAGCATTGTCTCATGCACCATCCACACTTATGTAACACGGATTGTCATGTAAATACGCGGGGGAGCCGCTACGCCTGACAATTATGTCTCGCTGGGGTGCCTTATGTAAAAATATCGATCTTCGCACCGCCATGTAACCTAACTGAGAATCTGAGCACGTACGCAGGATTTGGTTTTTCTTTTATTTTTACATAAATGAAGGTCTGTTAGATGGAGCCATGGTTGCGTATATGAGTATAAGGTGCGGTATGATTTATAACTGATGTTAAATCAATTAATATATATTTTTTGTATTATTTTGTGTTGGTTTTTATATGCTTATTCTTATTGCCTTAATTAAAATGTACCATATTTATCAATAGATATAATTTGAATTATTTTAAGGAAGGTTTAGTAAGAAGTATCACCCGTATTTATAGAGAAGTAATTACTTGTTGCTAAGTAATTTCTTAATTAAGTCATTACTTAAGGTTAGAATTCTTAAAAACAAAATCTCATTCTATAGTTGAGTAACACACGTTACTTACTTGAGCAAATGCTCAAGTAACACTCGGCGCTTGGTGGTTGTTTCTGAGTGGCAACACTTTGTGACTGCGTTTTGTTTCATGAAAAGTCAAACGTAAGGTCTAGATTACTTTTATAAAACCATGCAATTATATCTTTGATAATACTTTATTTTATATTATATACTTTATAAAAGCAGTTTAAATAATAAAAAGTACATTATTGTCATTTAATTTTGTTGGTACAAAAAACAGGAGTGCATGGAGAAACAAAACGTTTGACACGATATAACCCTACTAAATTTAAATGTTTACTTTTACTCATGGATTATAAGCCGACAGGTGCTCTTTTACTTAGAAAGATTATACTTTCATTTCTGTCTGTCAAATACACCAACTCAAAACCATTTTTCCGGCAAATTATTCTTTGAATATCTTTCCATAAATTAAGTAAATTTCAAAATATGACTGAAGAAGTAGACAGGAAAAAACCGTTCTCGAGTTTGGAAAAGGATTTATTTTTAAATATCATACAAAAATATGATACCATCCTAACCTACAAACAAACAAATGCTACTAGTGACTAACTCTCTTCACTATATTACACACTGTCGATTGGGAAATATGCATGATATCTCCACATACAATCTGAAAGCTTCCAGTGGCATAAAAACGTAAAGCAGTAAGTAACTGACACAGTGGAGTTAAAGGAAGCCCTCTTTTTGTCTCTGATTGTAAAGAGTCGGCAATTCTCGGTAAAATAACATGTATCACAATACTTTTGGAGAAACGAAATCGCTTTTTAAAACAATCTTCCGAATAGTCATGAACTGGATCCACATCACGAAAGTAAACTTTGGGATTTCTAGGTTCAGCAACTTCTATCTCCCCTAATATTGTATCATCTATATTGTCTACAACAGCAAAAACCGCTTCGATGCCATCCAAAGTTTCCATTTTCTTATCCAAAATAACCTCAAAGTAGTGCTTAAGTAAAGGAAATGGTGACTATTACTTGACTGAGAATTCTAACTTTTGACAGTTCTAACTTTGAGCAATTACTTAACTATAAAATACAAATCGTTACTTAAGTAATCACTTTTACTCAAGTAATTACTTTTACTCCTCTATAAATACGGGTGTATGAGTTGTTAAAGATCTTAAGAAATAACAGCAACACACAACTAGATTTTTTTAGAATATATATTCTCAGTCTGCCTACTCAATAATACATGCACTTATCATAGTTCAGCTAAAGTAAGTATAGGTCCTTTTTTCATTTTATAACAGAAGGCCCACTACGAGAAACAATATCCGTCAAAACGAAAACGTGTACAAGCTACGAATTTCATCGCCCTTATTTCATGCGCATAAGAAGCCACAGTTGTTACCGTGGTATGCTGTCATGTGTCATAAAAGGGAAAATACAATTCTCGTTTTGACAGGTAAAGTTTTTCATAGTAGCCTCAGAAACGGACCCTCAGTGCTCCAGCCCTAACAATCTGTGAGATAGACATCTCCGGAGGGTCCCACCAGACGTTACGAGAACGTGACGATACTACCCTCTTTACTGGAGTGGGTACCTCCTCCTAGGTACCTATGTATAGTCCGAGGCTTAGGGTGATCGTGAAACCTTGTGTAATTGTATTGAAAAACAGCTTGCTTTTGGGCCGTAATTTTACTAGAACAAATATTACTTTAGGATTTTTAGGATTATTCTACCCAAAGACTACGTAAGTTGACTGAAAGTTTTTGACCTTCTGGGAATAAAAGGGTATTTTTAGTTTGACCCCTACGTCTGTTTGTGTATATATGTGTTTTCGTTTGTCTGTGGCATCGTAGATCCCGAAAGGATGGACCGATTTCAAAGCGGTATTTTTTATTTATGGTATGATAACCACCATGGTTAAATTACTTATCTGACGAATAAAAAATACTGCTATAGCTGGTCAAAATTCATCTAGCCGTTTGAACTCACCAACTGTCTTCCTGGCTCATTCATTAAATTAATAAACGATTTTCTTTATTTCTTCCGTTCGGAGGTTTTTGAACTGGAGTTAGTTTTTCTATTGTTAGTATTTCTTACTCCCACTTTTTGGGGAGATCTTAGAATGCAACCAATTTGGGTTTACTGTCTGAAATAATTAGGTAAGAATTTGCCTCAAACTAAAATCATCCAATAGACAGATTTGTAGCAGCCCGTAACAGTTCCTACGCAGTGTTCATCATGATTTTTATGATTTTTTTTATTGAACAGTTCGTAACAAGTTTGTTTGAGAGCCTCTCACTCGGTTGAGGCACACAAATAAACAATATCGAATTCAAAATCAATTTACAAGAGTGCAGTGGGCTAGGTGTGAGCATCGAGCAGAATTAAATGGTATACTGCTCGATAATACACTTCTGTTTCTTAAGATTGAGGACAGTGGTGGATAAGCTATGGTAAGATATATTTCCTTGTAGCAAAAGTAATTTTTTCAAGTTTCTTCATCATGATCTCAGCTTTTCGGCGCCCACTACTAAGAATAGGACTTCATATTAAGGTTAAGGTTCTCCACCACGATCGGTCTTGCGCTTCCCGCATCCAGCGGCTTTCCATGACCTTCACCAGATCGTCGTTCCACCTTGTAGGGGGTCTTCTCACGCAACGTCGCCCGGCACGCGTCGTTATTTTCTTATATTGTTAGAATTAAAAAAAAAACATTTTTTTTATAAAGTCCATAAAGAGCAATCAATTAGGAATAATTTATAAATAATGTTGGAGAAGACTTGGCATAAATGTTGGATAAGCATTAATTCTATCTATCATAGAGCTTGTCCAGTTAAGGTTACGCTTACGCTATATTTTGGTGTTGTTGTTTTCATACAGAAAATTAGGGTTCATCACTTAACTAAGTGAGATCTCTTTCTGGCTACTACAAGAAAATATGTGTTTCATATCTTTCACATCGCTTTCGCGTTGCCTTTACTATACCGATGCCTAAAGCCCCATCGTTATGCGTGGTGACTGTCAGTTTCTGCATTTGTCGTCGCGTCGCCATTACGCCCTTAGATCAAACCAAAGAGAGCAAGATACGGCACGTCGTTACAATTGTCAACTTATAAATGTACCTGCAGCCACAACTACATACACACTCACGTACGTGCTAAGCAACTCTCAGTACTGACACGGTAATATTATCTAAATCTATCTCAATAGTAATAATTTTACAATCTCAATACTAGATAGAACCTCAAAGTAGGCAGATGCAATTAAAACGCTGTAGGTGGGCGACAGCGACAGCCCTATCTCATGCTTACGTACCGCGCGGCTGTAGACCGTGGTAGGCAGTTATTTCAAGAACACGGCCGAGTTACAATAATATTACCGTGGTACTGACGAGGACGACCACGAGTAGGAGCGGAGCAGGGCCATTGGACTCAGTTTAGTAGGACCACGCGCGACCAGCTCGTACTTTATAAATATAAAATAAATAAATATTTCACAACATTCACAACAATTCTCTAGTCGCAAATTAAGCTATGAGGCTGTGTTATGGGTACCAGACAACGGATAAACATACTTACTTAAAAACTTTTTTTTTACCAGTACAAACACATATGTTCATGCACATTTATGCTTGTACCGTGCGGGGATCGAACCCGCGACCCTTGGTTTACCCTTTCCGATATGAGGAGACGACCACTGCTCCACGCGGTCGTCAAATTATCTCCCTCTTTTTGGTTTGATCTAAGTTTACGCCCGTCGAGTGCCCCCGACTCCGTCTCGTCGACCTTAATATGTTTTTAAATAAACCCTCAGCATTGTGTCTGTTTCTTTAGAATGATTCTAAAAAGTTACGCCAACACTCTCAAGTCTTTTATCCTTTGAGATGTTTTGAAAGATTGTGGCTTTATGCGGTTAGTTTTTGTTAAGGCGTAATTAATATTTATTTCACTGGTAGGTAATAGCAAGATCTGTCATTATGTTACCAAATATAATATTTTGTCCAAAAGATTTTCGAAAAGTTATTCGGTGTAAAAAAAATGTTACAAAAGGTGAGGGTACTTACAAAAGTTTCTTAAACGATATCGTGCTACTGCAGATGTTAAAGACCCATTTTTACCAATAACTGTTGAGTTTTCTTCGAAACCAAATTATTCTTAGGCCTAAGACGTCGACGTAGTGTTGTTATAATTAAGTGACCTCATCCTGTAATGGAAATAAAATATTTAAAAAAGTTTTCCATTTCAATCATGAAACATCGAATACAAATAAAATAAAACCTGTGATTGATTCGGACCGTTTAACATCTCATTCGGCGATGTGTCAATGTCACACCACAACATCCGGCTACCGTCAAAGTTTATAAAACTGTCACACTGATAAGACTGCGCACGAGTGGATCGTTCGACAACATTATCACTCCTTGCTAGACTTTCGAGTGCAGTGCGTGTTGAAAAAATAAAATGCCAAAATGAGTGCTAAATCGAGAAAAGTGTTACAAGTGATCTCGGGTTGGGAGGCCGTGGAACTAGTGATAAGATGCATAGTCTTAGGAATATGGCAAATAATGCAGATAGTAGTGAAAAGAATGTGGAAAGGGCACAGGAGAAAAACTAGCAAGAACTATCCACCGGTCGAACTGTCCGTAGATTCAGCGATAGGAACACACTGTTTCATCAAAATTATGGTAAGGTATTTTTGTATCCCTACCTATATACATTCTACCTCTATATAAATACGTACCTACATACTTTATACATACCTACCCTTAAAATGATTGAATTAAACACTGATGTTATTTTTTATAAAACATTTAGTCATTCCTCTGAAATAAAATTACCTAGCGTAAGGTAAAGTAAAAATAATATGCTTAATCGGATTTAAATTCTGAATCATAGACGTAATATCCTAAGTACGTTAGCATTCTTGTTTATGAAATAGAAATAAGCTGTTGACAACATATTTCTCGGATAATTCTGGTAACTATTTAGGTAGTTATTTATTATTTAATCCTAATTAGATTGTATGTTTATCTAGATGGGATTATTGAATAACGTACTATCTGAAATATAGGAAACAGGATCCTAATTAGTACTGTGTTTACTGTGGGTTTTTTTTTCAAGTACATTGCTGCTTTTATGTTTGTTGCATCGGAACGATCGATACGCTTAGTTCTCACTGATCCAATCAGTTGCATCAGGAAGTCTAGTGTGTGGCCAGCATAACAATTATTACATCCAAGTCAAAAAGTCAACATTCTCGTTTCCATCTGTTTCAGGGGGTAAAATATCACTATGTAGAAAGCGGGCCGAAGTCCGGACCTATCTGCCTCATTCTCAGCGACGCACCAGAAACCGAAGACCTCTGGGGTCCTACATGGACCAGAGTGGTCAAGAGATTAACTGATACTGGTCACCACGTGGTGACCCTGGATCTGAGAGGAACGGGAGGCAGTGAAGGCGGGAGCAGAAGTGAGCTGTCCCCCCCGAGAGCTGTGGAGGAGATATCTACGTTGATGGAAGCTTTGGGAGTGACTGAGGATAAGCCGGCCATTCTGATAGGGTTTGGAGTTGGGGGAATGCTCTCTTGGTAAGTCATATTTAAGGGGTGTTATAAGTCACACTATGTCTGTTTGTGTTTGTATAATACGAGTATGTGTTTGTCTTGTGTCTGTGGCATCGTATCTCCTGAGCGGATGTACCGATTTCAAATCGGTATTTTTTATTCGAAAGATCAATTAATCACGGTACGTATTAACTATGGCTGATCAATACCCGTCCAGCCGATGAAGCTCACCAGCTGTTTTTATATAGAAACGCAGAATTCATTTTCACCTTCTAGAAAACATGATGTCGTTGTCAAGTATTTAAGCACGACACTCATAGAATTATCAAGAAAACGATGTATGTATAGTTATTCTACACACCAGAGTCCTACGCCGCCCCCCCTGTCGGATCTCCACCTTGTCGTGGTGGGGGGGCTCAGTAACCGTGGCTTTGCCACCCACGGTGAAGCTAAGCGGGATCCCGGGAGGGAACGCTCCACGTGGGCTTGGGTAGGCCTGCGCAGGATGCGTCCAAGAGTGCGGGTGTGGGGGACGGTTTTGGCTGTCCCTCGCAGTCGGGTGCGGTCGCGGGAGGAGAGACGTCTCGGTGTGTCATTGCCGTGCGGCCTACCTCCCGCGACCAAACGGGGGCGCACCGTTTGATGGCGCTGCGGTGGGGCCGCAGAGGAAGAGGAGATGCGGTGTGTCGTTGCCGTCCTCCCTATCCTCTGCGGCCGTGTGGGAGTTAGTTTTGGTGGCGGAGCCCAACACCTTGCCCCGCCGCCAAGGAGTTTGGGGCCCTCGGGCTATCCGCCGGGGTGCCGTGGTGAATGCTCACGCGACCCCATGGCGCCCCACAATGGCGGAGTGGCGGAATGCGCTGTGGTTTTAGTGGGTATTACGGCCTTGCACACCAGCCGTTGAGTCCCACATACCCCCTGCAGTTGTGTGGGGGGCATGCGTAAAAGCATTTCCACAGCGAAAAAAAAAAAAAAAAAAAAAGAGTCCTACGCCGCAGAGTCGCCTGCTTGTCGATCTTTTACAGGCTTTACTTCGGCGAGTGTGGTCATTAACTACACCAGCTTATTCCGCCGGCCTCCTTTTACCATCGGACCACCAGACGTACCGCGGGGTACCACCCGTACCGTGTCGATGTTCCACTGATGCGAACCAAGCGCTTACATCTACATTCCTGATGCGCACTGCAAATTGACGACCGCTTGGTGCAGTAGTCTACATGTCGGACTTCTACAACCAAGGGTCGCGGGTTCGATCCCCGCTCAGTACAAGCATATGTGTGCATGAACATGTATGTTTGCACTGGTCTGGGTGTTTTCTATGTATAATATGTATTTATTTACAAAAAAAAGTATTTATGTATGTTTATCCGTTGTCTAGTACCCATACTACAAGCTCCGTAGCTTAATTTGAGACTAGAGAATTGGTGTGATTGTTGTAAAATACACATCCCACATCGCGCATTAAGTCCGATTCGGCGAGAAAGGCAATAAAATGCAGATAATGCAAATTTGTTTGGCGGACTTGGCGATTCGGCAAGGCAAGGTGGATGGCCTAGGGCGGCAGTAGAGAGCATACAGTTACTGTCGGCCAGACACAACATCTAACCTCTCTTCCAGTCGTAGCGGTTCTCCGTTCCACTGAACCGAGGAGGGGAAGGACGAGTGTGTGCGCCTGCGTTTGCGCGTACGCTTGCGCACCTAAATATATCCTGCGTATTAGACCGCTTCCGTTTCATTGGACTCCGATGACACACAAATCCTGTGGCGATGGGTTGAAGTAGAGAGGTCTAGTTCGGTGCAAACTAGGCTTTGTCTGATTCCTGCACATAGGTGGTCCCAGGGGTGTGAGTACACGCCGTGGTCGCTTGCGCATTGCAAACTTGAGGCGACAATGCGGATTCGGCAGCACCTGGGATTACAAAGCAGCCCTTTTAAGGGAGGCACTGCTTTCCCTGCTCAGCCGGGGAAGGGGCTAGAAAAGGTGCCCTAAAAAAACGCTCGTCTCTATTTTGAAGGTGGCAGTAACCGCGGCTGCCATCGCATCACTAAATCCGTGGTCGACGTAACATAAATCATACAAAATCAAAAAAAATATCTATTATGACGTTTGGCGCGTGGAACGTGAGGACGCTTATAGATCGCGATGGTAACGCCTGTCCGGAGCGAAAAACTGCCGTAGTAGCTCGGGAACTTCATCGGTATAACGTTGATGTGGCTGCTCTTAGTGAAACCCATCTCGCTGATGAAGGAGAGCTGGTGGAAGATGGAGGTGGTTACACTTTCTTCTGGAAAGGTACTGCTTCCTCCGAACCTCGACGCTCTGGTGTAGGATTTGCCATCAAGAACAGCCTAGTAAAGCGACTTGAGGAGTATCCTCTACATATCTCGGACCGCATAACCACACTGCGCATTCACCTAGACAAAGACAACTTTCTTAATGTCATCAGTGTCTATGCTCCAACGCTTGACAAGTCTGATGACATTAAGGAAAAATTCTACGACAAACTATCCCAATGTCTTGACGGAATAAACGCGAGGGAGCAGATCTTGTTACTGGGCGATTTCAATGCTCGTGTTGGTCAGGACTATGAGGCTTGGCCTGGAGTTCTGGGTAGACATGGAGTAGGCAATATGAACAGCAATGGTCAGTTGCTACTCAGTCTTTGTGCTCAACATGAACTTGCAGTATCGAACACTATGTTCAGACTTGCTGCCAAGCACAAGACTACGTGGATGCACCCAAGATCCAAACACTGGCATTTGATCGATTTTGCTGTAGTAAAACAACGAGACGTCAACCAGGTTCAGGTCACCCGCGTCATGCGTGGTGCGCACTGTTGGACTGACCACCGGCTCATTGTCACCAAGTTGCGACTCCGCCTCCATTGTCCTCGTAGATCCACAATGAAGAAGCCTGCGTCTCTGAACGTGGATAGGCTTAAGGGTCACGAAATGAGGGAGAAGTATGCTGAAACCGTAACTGAAAAGCTGTTGTCGATTACAGAAACTAACGATGTAGGTGGTGCTTGGGGAGCGTTGTCATGTCATCTTATGGAAGCTGCTTCATTAACCTTGGGTGTCAAAAACCGACATAATGAGGACTGGTTTGATGACAGTGATAGCATTCTGAAGGCAGCATTTGATAAGCATCGAGACCTTTTGCGACAACATAGTAGGCGAAATGGAAGCGTTGCGGAGGTTAAAGCAAGTGACCAAGAATTGCGTAGGCTGTCTCGACAAATAAAAGATAAATGGTGGCGGGACAAGGCTTGTCGTATGCAGTGGCTTGCTGACACAAAACAGCTTGGGGAGTTCTACAGCGAGGTCCGAAAGCTGATTGGTACATCTTACCGGGCGAGAGTTCCTCTTAGGTCTAAAGACGGTACGCACCTTCTAACGAGCAAAGAGGATGTACTGAGACGTTGGGCTGAACATTTCGATCATTTGCTCAACATAGATCGGTCAGCTGATCTGCAGTCTATCAGTTTATTGCCCCAACTCCCTCTATACACCGAGCTGGATAAGCCGCTTACACGCGGCGAGGTTGTCGCTGCCATCAAGCAGCAGCAAAACAAGCGGGCGGTTGGCATTGACCTGATACCAGGAGAGCTACTTAAGTACGGCGGCGAGGATCTGCACACGTCCGTTTGGAACCTTTTTGTTCGTATGTGGGAAGAAGAACGGGTCCCGGATGCTTTTAAAGTGTCTCGCATCAGTGCTCTCTATAAGAATAAGGGTAATCGATCCGACTGCGACTCTTACCGCGGCATTTCACTGCTGTCTGCCCCTGGAAAGGCTTTTGCGAGAGTTCTATTAAACCGCCTAACAGACCTATCTGAAAGGATCCTGCCTGAAACTCAGTTTGGCTTCCGACCTGACCGAGGCACATGCGAAGCCATTTTCTCAGTGCGTCAACTGCAAGAAAAAAGCAGAGAACAGGGTCAACAGCTGTATCTCTGCTTTGTTGACTTAGAGAAAGCTTTCGACAGTGTGCCTCGTGAAGCCTTATGGGTGGTGCTAGGAAAACTCGGATGTACGGAGAAGTTCGTGGGACTTTTAAGACTTCTGCATGATAATATGCAGTGCTGCGTCATGGTAGATGGCGAGCAGTCAGACTTTTTCCCCGTTACTTGTGGGGTAAAGCAAGGGTGTGTTCTAGCACCCACACTGTTCGCCTTATACTTTGCGGTAGTTGTCAGAGAAGTCTTACAAACTGTTTCCGAAGGAATTCGCATCCGTTTCCGTACAGATGGCAGCATCTTCAATTTGGCTAGATTTAAGGCACGGACAAAAGTCTCTTACGCTCTAATCACAGAGATCATGTATGCCGATGACTTATGCTTTCTAGCTGAATCCCCAGAAGGCCTACAGCAGCTAATGTCCACCTTCCACGAAGCATGCTGCAAATTTGGCTTGAAGGTTAGTGTCAAAAAGACGGAGGTGATGTCCTTGGACGCACATGGTCGTGAGTCACTGACCATCAAGCTCGGCGAAGATGTGCTGAAACAGGTGGATAAGTTCCGTTATCTGGGGAGCACTATATCATCTGGGTGTGATCTTGATTCCGAGATCAACAGTAGGATCGGTGCTGCAGCTTCTGCATTTGGAAAACTACGTTCCAAGGTCTTCGGCTCCCATGATCTAAAGCTGTCTACAAAGATTGCCGTATACATGGCGATAGTGCTGCCGAACCTTCTATACTCCTCCGAGACGTGGTGCGTGTATCGCCACCACTTAAGAACTCTGGATCGTTTTCACCTTAAATGCCTTCGTTCCATCATGAAAATTAAATGGTCTGATCGGGTTCGCAATACGGAGGTTCTGCGGCGCGCCAATGTCGGTGGCATTGAAGCCTATTTAATGCGTCGGCAGCTTCGATGGTGCGGGCATGTGGCACGTATATGGCGGAGGAAAGAGTGGCGAAGCGCATCTTTTATTGTGAGCTAGAGGAGGGTAAGCGAAAACCTGGCGGACCACTCCTCAGATACAAGGATGTTCTTAAGCGCCACATGAAGAGATGTAATATTGAGCCCACCCAATGGGAGGGTTTGGCAGCACATCGCCCAGAATGGCGCGCGACTGTGAATAGGCGAGTCCGCGAGTTTGAGGAGCAGCGTAAAGCTGACCTCGACGCTAAGCGCGATGAGTTAAAAGCCCGTCCAGTCGCCGCAATTAACTATAATTATGTGAGTGGCGTGCTCACCTGCCCTCACTGCGCGCGAAATTTTACTGCAAAAATCGGCTACATCAGCCACTTACGAGCGCATCAACGCCAAACCGACTAGGAGTCGAAGTGGTCGCCATGGCCGAAGACGGTCGGATAGATCATCATCATTTATTAAATGATTAAAACTAAAAAAACCTAGGAATGTTCAAAGCATGAAAAGGCATCTTTTAGGTGAGCTCGCTCCATCGTAGACTCAGTCTTTGCCTCGTTGGGCTTAGTCTTGGGTTAAGTGCAAACCTGTCCCAAATAAAAAATAAAAATAATTTTTTTTCTTTAAGACGTATCAGATTATTAAACTGCCAACATTACAATACGTTTCATCATAAAATCCGCTGTAACTCGGTGATTCACCTATCGAAAATACAACCAAAATATTTCCTTAGGTGACTTAAGCCCTCAGGGCTATACGTATCCTCGTGTTATCAGGGACCAAAGTTCACGGCTGCGTCCCGCGCGTCTGTTTTGCGTCTGAGCATCGGTTTGTCGCTCGGTTGTAATAAAAAGTTATCGTCTGACCATAGACGTTGTGCCATGAGGGAAGGGAATGTCTGATAATATAGGTTCAACTAGCGGCTGCCTGCGACTTCTTCCGCGTGAGTTTTTTATCCCACCGAGTTTCATACAAACTTTGCACACCCCATTTTATTCTCTTAGGGGTGGACATTAACAAATTGGCATGATGACACCTATTTTAAATATTTTCAAGACCATGGCGTTTAAAAAACATAGCCCCTATGAAGTTAATACAACCAGTTTATTTCCAAAAAGCTGTAGAAACTAATTTTTAAACACAAAATTCAATAAATATTCGGTCAATTGACTTCGATTTCTGAGGTATATGTCCGTGACGTCACGTTCATGTATTCCCATATAAAATCTATGGAGGCAGACCGTTTTGACAGATAATAAAAAGTATGTCAACGATTGGTGGTGTCGTCTAGCCCATTCTTAGGGGATGCCTACATAGGCATCCCCTAGGAATAGCAGCTATACACATGCAAAGTCTCAGCACGATCGGTTTAAAATTGACAAAATTTTCGTACAAATTTTCATCCCTTATTTTAACCCCTTGGAGGTAGAATATCAAAATCCGTTCTTAGCGAATGCCTACGTCATAACATTAACCTGCATGCCAAATTTTAGCTCGTTCTGTCTATTGGTTGGGGTGATAGATCACTATGTCAGTCAGTCAGTCACCTTTAGAGGAAACTAACATTATATTAGCTAGCTTAAGACATTTCCGAAACACTAGACCGCACTGTGAACTTTCTGTTTCTGAGCTGTTTATATTTCTTTGTTTTTGTTCAGTATAATATAATAATATATTATAATATATTTGAAAAAGTATGTACATATTTCTTATACGAGTAGATGATGAGAAAAACTGATCTCCAAAAACGTGTTGTATTATGTATTATCAGGTTGCAAATTATGGGATTTGTTGGGGCACGTAGCATAACTTGTGTATTCTTACATAACTTTTGGTTAAATCTTATTGAGTAGAACTTGACCCTTATCACACCTGATAAACATCTCTGACTGTTGTAAGGTATCCCTGACGTCCCAGCTTCGATCCCCGGACGGAGACAACGTAGTAAACCAACCTTCGTTTCTTACTGATCCCTTCGGTACTTTGGTATCAATGGAATTAAGTGAAGTTGTCACCATTTGTGTGTGTTTCTGTCTCAACCCAAACGCATGTTCATACTTACCCGGGTCCGACAATGGCACCAATATTGACCCAAAACCCTATCATCTAATACGTGGACCAAGAAAAAATCGGCCTCGACGTTGATTGGTGCTTTTATCTAATGGCCAATAGCGTAAGTTTTCGGGCCAACTGTTCGCGTATGAAGATTGCTATAAAGTAATAGACCAATCGAACTATAATTAATGATGGTTATTTAATTATCAGGTACCTGGCGCACTGCTACGGGCCCCTGGTCGTCAAGTTCGCGGTGGTGGGCGCGCCGCACCCGAATCTCTACTGGCAGTATCCGCCCGCCGCGTTTGCGCGTCACGCTCTGCACTTTATACAGGTAAGGGTAGATCAGCCTTACCACCAGGTACCTGGCCCACACTCTCGAAGCCTGTACGTTTACGGTTTGGGGAACAGCGCCGTGCTCTGCTATCGACCCTTCGCTTCCGATCTTGGTCAATGCAATGTTGAGAAAAAGGTCTTGGGAGGCAGTCGCCACCTTCTACCAGATAGTGATCTGGCAGGAGGAGGCGAAGGCGCGTGAGCGAGAGGACGACCCTCTAGAGGTGCCACAGCTCTGCAGACGAAGAAAAGGGTGCGTCGCGAAGGCGGTTATACAATTATGCTTCGATTCCCTTAGGTGGTGGCTAATCGGCCAGAGGTGCGGGGGATCCATGTTACTCATCAGGTGAGAACGGGTTGGCGTTGCGACTTCAGCCAGCCTTTTTTAAATTATTTGTGAAATATTTTACATCTGTGATAGTAAAGTAGTGTATCAATGAACTCTCATATATTTTTTTAGTTCAAGGGAATTTAGGAATCTCAGTCAGCAAAAAAGTTATTGCTATCTTTTGGGATAGATAACATCAGAAATTCATCATAAGTTAGTTATGTTGGTACTTCTTTTACATTTATCATCAACCATACAAACATGCGAACTGCAAGTGTATTGAATCAAGTTTTTCCATTACGCAAAGTAGACAACTGCACGATGCAATAATAAATCTTATCTTCACTAGTCATATAAAGTTGATACTTTACGACATGCAATGATCCGATACGAACTCTAACAAAGCTTAATAAAAATCATGTATTGTTGTTCAGAAAATAATTCCAACAATAAAAATCTGGGTTCCGTTAGTTAAATGGTAAAAAAAACTTGTTCTATCTAGACGACCACTTTAGTGTAATGGCCAAGAAGTTGATAACTAACCAAGAGGTCGCAGGTTCGATCCCCGCACTGTACAAACATTTGTGTGCATTAACATGTCTGTTTGTACTAGTCTGGGTGTAATATAGATTCATTTAAGTTTATTTGTAATACCGCTGTTGATTCTGATATCTGTAATACAAGTGCTGAAGCTACTTACCACGGAGTCAGATCAATGTATGTGATGTTGTTGTATATTTATATATTTAATCTTTTGGACCAACGCTTTGAGACATAAGATCAGATAATTAGTCAAGTGTTGAAAAGAAGTGTTGCAACTCAGTCATTGCCAACTGAAGTATATACCAAGTGGGCGCAGGTTGGACTGTTTGCTTGAGTGCGCAAGAGGCAGAAATCAAACATTTTGAGTGCGCAAGAGGCAGAAATCAAACATTTTGAGTGCGCAAGAGGCAGAAATCAAACATTTTAAAACAGACTTGCGGAATAAACCTAAAGGCATGTGCAGAATGAGTTCTATTAACGTCCATCCAGTTTCTAAACTGGGGGAATTGAATAGATATGTTGGTGAGCAGAAAAAGTTCGGAACCACGGAGTCCGATCAATGTATATTTTGTTTAAAAAAACCATATTATTGTCTATTTATCCAGCAATATTACGTGCTGAGTGCTGAGTGATGCAATCAACAAAATAATACTTTAAACTCTGTAATTTGGCTGTTTATGATATTATCGGGCATTTTTGACTAGATCAACTAGATAGACAGAGAGAAGAGATACAGTGAACAGGCATCTTCTAAGTGAGCTCGCTCCATCGTCGACTCAGTCTTTGCCTCGTTGGGCTTAGTCTTGGGTCAAGAGCAAAACTATCCCAAATAAATAAAAAAAAACAAATGAAGTTATAACACCTACTTATTTCGTGGCAGAACCATAAACTCATCAAAACATTTTATGCGGGACCCTATATGCCAGCCCAACTCGCACTTGCCCACTTTTTGTAGCCGCCAAGATTTCTTCTACCATCCATGTCACATCAATGAAGCAATAAATCAGGAATCGCCAATCAGTTGTCAGCGGACACCGTTATTAATTTAATTGGCGTAATTAATAACGACATTATTAGTAATCGGAGATGTGAGACAATACATCAATGGTTAATAAGCAAATAATCAACCATTGTCACGCGAGAGAAGAATGCTGCCGGTGGATAAATTGAGATGGATGGTGAACACGCTGAACATATAGTTAGCATACGAGTAAGATGACAGTATTTTGTGAAGTGAAATGAAATGAAATATTTTTTTGAAAAACATGAAATTTCATAGTTCTCTCTAGCAGGACGTTGACATGTTTTAACTTATTATAGGGCATGCAAATATAAGTAATTAATTAGTTAGTTAGCTACTATTTATAATTATTATTTTTAAATGCCAATATGTAATAATGCTAGTATTTATGTCAAGAGATTTTAAATGTCATACGATAAAATATTTTTTATCAAATAAAAATGTCACTAACTTCATATAATTTTTTATCTTTGAGCCATTTTACAAGCTTCTAGCTGTTTTTATAGTGATATTGAACTTCTAAAAGATATGCGTAAAGGTGAAATTGTGTGAAGAATGTTGGCCAATCAAATGTGGTTGGTTTGTGAACTTGTTGTTGCTCGGGCTTACTCTGTTAGTAGGTCGAGATAATTCTACTGTAGGTATCTTTTTTTTGAGACGTTTAGCACCTATACATACGGTGACCAGCACATTTTTGTTGCAAAATCGCCCATATCATAAATGCATAAGATGCCAGTGTTTACCTTGACGTGCTATAGTGTGTATATCCGACTTTGCTTTAGGTTTAAAGACTTAACAAAACTGTCCAACAAAACCATATTTATTGGTGCTGCTACCTACGATTGCCACAAAAACTGAAGATGATTGTTCTTCTGAGGGCAATATGACTTTTTTGCTGAAGAATGAAAATAAATTTATTTTACCATTTTAAGTTAAAATTTTGTATGGCATTTTTCTACGGCTCGGTCATGTTTGGCATGGGTGACCATTCTGACCATAAAAGTGACGTCTATTTACAAGCATCTCCGTGCTTCGGAAGGCACGTTAAGCTGTTGGTCCCGGTTAATATCGATAGATATTAGTCGTTAAGCCTGGTCGGAGGCCCATCTGACAGTAAGGTTGGTCACTTACCTTACACACACCCCTCCACCAATCCGCAGTGAGCCCGCGTGGTGGAGTATGGCTCGCACCATCTCATAGTTGAGGTGAGGCCTGTGCCCAGCAGTGGGACGTATATAGGCTGATGATGATGGCATTTTTACTTAGGTAGTAGACAGTCCGTCAGAATCAAAAACATACTAGCACTTAGTACATATCACATCAGAATGACACTCCCAGCATTCTCCTTGTTAAGTTTAATTCTGTATTTCAACATGGTAAGTACTAAAGTTATTATTGGTTAGTACCAAAGTATTTGCGACGCCGACTGTACCTAAACTTTCCAGCTGTTTGCAGAACAGTTTTTATTCTGTCATTCTCATGCTAATTTCTGCTCGTAAAGGCGATGAATGAGGTGTTTAAGTTAACTAATGTTGCTGTCGTGAATGATGTGGGTAGTCGATGATAATAATCTGATTGGGTAAACATTGTTGCTTGGTGTTTTTACAAATTATTTCGTGTAAAAGTAATTTGTGCTTTAAATTATTGTCGTGAATCTACTTTTACGAGTATATACATATAGTGTTAGATACTTTCTTTTTGACGTGACAACGTCTTATAAATTGGTTTGCCGGGTGACACCTCAAGAAACTGCGTTACGCTGCTCCGCTCACGTTTCGCGCGAGAGAGACAGAGCGAGAGAGAGAGAGAGAGATAGGCATACACACCGGTTCATGGTATACGAATGAATATTCACATTAAAATTATTTTACCACTCAGAGTCGTTGTCACGTAAAACTTTCGCGCGTATACCGACTTTACAGGCAACCAATTTGTTTTCGAATATAAAGCTTTCATGTCTGGTGCAATGAGAAATAAATAAATATACAACAACATCACATACATTGATCTGACTCCGTGGTAAGTAGCTAAAGCACTTGTGTTACTGGTACACTGGTATTACAAATAAACTTAAATAAATACATATTACACCCAGACCAGTACAAACATACATGTTTATCCACACAAATGTTTGTACAGTGCGGGGTCGAACCTGCAACCTCTTGCTTAATAGTCAACTTCTTAACCATTACACCAAAGTGGTCGTCAAAAAATGTGTACGTACGTACTTATCCATTATGCTTACTTACCTAACCTAAGTATTACTTGTAGTAGTCAAATAGGTAGGAATAATCTATTAGTTTCAAAAGTTTTAGATTAATAGAATGACTACCGCTACGTTCTAAGTAAAGATCAAACAAAGGGTATCAGGTAAGGGTAAGGTCATCCTTGTTACTGGCGATAAGAGAGAGATATTTTTTGTTGAGATTTTATTCTTCTTCGTGTAATATTTAGCCCTGTGAATCAATTTCCAGTGGCCGCACTTCCCGGAGCGCTGGCTCGCGGAGGGCGAGCTGCAGGGGGGCGAAGGCCGGTGGACCTCCTCCCGCGCCTGTGACTGGACCGGAGCCCTCAACTATGTGAGAGGTAAGTAGCTTTCGGCGCGTTAACATATAACGTCCGTTTTACGGATATTAACGAATATGTACTAGCGTACGTGGTTGCATGAGTGAGTTCATAAAAATAAAAATATTGTTATATGTATATAGGAAGGGGGCATGGCGAAAAAGTCATATCAATATAACTATAATATGTGAAAAAAAAATGTGTGTCCAAAAATATAGGTATAAAATCATTTTACATTTAAAGTCAATGTGACAATATCGATCCGGCAAAATAAGCAGCAATCCGTGTTACAGAGCCGTTTAAACGTTCTATGATTTCGAGCAATCCGAGAAGTTGTCTCGAAAAAAAGAGCCGAATACTTATTTTGATTTTCACTGCCTTTCAATAACATCAAATGGAAACGTTAGTTTTTTCACGATGAATCCCTTAATAAGAAACTCAATTTCATTTCAAAAAATCTCCTGGTCTAGCTTAGGGGCCGTTCAAATATTACGTAAGCAGATTTATTACAATTATTTACCCCCCATCCCCCTTGTCAGCAAAAGTAAGCAAAGCTTTTACCCCCTCCCCCCATGCGAACGTTAACATTTATCAGATAAAAATGTATTGAAAATTGTAGATGAAAAATAATGTAGTAGACTGGATTTATTCTTAGTCGCCGCTTGCAATTCTTCTTCAATTCTCTTAGATACAATGATATTTAGTTCCTTGTCGGACTTTGCTTGTAATTTATAATTTCGCTACACTTCGTTTACTAACTTTTGTACATTTTGTACTTTCGTACTTGTATGAGATTTTTAAAACTTTCAAACAATTTTTGGTATAACTTGGATTTGTCTATTTGAAACGACATCTTATTTAATTGAACGTGAAACTTTGGCTAATGGAATCTCCGGTAACACAAATGTTAAGTTGCTTTGCAATGCTTACAACACGAACGTCTACTCGCTATAGTATCCAAACAAAACAATACACTGACGAGAAGGAATTTAGACAAGTGAACAGCGCGCGGTAATTCCCCGAATCGGTTCTAAAGCGAGTGCCTAAACGTATGCGTGCGGGAATCCGCGAAAATGCATTTCGTTTTCAAGCATAGACAATGTGAGGGTTGCCATAAAAGTAAAAACCTACCGATGACGTAATCATCATCTAGACTCCCCTACCCCCCATGTCATCCAAAATAAGCAAAACAAAGACTCCCCCACCCCCCATAGTGCTTACGTAATACTTGAACGGCCCCCTATAAATTGATCCCTCTGCAATAAACCCTAATATAACAAATAAAGACTTATACTCAAATTATGCATTATTTGTCATCAAAACTAAGCGTATACAAAATTACAGCTCAATCTGACACTGGGAAGTAGGTAGAGTTATTTTATATATTTCAAAATTATATATTTTATCCTTAAAAAACGCTAATTTTGTATTTATCTTGTATCCCAGGAGCAGCCTGGTGGCGTGTCAAAGAAGGCCACCGTATCGACCCGCCAGCCCTGCTCATTGGCGCCCGCGACAGCGCCGCCCAGCTGGTCTCCAGTGCCCAGTACTGCGTCAGCTCTACCCTGAGGCTGGTGAACAAGCCTGATCCATCGGATATTGAACTACCCGCTGCTATGCTGGACTTCTTAATAGGTAAGAGTCTGCTGCAGTTATAGACCTTTTATTGGGTTAAGGTGTACTAGCGGGAGCGTATTAGGTGAGAATGAAATAGGTGTTGAACGTCCAATAATTGATTTATCACTGTCCTTAGATACTGGATTACATTTGGTTATATAAGAAGAGGTGCGTCATACACTACAAAGGTTCTCTTGGTGATCTTGAGACCGCTGTAAAACTGGTCTCCAGTGCCTAGTACTATGTTAGTTATTCCCTAGTAATGTGCTAGTTCTACCCTGAGGCTGGTAACTAAGCCTAGCTTATCAGATATTGAACTGCCTGTAATAAACTATTGCGCTTAAGCAAAGGTTCTTCTGGTCTTCTTGAGAGCAGTGCTAAGGTGGTCTGCAGTGACCTGTTCTGTGCTATTTCTACCCTGAGGCTGGTAACTAAGCTTGCCCCATCAGATATTGAACTGCCAGCTGCAATGCTGGTCTTCTTATTAGGTAGGTGGACGACACGATTACGTTACGATATAGTTCGTGCTCACCCCGCTGACGTTGTCACAGATAGTGCGTTAGGCATGAACGCAACGTGATGACCATTTGGGGTCACATAATCTATCACATTGAAATAAATATTATACACCCAACGAACACGACAACTGTACAAAACTACAGTAGCTACGGTACAGTTACTATGGATGAAGTAGCAAGTATCTTCTCGTAAGTGTCCAAGACAAGAATTTTTTGGAAACAAAACGGAAATCCTTACATGGATTTATGTAGGAATATCAACAAATATAATGAAAATGTTTCTACAACGGGCTTCAATGTGCACAGAGAAACCAGTAGTGGTTCACTTTGTTTTTTTGTTTTATCTCTATATATATATAAAATTCTCGTGTCACAATGTTCGTTCCCCTTCTCCTCCGAAACGGTATGACTGATTCTTATCAAATTTTGTGAGCATATTGAGTAGGTCTAAGACTCGGCCAACATCTATTTTTCATATCCCTTAGTGATAAGGGTTGTGCACAATAATTTGTATGGCAAAACAACGTTTGCCGGGTCAGCTAGTGTTTATATATTTTTGACATTGCTTGCCTGGCTTGTATGATTCATGAAATGAAAAAATGGTAGAACTTTATCAAGAATTATATTAAAATCGTATCAAAGCATTTAAATACCATAGTAACGCACAAATCGTTATCAGTGGCGCCTTATCAGTCAACCAGGGGCTATCAGATGCACCGGCTTGTTTACACATGTATTGAAAAATATGCTTGAGATATTAATTCGCTCCCACGTACAATCACGTTTTTGATAAACTTCAGATTAGTTATCTTTATTTTACAAAACCTAGGCCTCTTAAAAAATTGAAAAGGAACTTTTTCGTAGAATGCGCTACTAGAACAAACATTTTACGGTTATTTGCTAGATGAATATTTGTATAAGTTAGAATTATTAGTCAATTTCACATTTATATAACGTCATAACAATAGGCATGATGACACCTATCGTAAATATTTTCAAGAAACTAGTAAAACAAAAAGCTGTAGAAACCAATTTTTAATGACACAGAATTATATATATAAATATACAGTGAATTGGCTCCGATTTTTGATACTCTAATGTGACTTCACGTTAGAGGATTCCCATACAAAATCTATGGAGGCAGATCCCTTTGACAGATGATAAAGAATATGTCAACAATTGGTGGTGTCATCTAGCCTATTAATAGCACCTAAATTTCAACGGTTTGTGCTAGTGCTGCACTCTGGCGGTAGAAAATAGAAAACTTGCCAACCTTCTTATAAACACTTGTTATAAAAAGCAAATCTTTGTTTTTCAGCGACACCCAAAGAGAAGCCAACAGAAGAGGTTGTTTCGCGAGGGTTGGTCGGCCGTATGCTCGGTGCGGTGGCTGGGAGGGGGAGGGAACTCACCGCCAAACTAGTTTTACCAACGCAAACGTAACGAAAGATAGTCCACAGTTCCTATTATCAACAAGGGTTTAACCACATTACCAGGCCCTACTTTGTAATATGAGGTCCGTAGTTTCAAATGTAGCCTGTGTATACAGGGTTACTGGTAACTCGACGTTTTCCTTAAAAAGAGACAAAGAAGAGGTAATCAGCAACAAAGAAGGTTCCATCGACTAGGGGATAGAAGCAATTGATTTTTAAGATATCGTGCTTTTAAGACGATTATCGTGCTCTTGTTAAAGGGGCTTAAAGTGCAATATTTTGTCATTTTTCGACTCCTACCCTACCCTTCGTTGATGGGACCATTTTTGTGGGAAATCACCTTTACTATAACTCTTTTGAAGGAATACGTCGAGTTACCAGTTATACTAACTTGACCATGCAATCCAAGAAGATAAGAGAAGCATATATGGATGACTTGTTATAGAGTAGAGCCTCCGTAGAACTAAATGCTCAGGTAAGGTTCCCTATACAACATGCCACTGATGGGATTGGTACATATTATTGGGATACCCCAATAGTACATATAATATCCTTTTATTACTAGCGGACCCGGCAGATGTCGTTCTGTCTGCAGTTTTTGCATTTTTTTAAACATTTCTCAAACCTTCCCTGAACTTACACGAATATTTCGAGACAACGATTAGTCAAATCGGTTCAGCAGTTCTCAAGTTTTAGCGAGACTAACGAAAAACAACTGATTTTTATAAATTTTATACATTTCTAGAGTGGCATTGCATGTCAAGCAATGCATGAAAAAATGGCTCAGTCAAAATTTAATGATTTTGATTCGTGTGTGTGTATGTGTGTCATTAAAATGAATGAATGTTTGTGTGTTTGTAATGCAATTCAATTTTATCAAACTGATTATTTTTATTATGTGGTTGTTATTTGTATGTAGTTTTCCTATGTTTGTTTTGATTAATATGTAGGTTGTAATTTTAATATTTATCTCAATGTTATTCTACCAAGCAACGAAAGACTGATAGAATATTATTGAGCAAAATGTTATTAATTTATATATTTGTTACGATTTCTTAAACTGGTTTTGTAAATAAAACTAAGTAATCAAGTGCAAATGCTTCTTTTAATGCAATATGCCCACAAAAAGCTAACCATTTATAAATTTTCACTATCAATATATTATATTCACAAAGTCAATAGATTTCAAAACAGTCTACAAACTGCCTACAGTATAGGCGCAATGAACAGCGCGTATAAAGGTCATCGCACACTATAAACCAACTTAGTCATCAAATCCAATATTCCTCCAATATTTTTTACTTTTACAGCGTTCCCTTATTATATTGGAAATGACAACAGATTTAACGCAGATGTACTACTATAGTTTGATAAGTGTGCAACTACCCTTAAGGAAGATATATTTTTATCACATTAAATAGTTACTACAGCTTTTGATCGTCTAAATATTTGCATCTGTGGCCATATTACACTCCTATGGATAGTAATTTGATCAGAAAAATATATCATATTGATATTTATCAATTGCATGTTTGTGCTTTTTTTTAAAAAAACTTCATGATAAGTGTCGTATTTAAAAAAAACAAACGTGAGTATAATTCTCAAGCTGCTCGACAAAATAGTCCTGACTAGTCAAACATTACAGTTGCTTACAGTTTAGTAATAATCCATAACTAACAGTGTTATATGGCCACAGGCAAAGCATAGAGTAGAATAGTCAGCGTTCTCACAGAGACCATAATTTTTGCAACGCATCAAGAGTTAGAATCAAGAATCAATCTTAACATTCCAACATCAATATAGCTCACAACAAAATGTGATTATTTTACACCAGAAGATCCGTCTTTACGCAAAGTTATACGCATACTCAATCAATAACATTATTTTACTTTATAATTAAAATTTTGTGTACCTTATACCGGCTTGAAAAATTTATAGAGATTATTTTTATACTGTGCTATTTTTAACTATGTCTAGCGGAGATGTACCAAAAGATATAGTCATTGTCTGATTGAGTATACTAAATAGTCTTGCTACGCATTAAATGTCTCGACGCCAAAATATCTTACCTTCCGATCATAATTAACCGTGAACTTAATTTATATGAAATTTGAAAAAATTAGGCTTTTTGACGATAAGACGTTCAGTGAGCGGCGACCTTTACATAATTTACATTTAAGGCCGTTACATGACAGAGTATAGGCACATGTTTTATATGTACTGCGATTCCTTAGCACTTCTACGAATAATGATAAATGAAAATGATGCATGTTTTACGATAGAACAACTTTTTCTGATAACAAAGTGATATTTGTAGTGTTTTTTTTTTCATTTAAGTAAGCGTCCAAATTTCTTACGTAAAAATATGTTGCAGACTAGAAGTAAGGCGGGAAGAAGTTTCAGTCGATTTTTTATAATAATTTCGATATGACACAATTAAAATATCACTGTAGCTATATAAAAGTTTTAAAAAATTGGCGAAAGTAATGTCAAAATTCAAAATATCAACGTGACGTTTACTGTTTGCGCTAGTAGCTCCCTCTGTGTTGAGTTTTGCTTATTATTCCTTTTAGCACAGTCCAAAAATCTGTAAATGATGTAAGATTTAACATGCTTAGGAAATGCGTTATTAAAATCAAAATATTTCAATTGTGTCATTCTTTAGAACTAGTAAGATCCAAAAAAACTGTACTGGAAGATCAGAACACATTGTAACATTCCATAGTTTTGGCACAATATTACTAAAGTTAACTATTAAATATTATTAGTTAGCTTACACTTTACAATACAGAAGCAACCACTCCAGACTCGGTAAACTTAAAAATAAATAACTTTACAATAAACTATGTTACACGCAGCGGCTAAATTATACAAACTTAATTAATTACAATGGCACTAATTTACGACCGACAGTTTTGCAATAGTTATAAAGGTTGTCGCACAGGCAGGCTAAGCAGGTTAGCCTGCTTAGCTAAAAACTTTGATGTTCTGATTTAGTTTTAATTTTAAGAAGATCTCTACTTACAATGAGCGGATTAATAGTTGAGGGTCATTTATTGTTTTTAATAAATAAAATCATAAATCTTTGAATTTCACTGATTACATTACTCTTACTTCGTGTTGCTATTATGAGTCATTGAGAAGTATTAAACACCAGAAAAGGTGATCCCTTATCAGCTAGATAAATGTGCAACAACCTTAACACTTTTATCATAATTTCACTTATGGTAGAAAATTATCAATGATTAAATTAAGTTCTTGCAAAACTACCGAGCGTGAACTAATTTTGTTCGCTATAATACACTGGGAGATCAGACCCACAAATCATAATTTTAAATGCAGGATAAGCGCCAAATTTTGTTTGTTATAAGAAGATACATTTTCAAACTCTCTAGCAAAGTCGATATGGTTATTTCGGTGTAAACAGAAAAGTCATTGCCAGAGTTTGAAAATATTTTTTTTCACAATCACTATCACAAGTACATCTGATCCACAAACAATTTCTCCAGTTTTATTCCACCAAAATGCTGCATTAAGCTAAGCCTTATCATATTTTCAGATCATATGTTTAATAACTCCGAGTTCAGTTTTACGGAATTGCCAATAACACAGGTATAATTTTATTTTTTGTGCTGTAATCCCTTTGTCTTAATATCCGTTAGATCAGATGTACTTGCCACACTACATTAGTAATGGAATAATTAGCATGAGCATCATTAATTAGCATGCTAGTTCATCGTTAGCAATAATTAAATTATTTAACATTGCGAAATTGTGTGAATGCTAAAATTCACGGACAGAGACGTGTCGTAGCTTTCATACATTCGCACGCACTGCTTTAGCAGGCTGCTACTGCTTATAGCAGCCGCTATAAGCAATAGCAACCAATTGAAACACGCGTTCGCGTGCTGTCGGGCGACGATCAGCTTTCGAGCGTTACCCAAGTAAAAGGCGAACAAAGAAAGAGAAGAGAATACTGCATCTTTGCATTTAGAGTCGTAGTTTGCGTGCGGTTTATTGAACAGTTTATTTGAATGAAATTTTTGTCTTTTTCGTGACTTGATTTAATTATCTAACAGGTGCAGTTTTAATTTTAATGAAGTCAAATTAAATTCTAATCTTAGTCACAACACCAAAATGTACGTTTCATACAATTTTTTCTCATATTTCGCAAAACATTCACAATTTCGCAATTTAATATTATATGCTAACGCTATTTCTCATTTTCTATGAAATTTCATATTAGCATAGCAATAGCGCGTGGCATTCTATGCTATGAAATTTAGCATGCTAATTAAATTAACAATAAATAGCAATAATTGCCATCACTACTACATATTTACATCTAACGAACACAGACTAAGCACTTCATACCGTGGTCTCTCCTTTCACCTCGACGTCCGACACCGCCTCGCTCACACAACTGTCACTATCAGGCTTTAGCGTGACGTCACTGTTCACTGTCACATCGAGTCCCACATCTTTCCGTTGCACTCTCTCTTTGTCCCTACTCGTTATTTGTGTGTACAACTCGTCTAAATCACTGGTAAAAGACACTGGACTCTCGCGATTCACTTCCGGACAACTTAAAGCAGGGGTCGGAACGTATTTCCCTAGCTTCGGATTGTTCTTTATCGTCTTCCGCCAGCCGGGGTCATAATTTACGTACTGGCTCTCAATGTTTGACACGTCCTCGTTACTAAAACTTATCTCGTTAGGACACATGGATGATGGTGATGGAGCGTACAAGCCGTGGCTTCGAATGCTCACCTCAGACATCTGATAGTTTGGACAGTAAATGTCACTTTCGTTTTCGAAACCCTGCTCGCTCGCATTTGTGCTGCAAGTCTCAAAATCGTACATCGTTTTCGCCATGAAGAACGGATCTTTTTCCTCATCCAATTTGTCTTTGGATCCGGCTAAATCAGTGTCAGGATTCTGTAACAGGTTGTCCATCTCCCCTGAGCCGGCTTCCCCCAAATTCTGAGGATCGCTAGACCGATTAATTTCATCACTGTTCATCGTACACTCCTCAGAAATGTCCTGCAAAGATTTGTCTATGGTTTCCTTATTGTCTTGGGCCTTGTTCGGTTGTAAGTAGTCGATGTACTGGCCGAAGCTCTCCGTGTCTGTGATCTCGTTGGTAGAGCATAAGGCACTGTGCGTTTCTTGGAACGAAGTCATTTCTGAATGGGTGTTCAACGTTTGATCGGAGCATGTGTGTGGCATTTCTGAGGCTGAGCTGTATTCTAAGCTGCACTGCTGTGAGATTGTTCTCATCTCCGGCTGTTCGGCGTGACTTTGAAGACACTCCTCAGAAACGCTACCTCGTTGCCCGTTGAACGGTTTTGGCACATTGGACTTTATTATCTGATGCTGTGGCACTTGAGTTTCTGGCACATTGGTGTAAATATTCATTATTTGTGTTGTACGACTTGTTTTAGGATCTTCATTCTTGTTCCATGATTTCCTATCTTTTGTATAGTTCTTGTAATCTTTAGGCTCTTCTTCGAGCAAATTCGGATTTAAAACATTTCGTGTTTCTTTGATTCCGTTGTTCGATCTTTCTACGTGAAGATTTGTATTGTTAACTTTAGTACCGGCGTTTATAATGTTAGCTACGCCGTTATATGCCTCTTTCGTCGGCAAGGGCAGAGATATGTGAGAATCGTTATCGAAATCTCTTCTCGTGGGCAATTCTAGACAGTTTCTCTTCATATTCTGTCTTTGTTTCTTGAAAAACTTTTTTGCGACATTCATTTGGTTTGGGTTATAGAATACTTCGGGGCCAACATTCCCGCTTTCGGGGTATGTCATCATAGAATTATTAGATCTATACTGCTGCCTATGTAGTACTACCAAGTTGATATTAGGAGCTTTTCCGTTGGTGTTTTTGAGCAGGTCTTTCTGCAGGGTCTGCCCATTAAGTTCTGCGCCACCCTTATACGTTCCGCTGTTATTTGTTTTAGAATTAGTTCTGTTAGAACTTCTACTGCCCGATCTTGATCTATTATCGTTAGGTATGGAGTGCACTACCGGTGCTGTGCTCGTCTGGCTCGCTGGTAAATTCTGCTGATTCGTATCAAAGACGCTTCTATTTCTACAGCACTGTTTGCTTTTTTGTAAGTAGCAATGCATTAACGACCATTGAGCTCTAACATCACTTCTAGCGATGCCGTAGAAGAACAGTATAAAGGTTCCCAATACAGTCGCGCACACGGCATAGATTATACTGCAGATATCTTCTTGATACGGTAGATACGCAGGCAACGGTCTATAAACTGCTATAGCACCACAGGACCACACTGACATGTACAGGCATAACACAATTACTTGCGCCCGGAGTTGTATTATGGGCGTATGTTCAATGTCATCGATTTCAGAATCGACTGCGGATTTTATGCTCCTTCTCTCTGCACCCTCAGTTGTCTGATTTGGTTCCCACATCTCCAAATCTACATTCTCAGTGGCTTGAGTGCCTTCTGATAGTTGAACATTCATGTTTCTTATCGTACACCGAATTAGAAGAAACAGAACTAATAGAAACACTAACAGAATCCCTCCAGGGACAAATAAAGCGCTCAACGCTGGTGCAGTGCTTAGAAAACACTGAGAATATCCCGCGTAGTCCTTCAAATTGACAGCTCCTGATATACCACAGACAATCAGAGCTATCCCCCACCCGACCAAATACAACCCTAGTATCGGTTTTTGAACCGGAACATCCGGTGGTATGTCATCTTCGGGTGTCCTGACTGGATTGTGCGTCTTTGTCACCCATTTGTACATGTTACTAGCCGACACACACATCCAGAGCAGACAGGAAAGGGATAGATAGTGTATTATCAGTCCTAAAATCTGACATAGCTTGACGTCTTCTGTTTGATAGATTCCTAGGGTGTACATGAAGCATAACAGTCCGATTGCTATCCAAGTGTTGATCAATGCGTGCTTGGTTTTCTTGGCCATCTGTATGGCGGGGTATGACATGATGTAGGTAAGAGTGGCACAGCACACGCAGCCGATTAGTATCAGACTACCCACATACACGGCTGGGTGGGAGACTTTGAACCGCGCGCCGTCGGTTCGAGCGCCGTATATGCCTGTTTCGACGTTTTGCAGCAGTCCGACGTATGCCAGTTTAGTGCAACTGATAATTATCATGTCGGATATCACGTGCGACACTTTGCAGTCTGGAAATTAAGTAGAAATGGAAATATAAGATGAAGTAGTGACAAATCATTAGGAAAGATAGAGATTGTTCGCTCACCCTCAAAAGCAAACAATAATCCTCAAACATTTTAGGGATCAGTCAATAGGGATTTTATTGCTTCTCTATAGTATTACCACACAAAACTTGCGCCATGTTAAGGCTTTATTAGGTGGATTACACAATCTCAATTCAATTGAAGGTGGATCAAAGTACATGTCAGAATAGTTAAAATTAAATCATAGTGTAAAATGGGTCATTCAAAATCACTAAGAAATAGAGAGTAATAAAAAAACACCTTGGTTCTAACAATTAAAAAGTCTAGAGAGCAGATTGTAAATTTAATGTATAGTCGTTTTTCATGCTGATAAAATAAAGTAAAGCTGATAAAATATCAAATAGCCGTCGTTTAGAGGCAAGCGATCACATGCCATCGCACGCATTGGATGCGTCCCACGTAACGGTTTTAGTTTGCTTTGTATGAAAACTCATAAAGGTCCGTGTCCAATATAATAACGCCTTCACGGCGTTGTTGCGGCTGCCGCGCTTCTGCGATGTTCGCTTTGAAGTTATCATGCGCAAAAATGCCGCGTCATTGCTGCACAGAATGCGCGACAGCGGCCACAGCGTCCTGAAGGCGATGGCCGATAGTGGGAATTGTCCACGTCATCAAAACAACTTGCTCAAATTAATTACTAACATAGTCATGAAGGCATTCCATTATACTGACACTCTGGATCGCAGTTGTGCGAAATAAATACTTTTTTTATGTTTTATTTATAAAACAACGTCCACTGATCCGCACCGTACGGATCGCTCATCGGCAATGACTACATGCGTTCGTACCGATGACGTCATATGGAATCCCAAACTACAAAAATCCGAAGGAAAGTGGCATCAGCAATCAAATTACTGATACTCGCGTTGGCAATCCGATCGCTTCCGATACAGTGAAAAATTTATCCGTTACGTGCGATGCGTATTATACCGACCTGTGGACGCTGGCCTTATGTGTCCTAAGTTGTAGCGTTAGTCGCAAAATCGGGTGAAGTTTTAGTCGCATAACGTACTTCGTAACTTGTCACGGCCTGTCGCTCACGTAGCACAACGCCTGCGTCTCTAGACTTCAAGAAACAATAGTTAGCTCACCCGATGCATTGTCCTGCCAGCGCCTAGTGTCGGGGTCCCACACGGCGGCGCGGCCGTCCACGCCGCCCGTGCTGCGCGCGCGCACCGTCGCGATCACGGGCTCCAGCAGCGGCCCACGGAGCGACACGTTCACTGTGCAACGAGGGATCAAGGTTATAAATAAATAAATAAAATAAACATACAACAACATCACACACATTGATCTGAACTTTTATTTTTTGACATAATAAAAAAAACAATTTAATTCTAACCCGCAATGTACGTGTTGCGCACGCGGGGAAGTGACCGCGGGGCGTGCTGCTATACGCCACCGCGATGCGGTTCGGTTCGAGTGTGCGCTGTTCATTGCGGAGTGTGCCATTTAGAGGCTTTTTATGAAAGAACTAGTGAAAATTTGCATCATGTTTGACTGAAGACATTTCTGTTTAATATTCTTTTTCATATAAATTTCTTTTTCAAATTTGAACCATCAATACCTTAGTAACCGTTAACTTCCCAGATATAGCGTAAAGGAAAAAAATGATCATAACAATTGGTAGAATATGTGGTATTCGACTTCGGTAAGGTTTTTTTACACCCTGTATAACACCCAGACCAGTACAAACAGACATATTCATGCGCTAAAATGTTTGTACAGTGCAGGGATAAAATCCAAAAGACTTTTCATTTCGAATGCTGTCGAGACATGAGAGAGATTTGGACATGGGAGTGATTTGGACATGTGATGTCAAGTGTGACTCACGAGAGTATGTAGCACGACACACGTGAGTAAGTATCCCAAGGCGAGGGCCCTAATTTCCGTAACGATTCCGATTTTGACATTTCGTCCATGATAAAAACTGTCAAATTAGGAATAAAGAGTTCTGAGCAAAGGCATTTCAAAAATATTTTTGCGATAAACTTAGAGTTCGAACGAAACTCGACCTCTAGTCCAGCGAACACATAGTCTTTGGGCGCAATATACTTTGCGGCATAGGAGGTAAGGGAACTTTTGCGCAACAGATTTAGAGTTAGGAAGCTAAAGGGAAGCGCTTCCTACCGACCGGGTGTTATGGTCGGGGACCAAGGACCGATAGACATCATCTTGATTTGTCTATCTATATTATTCTGGATCTAAATTTTATATGCCGCGGTTCATGTGCGGTACTAGGCTGGCAGCGCCATCTAGCCTATAGAGCCGTATCAGCGCACGCTGCCACCGTTAGGCATGCGCTTGCGATGGCGAACGGTAGAGGTCGCCACAGAACGAAACTATATGGGAGTGTCCAAGTATTATACACTCCCATATAGATTGGGTTATATATATATATTTATATTTAAACTCTGAGATTTTTTGACATCTAAAACATTATGAAATTTACAAATAATAAAGCAACAAATTATTGAGAATTGATCCAGTCCATTCTCAGCATTCTAATTAATTAGTCATATATATACGCCACAGTACGCACGTTAAAAGTGACAAAAGTTTTTATAGGTGATCTTACATATGTGCGTAATATCCTGCAATTGAAAAGGGTATCGAGAAAAGTGACGTCCAAATAAGTTCCTCGTGGTGAGAGGTATCTGAATCACCCCTATATATGTTCTGCGATTTTTCGTGGTTTTCGAGTTATAATTTTTTCCAAAATTGCGAAAAACGGATCCCGTTTGAATATTTTTTCTAAAGTAGAAAGTTTTTTTTTCTTGCAGCTAAATCTGTATGAACTGTGCATTTATGCGTAAAATAACCAGCCTCATAACGCTAATGAAAGTTACTACACAATTTACCTAAAGTAGACGATTTATGTTAAGTGAGTTATCATTTGAATAGGCATGATGACACCTATCATAAATACGTTCAAGATCCTGGTGTTTTAAAAACATAACATCTATGAAGCTATTAAAATCCATTTATTTCCAAAGAACTGTAGAAATCAATTTTTATTTACAAATAATTAAATAAATATTCAGTCAATTGACTTCGATTTCTGCTACTATATTATGACGTCAAGTTTTAGGGTTCCCATACAAAATCTATGGAGGCAGATCGTTTTGACAGATGATAAAGAGTACGTCAACGATTGGTGGTGTCATCTAGCCTATTGTCAACTTTAAATTAATTCTAATAATTTAAATCTAAACTGATAAAAAGGTACTCACTCAACCGAAATCCAATAACAGGCGATGTGATCTCCATATTCATGTCCTCCCTCTTAGTACTCCTGCCGTAATAATCCTTGGCTCTATGGTTCCTGTGCACGCCGTCGTCCTTCTGTTCCGGAAGTAGCGGGAATAGCGCGGCATTTTCGAACATAGACACGACGAGGTCTTCCGGACGAGATTGGAGTAACGTGCCCGAGGCTGTGGTGCTGTATAAAAGCGATTGGGGTATCTGGAAAGATAGTGGTCTGTAAGTTACATCTATCTATACTTAATATTATAAAGCTGAAGAGTTTGTTTGTTTGTTTGAGCGCGCTTATCTCAGGAACTACTGGTTCGTATTGAAAAATCCTTTTTGTGTTGTATAGACCAATTATCGAGGAAGGCTTTATGCTATATAACATCACGCTGCAACTGTTAGGAGCGAAGAAATGTCTATATTATTAATATTAGAAAGCTGAAGAGTTTGTTTGTTTGTTTGAACGCGCTAATCTCAAGAACTACTGGTTCGAATTGAAAAATCCTTTTTGTTTTAAATAGACCATTTATCGAGGAAGGCTTTAGGCTACATAACATCACGCTACAACTGTTAGAAGAGAAGAAGTAATGGAAAATGTGCAAAAAACGAGGATAATTATTCATCATTGAAGGCTTCCGTTGCGTGTACTGCGAAAACGGACAAGATACCAAAAATATTATATGAAAGAGTCATTCCTCTTGAATTGATCTAAAAAAAATGTCTGCGACAGTATATGTCTATGCCCCAAATAACAATTACACGCGGACAAAGTCACAGCTATTTTTCTTATTCCTTAGTGCTACGGGTTGTCCACAATATATTTTTTATGGCAAAACAAAGTTTAAATAATAATAATAAATAAATAAATTGTTTCAACGAACACACCAATTACCTAGCCCCAAACTAAGCGTTAGCTTGTGCTATGGTGGCTAGAATAACGGATATAAATACTTATATACATTTATAAACACCCATGACGCATGTACAAATGCTCGTGCTCATCACATAAACATTTGCCCCTAGCAGGATTCGAACCCGCGACAGCCGGTTTTGTAGTCTGGACCTCAGACCACTAGACCAACGCTGTCGTCTGTTTCCCGGGTCAGCTAGTAAATAAATAAATATTTCACAACAATCACACCAAATCTCTAGTCCCAAATTAAGCTACGAGGCTTGTGCTATGGGTACTAGACAACGGATAAACATACTTAAATACTTTTTTTTAGTAAATAAATACATATTATACATAGAAAACACCCAGACCAGTGCAAACACACATGTTCATGCACACATATACTTGTACTGTGCGAGGATCGAACCCGCGACCCGTGGTTTTAGAAGTCCGACATGTGGACCACTGCACCAAGCGGTCGTCAAATGAATAGATAATGTACTCGCCTGCACACTAGCGTGTATGTACTGGCGCGTGACGGAGAGCAGCGGCGCCACGGTGCGGTTGGTGGTGGTGCAGTGCAGGCGCGGCGCGCTGCCCCGCGCGGCGCTGTACCACACGCACGTCACGCCGCTGAAGCCCTCGCGGACTGGGAACCGCTCGATGGCCAGGTTCGACTGCGAAAAAGAAGGAATAAAATCCAATAAAATCCATTTATTTCTGTAAGTAGTCTAACAACTAGCATTTTTACACGTCCCAACATATAAATTAACCCTACCACCGCTTCGGGACAATTTGGGCCAGTGCTGAGAAGAAGCGGCGCAAGAAACTCAGTCACTATTGTCATTGCCTCTTTTCAAAATTGATTTACAGTAATTGTAATTGTTTGCATTTAAACATTTCCATATACATATCTTTGTCATTTATATAATCATCAATTTTATAATATCCTTTCGACATAAATACATCTTTTACAACTGTTTTAAATTTATCTAAAGGCAATAAAATTAAATTTTCAGGTAATTTATTAAAAAATGATATACATTTACCCATAAATGAGTGACCAACTTTATGAAGCCTAAAATGTGGAACGGCAAGCCTATTTATTTTTAGGAAATAAGTGTAAGTTTTTTCGAACGTAAATTAGGTTTTCGTAAATGTATTGCGAGTAAACTGTAAGTATTTTAACTTCTTTAAACAATAGGGATGTGGACTGTACTCAAATAAGTATATAATTTTACTATTAAAAGGTAGTTTCTATATTAAAACAATAAATAACACAATATTTTCTTCAAAAACCAAAGGATTATTTTTTTATTTGATAAAATGTAATTAAATAGTTCACCCTCAAGTCACGTGACAATCAAAACTCGTGACGTCACTTGTTGCCAAACAAGAATTTTCACTATCACACTATGTGTTTGTTGATATTTAGATAATATTATTATGTTGGTTTCCGTGAAATTTCTTCGAAATTCGTTTAACTATCTTATTGAATTTTAAAAGGCTTTCCTATATATGTAAGCGGATATATTAAGGCATATAGTTCAAATTTGCCATGAATTGATTGCCTTACGGTGGCTAATTTCTTCGCAACAAATAGTAACTTCTGTCTCTATGTAAGTTATATACTCAGTATTGCTCAGGATGCACTATAATAGTAATCGTAGGTATTTTTAAACTCCAAAAGTAAAATTAAATGTTATATAAAATTATATGATTTTGAGGTTCTGTCTTTTTAACTAATTGTTTCATTCCTTTTTAGTTGCTCAGCAGGCAGTCAGGAGACGATTCTGTAGGATATACGAATATATTTTGTCGAGATGCAAAATTGTGCACAGTTAAGTGCAAAATTTGCCCGGAGCATAAAACCATATTCATCCACTATGGTTGTGGATTAAAAAACGTTGTAATAGTGAGTGCCGAGTGTCATGATTGTGCTGCTTCTCAAGGAGGTTGCAAACATGCTGTGGCATTCATCATGTGAAAAGGAATAAAAGAAAAAACAATTAAAAATGTTCAGTTGTTGAAACACCAGTCAGATTTCTACAAAGATGATGTTATAATGTGTTCAATGCACCAACTGTGCTTGAAATATAAGGCTGCTGACTGTGAGAATTTTTTGGTAAAGCCAGCTCCTTAATTATTAAAAATACGTAAATGGAAATCAAAGACACAAGATACAAGTGCTGGGTCCCGACGGGCTAGTTGAAGCCACATTTTCCGCATCGTTTTTGTACATGGAACGTGAATAGATAGATTTTACGTGTGCTAATAGCAGTACTTTCACACAACGGCACCGCAAAATATTTATAAAATCTTATTAACTCAAAACTACGAAATAACTTTCTATTACATACAACTTCGACAATGTTTGCGAACAAGTGACGTTACAGCGGGCGTTTGACAGGTATCCACGTTTTGGCGCGAAATTTGGAATGGAATTTTTAATAACTTATTATTAGTATTAATTGTATTAAAAAAAACTAGTTTGGGCTCTATTTGGTACTTATGCATGGTTTTAAACACTTTCCCAAAAATAGTCCACATCCCTATTCCCTAAGTGTTTCATTTGATTTAAGTTTATAATGAATATATGTATAAGCTAGATGACATCACCAATCGTTGACATACTTTTTATTATCTGTCAAAACGGTCTGCCTCCATAGATTTTGTATGGGAATACATAATCGTGACGTCACGGTCATGTATCAGAAATCGGAGTCAATTGACCGAATATTTATTGAGTTTTGTGTGTTTAAAAATTGGTTTCTACTGCTTTTTGGAAATATGTTGGTTGTATTAACTTCATAGGGGCTAAGTTTTTTAAACGCCATGGTCTTGAAAATATTTAAGATAGATGTCATCATCCCAATTGTTACGAAGATAGGAGAAAACTCAACTTCCACTTACCACTACTAGGACAGCTGTGATTTTTTTAGAGGGAATATCCGATTTACCGCCAGTCGAAGATTTTCTTGCGTTGTCAAAGCATGCATATAGTTTACGTATCAGAGGCCGTACTCCCTAATCTATCGTTCTTATTTTAGAGTCTAGCGTTTTCGCTCGCAAGATCAAAGTAATGACGACCGCTTTGGTGTAATGGTCACGAAATTGACTATTAACCAAGAGGTCGCGGGTTCGATCCACGCACTGTACAAACATTTGTGTGCATGAACATGTCTGTTTATACTGGTCTGGGTGTTATATATATTTATTTAGGTTTATTTGTAATAGAACTGTTAATTCTGATTTCTGTAACACAAGTGCTTCAGCTACTTACGACGGAGTCAGATCAATGTTTGTGATATTTAAAAAAAAGAGTTTGATGGCATCAGAGATGGCTACATTCTAAAACTACAGATAACGATTAAGAGAACATCTCTTGATAAAAAACCTCAACATTTCCTAAGTAGTGGGAACTACTAGAAATAACCCACCCAGTATCCACTTACACAAGAGTAGAGATATTTATCAATATATAATAGTCCCACAACTTAGACAATACAGAAAATACTTCAAAAAAGTTATTTCTAAGATACTTTATGGCCCTGACCTATACAATACATTACCTATATGACCATATTTCTCATAGCATTTTGTACTTCTAACAATTATTTTACTTTATTTTATTTATCTATATTTATTTTACTTTCAATCTAGAAGATGCCTGTTCACTCTAGCTTTGAAATTTTCAAGGTTGTAATTGTAGAAATTTAATGCATTCGTGAAAATAAATTATACGTAAAATAAACGAACCTTCTACCCCTGCACGTTGCTCACATGTGTTCAGCGACTCGTTCGCGCGCGAGCACCCGTATCGACACGTTCGTTGCCGACGATATCGCGTTTTGAGGGGGTGGTACATAAGCAAGGAGAGTATGTACTTACCTTCTGCCGCCTAAGTAACTTTAGCGCAACAGGCTAGGAAGGAAAAGCGAATGCTTCCTGTCATAACACATAAGACAGCAGATCAAGGTCACTCCCGCATCTTACGACTTTGCATTAAGGGCGCTTTAGCAACAAAAATGGGAACTCTGATATTCAGTTGTCGTTACAATAAACACGCACTATTAGTTTGCCTTGATGTGCGGTAAGGTAACGCAAATTTTTGAGCGTATAACTATTTGGCATATGGTATTGTGATGGTGAAAGAGGATGATGTCGACATATGTTTAAGGTGTCTTTTAGAAAAGCTAGAAATGATCTTGTAAATGGACACATGTTACACAGTTTGGCAGAATAGTGCAAATAAATATGTAAGTGTTACTTTTCAAAAAAAAAACTCTGTCAATTTCTTCCACTGTGAGATTTGAGCTAGAAGTACACCACATACCTTCTGCCCCTGCACGTTGCTGATGTGGCCGGATACGTGTTCGGCGGCGCGCAGCATGCTCGTGCACGCCGCGTGGCTCGCTTCTGCGCGCGCGAGCACGCGCATCGACACGTTCATGGCCGACGATATCACGTTTAAGAGTGATGAGCCTGTTGAAATAAATCACACATATTATACAGGGTACGTGGCAACCGCCACAGCGTGATAAAGGAGATGATCGAAAGTGGGGATTGTCCACTGATCGGCCATATGATTAATAGGACAAAATCCTTATTATAGATAGCATACTAACATAGTCATTAATAAATTAATTAATTTGTATTATGTGTCTCAAATTTTAATTTCTTATTTTAAATATAATACTCAAATAGTATATAAGTCATACACTACTAACATTCATATGGATTTATTTGGCCGAAACAAAAGATTTTTTCAATTTTTTTTAGTTATATAAAATATGCACATTTTATTTTATTTATTTATTTAATATTATAAAAGTGAAAGTTTGTTTTGATGTTTTTCCGTCAATACCGTAGAAACTTCCAAACGGATTTTGATTAAATTTGGTATACAGACAGGGTATGAGCTGACTTGGGTGATAGGATACTTTTTACACGGATTGAATAGTCCCTTGGGATAAATAGGAATCTTGGCAAGTTATATTTTTTTTCTAAAGCAACAAGCACAACACCGTCTTCAGGGTCTTCTAGTTTTCTTTAAAATAAACACAATGCGCAAGATAACATCTGCAGGATCCGCTAGTTTTTAATAAGAATAAAATTGTGGAAATCTTTTTGATATAAGAACAACCAAGTACGTACACCAATAATAAATTTTATGTAGGATGACATGACGCGATAGTTTTTGGATATCACGCGTGTAAAAAGGCTGTAAACGCGACATTATGTTTAAAACATAATATGTTCAAATTGCGTCCAAATAGCAAGCAGACAAATAAATAAAAGGATCTATGGACCCTATCACAATAAAGCACATTATTTATTTTAGCTATGACTATATGATGACCTCTGCCCTCAGTTCATATTTTACACCGGAACTTTACCGAGTTCAATGCAGGCAAAGCCACTGGCAGGGAGTTGGTTACAAATAAATAAATATGCTCAACTTACCTAGATCTTTCTCTTCTCTTATGTACTGCATGTAGTTATTAATCGCTTCAGCAATGAACATAACATCATCTGGATCAGTTATTTCAGCCAACGGGTAAGTTTTCTCTTGAATCAACACCCCTAGCCTCTCTGTGGCATTTAAGGCAGAGTACTGAACCAAACTGACGTTTAACAATGCAAACTGTTGAAGAAGTTTGGTCACATTACTAATGTAAGAACATTCTGTTGTGTTAGCTTCACCCCACGTGGCATTCGCATGGCAATGTCTGTAAGCCAATCCCTCTCCGCTCTGACAAGGCACCGCTGCAGTATGGTTTAAAAGCAACTGAGGCCATGAGAATAACCCCTTGTTATTCAGAGTATGGTTTGTCATACAGTACTGTGTGGAATTTGACAGTACAACCATTTGGATTGTGTGGTTGTGTCTTATATGATTCGCATCGGTATACATACAAGTCCAATTACCCATGTGGTGGTTTGTTATATTTGGGAAGTATACAATTGTTTCTGCAAGCCCTTCTTCTTGCATATCAGTGTTTGTAACATTAACATCACAAACTTCTAGCATTGGGTGAACCCATTTCAGTTCATACTTTGCTATGACTGAGGCAAAAGGAGCATTGCACGATAGCGTCAGCTGGTCTCCTTCAAAAACAACTTGATCATATAACGGTTTGACAATTAAACTGTTTGTTAGCAGGACACTCCCACATATAGAGAGATCGAGGAATATTTTCAGCTTGCGAACAGTCTTGTTAGCCATGTTTTCAGGGAATGCACATTTTGGATTGTTGACAAGTTTCACAGATGTATTTCTAGACCAGTCTCCCACCCAGAGCAGGTCACAGTCGCATATCAAAGGGTTTTCTGTGATGTCTCTGCAAAATAATAAGATGTTACAGTAAGCTGTTTTTTCATTGCTCTAAAGAATTACTTAAAATTTAATTTATAATACATAACTTTCAACATAAGACAGATATTTTTTTCAGCAGCAAAAAAATAGTGAAAAAGCTGAGATTAATAACACATAGGGTTAAATAATAAAGCGACAAATTGGCCTAGCAATAGGATGATACATTTGATACAAATTGATTAAAATACATTTTCTTTTCAACCAGTCTAGACTATCATTTAAAAAACACATTCACATTTTAATTATACAACTGTATTCTTATTTAAATACTTACAGTTGTTTCAAGCCTACAAGGTAGTCAAATGTCCCAACAGCTATCACTGAAATGTGGTTTTGAGCCAATACCAGCCTCTCTAAGTTGACCAGGCCTTTGAACATCTCCTTGTAGATATTACTGATCTGATTAAATGACAAGTCAAGCTTCTGGATTGATGTCATGTTGTAGAAGGCATCTGATTCTACTAGAGTGATCTGGTTTCTGCTGAGGTCCCTGTCAAAGGTGAAAAAAAATTATATCAATAATCATATGTAGATAATTTTGACTTGATACCAACACTTTAGTGTAAATGCTATCTAAGCCTTTTAGGACAGTACAATGTGTAATACTCACAATTTCTGAAGAGAAGGTAGATGTAACTCCCTCGACAGCGTCGAAATAGCATTTCCCGACAGGTTTCTGCAATTCGTAAACATAACATGAGATCTCACGCCGTAAATACCCAGCGTAAACAAACAAAGGTATTTGCACTTACAAGCTTACAACACTGTTCCAAACTTTACTCAAGTCAATCTCCTTGAGTTCTGTGAGCTGGGAAGGAGTTCCTCCACACTTCAGCCGCAGGAGCTCCCCAGCCAGCGGCTCCGCAGTCAACCCATCACCAGCCTTGTTGCTTTTACAAGTACAGAGGGAGGGACAGTAGCCAACTGCTCCTTGCACACATAAAATCTTCACAACAATAATAACCAAACACTTCATGATGCTATTTCAATAAAACACCAATTAAAACTATGGCACACAGCCAAAACCGAAAAATAATCACATTTTTAGAAATCACGACAAAATCATCAATGAACTACTTGGCGTGAACCATTCTATACTCCAGATATTTGTTCGCAACATACATTTAATTATTCATCACATTATTTTTAACACACTTTTAGTAACAGGTTTATTATTTCATAAAAATAAACAAAAACGAGACAATACACAAGATAAATCCGACATTTGTAAATTTTTTGACTGACCTACTGTACTGATTGATTGAAGTTCGAACGAACAACTGAATGATTGGTCTTGTCTTTGGTTAACCTGTAATTGATTGCTAGTGAATGAAAATTTCAATTGGTTGAAATCGATCTTAGCGGATTCGAAGAGATGTCGGTCAAAAATGGCTAAAATATGTAGGAGATGGATGTAAGAGTACTAGAGTTTGCAATGTTATAGTAGGTTTTTGTACGCTAAAGCAAAAAAAAAACAGTTATTTTTATAATATCACAACGTTGATATCAGACAGGAGTTCACTAATTTTGAACCCCTGTCGGATATTACCAGTACAGATTGCTCACATCTCTAATAATGTAGAGCTGCCAACATGACAATAAAACAATTTACAAACGTCAAACAATCCAACAATATGTCAAAATAATTTAAAAGTTGAACCGTTGCCGATTGTTTTGCGTGAAAATTAAATACTTATTTAGAAAAAAAGGAAACGTACTAACTATACAGCAACTAATTTAATAAATATCTGCCCATGTTAGTGTGAAAATGTTGGAACAACGATATTCCGATAACGATCAGTCCAAAAGGGACATACCATCCTTCATAGAACCAATGCCTCCATTGATTTTGAATCCGTTTATGAGACCTCGACCGCAGAAGGGCACGAATTTGTTGGAACTTTTCGAGGAGGACTCTGTAAGTGAGGAGTCGGAGTTAGTGCAAGTGTATCTGCGGCTGAAGCCGTACCACGCGCCTAGCAACTTGTACGAGATCAGGTCTGACCGGTGTCTGATAACTTCTGTGGATACGGCTACCGCGGGGCATGGCCGGCGCACGCAACACAATGTGTCAAAAATGTACACCTTCTCACACATATTCGGCGCACAAGCCACACAAAAAGTACGTATAAGATGCCTTTGTTAGGTACTAAGCAGTTAACATCCTAGGTCCTACCTCCCACTATTTATGTTGCTTTGCTTTAGTCTTATTTTTACCATCAGCATAAATACTTGAGGTTGAGATGAGATCTGACTGAACAATTTCACCAATTATACCCATTGTTATCCTATTTTTCAGGAAATATTCGAAACGGTGGTCAAGGAAAACTTGAAGAAGTTGCCAGATGGCCACAACTTCACACTGCTAACATACGGAGCGTCTGGCTCTGGCAAAACATATACTTTGATGGGGACTGTAGCATCACCCGGCCTAGTACCGCGGTCCCTGGAGTATGTATTTAGGGTGGTTGATGCAGCTCAGCAACCACTGTATAAACCGTCTGATGGGGGCTCTGAGAAACTCAGTATTGCCCAACAAGACTATGAGTTACAGGTAAAAATATTATACACAGTAGAATCCCGATTATCTGAATCAATTAAAACCAGTGGTAATTCTGATAATTGATTAAACCGATTGAACCATAGTCAAACCGTAGTCAAATCAAACAATATTTGTTTAAATGTTGTATTATGTAATGATTTTGACATATGTATGACAAAACGATATAAAAAATAATTATATATGTGGTTCATGTATAATGAATGTAATATGTTGTTATGTCTGTCCAGTTGCTGGGTATAAAATTTCAAGATGCAGCTAGAGCTGTGACGTGAGTCCCGATAATTAGATAATTGGGATTCTGATAATTAGGATTCTACTTTATTTGAATGCCTTTATTTTAGCCAAGAACACTTGAAGTCTCAGTTTATACCTCAATTGTCTTTTTATCTTGTATTGCAATCTTTTTTAAATATCCAGAATAATTGCTATATTGTGTTTTGGAGTTAAACTAAGCACTTGTAAAGTAAGCTTATATTGCAACTGCCACATTTCTCACTTTAACTTCTTATCCAGTGGGTAAAGCGACTTAGGCAAGTGTCAGCACCGCTAAGAGAGAAGTACAGAAGGATGAGTGCAGGCCTGTGCAGTGATCTCACCATGAGCACCATGGATCTGTCTAACAGGACTAGGTATTATGTCTGGGTAAGTTTGAGTTGAAATTTTGTTAATTAAAAATGCAATTGTTCTTAATTATGAACTTGACAAAATTTCCATGTTAGTTCTTGTTAGTTGAAGTTGAAAAAATGATTTGAATGATAGACTGTTGTCATACATGACTACAATGATTTGAATCACAGATACATACTCTAAGCCTGCACCAAGTGTGCTTGGCACAACAATCTGTGTTTTCACATTTAGTTGCTACTATGTTTGACTTTTGTCTGCTAGTGTCATTGTAACTGTGAGGATGGTCCAGTGACCTCACTCACTACTGGAATTGGTTCTGAAGGGTTAATTAAAGGTTTAAATGTAAGGAGAAATCCATCTAACCATTTATTTATTTAATATATTTGTATGTGAGCTTACAGTGTTATCCAAACATTGCCAGTTGAGTATACACATAATATTAGTAAACCTAAGACATGTATATGTACCTACTAGACCATATGTAAGCAGCATGAAAATGCTAGTTATTACATAGATAAAGTTTTGATCCATAGGTGTCATTTGTTGAAATATACAATGAAGGCATCTATGACTTGCTAGCTGCTGACAGGAGAAGTGCAGCTAAGTTAAGGATAAGAGAAGATGCATCAGGAAATGTTTATGTTAAGGTTTGTTTCTTTTATCTTATTTTATAGTTTTTCTCATATAATAAATAACTATGTGTAAAAGTGTGCACCCTGTATATCGTCACAATAGACCTTTATATCGTCTAGTGTACGGGTGACTGTTAACGTTCTTCTTATGACAGTGCAAATGCGACTGAGGTTCTTTTGTGTGAGCAAACCATTTTTCTTACCTACTACACAACACGCCTCTTCTCGCATCTTGTATATCTTTAAGGTATACAAGAGTCTCACCGGTCATGTCGGATTGCCGTCTCACCGAACTTTGAGAGTGATGGAACAGTGAGTGCACCCGTGTATTGCGGTCACACTTGTGCACTATACATATAATATCTCCTGCGTAGTTGGCTGATCTCTGTTCAGATTGGCCGCCGTGGTCGAAATCGGCCAGGAGGACTATTATTATAATTAATTAAAAGGGAAGGGTAATGGTAGGGTTAATTTATATGTTGGCACGTGTAAAAGTGCTCCTTGTGAGTCTATTTACAAAAACAAATTGATTTTATTTTATTTAAAACATTTTTTTAATCCTGCAGGGCAGCACCCAAGCGTTCGTGCGCACTGGCGAGGAAGCTTACGACGTGATGGTGGCGGGCAAGCATAACTTGCAAGTGGCCGCCACTGGCGTCCATGCTCAGTCGTCGCGCTCGCACTGCATATTCACCATTACTATGTTAACTGAGACAGGTTAGTCATACGATATAACACAGGATAGCCTTAATAGGCCTTTGACATCAATTTTGACAGCGAAGTAGTATTTTTTTGGCGAAAACTTGAATTTTAAAGGATAAATAGATGCAGAAAACTTACTATCAATATGGAGTAACCAGTAAGTATCAAATTAGTGATACAAAAAAGTCAGTCACTCAGTTTTTTATTCTGATTATGAAGGTATAAAGACCTAATTGTACTATTTTGGCTGCTAAAAACCATTTATATTTTATTTCTCATGATATTGTTACGTTCTAGGGGTGTGGGATCTAGATTGAAATGCACTTCTAAACCGATGAAGTAGAGTAGGATTTATTGTACACACTTTACGTTACAACACTTAGTACACAAACACTTATATCGCACTCCAAAATCTTCTTGTCGCAGTTTTCGCTTCGATGTTTACTCGTCGCTTTCCCAAATTAAACTCCAACTCGGTCGCATTCCCGGGCTCCTTATATACCGGCCGTCAAGGACTCCCGAATATTCGGTAGGTACCTACTACCCAGTACGAGACTGTTCGGGATCCTTCCAAATGCCGTCTTGCCTAGCCTAGACCTTTCTCGAATGTTCGGCATCATAGTGCTATCCTTGTCTTGTGCTGTCTCTGTCACACCTTTCTGGAATGTTCTTAGTATAGCTGCCTCTCTCTAATCGTGCTATCTCTTTCACTCCTACTGAAAATTACGTCATATACTGAAGTGGGCTTCAAAGGTCCATAAGGGGTCCTGAAAACGCCTGAAAATGGGTTTTCAGGTTATGGCGTCATCTGATAGAGGGTGGCCTGAAACGGACTGAAAACATGTTTCAGGCGCCTGAAAACAACGGCAACTTGGGTGAAATTTCGATAAACTAGTATGTGTTAGAGCACTCTCTGAAACGGCCTGAAATGGTATTTCAGCCTGCTGAAAACGCCTCCAAGGCACGGAAAAACACGATCAAAGTTTTAGCACTAGCCCACCGGCGTAACAATATCGAAGATTTTGAAGGGACTCGAAATTTTGTCGCTCCTGTTTTTCCGTTACGCAAATCTTTTTCGAAGATTCCTATTTGAATATCAAAAAATATGCCTTCTTCTGGTTTTTACATCTTGACGATCTACATCAGGGATGGCGAACCTTTATGCACCAATGCAATGTGCCATTTTTTCTGATGAATGTTTAAAGAAGTTTTTGGCGCAAAAGATTTAGAGCTAAAGGGAAGCGCTTCCTACCGACTGGGTGTTATGGTCGAGGACCAAGGTCCGATAGAAATCATCTTACTTTATATTTTTATTATCTATATTTTTATTATTATTCTGGATCTAAATCTTATATGCCGCGGTTCATGTGCGGTACTAGACTTCCAGCGCCATCTAGCCTATGGAGCCGTATCAGCGCTCGCTGTCGTGCTTGCCACCGTTGGACATGCGCTTGTGATGGCGAACGGTAGAGGTCGCCACAAATTATAGACATTTCGTCAAATTATTTGACGTACATTTTATTTAAAAAATAATAGCAATGTATGAAAACTTTATTTGTTAACTACGCGTTTATCGGGGTTCATCGAGTAACACCGGTCATCGGGGAGGATTCGAACCCCCCAAAGACTGGAGCAGAAAATAATTTTTAAGTGTTATGTCTTTTCGAGTATGAAAAGTTTTTATTCCCTAAAAAAAAGTACATTTTGCAATGTTTTTATTACACGCGCAGTTAAAAAAATAATCAACTATTTTTTTAAAAAAGACGTGCCAATAGTTTGCTATCCGTGGCCTACATCGTGAAGTTTTCCCCATAGAGGCAGGCGTCCGCGCGTCCTGCGTGCGCCTGTGCGACCTGGCCGGCTGCGAGCGCGCGCGGCGCACGCGCAACACGGGGGCGCGCATGGCGGAGTCCCGCGCCATCAACTCCTCGCTGCACGTGCTGGAACGCTGCCTTCACACACTGAGGCTGCGACAGCGAAGGAATCTGCAGCCCACTACAGTGCCGTACAGGTAAAGTGTTTTACGGATACAATCAAGTGGCTTATAGGTACAGTGTCTTATAGGTTCCATGCCTTATAGTTACACAGTGCTTTATCGATACTGTGCGTTATAGGTTCTGTACCTTATAAATATTGTGCCTCATAGGTACACTGGCTTATAGATACAGTATCTTATAGATACAGTGGCTTATAGGTACAGTGTCTTACAGGTTCAGTGCCTCATAGGTACTGTGCCTCTTAGGTACAGTGCCTTATATGTAAAGTATCTTGTACACAGGTACACAGTGCTTTATGAGAACAGTGCCTTGTGGGATATACAGTTCTTTATAAGTACAGTCTAAATAAATCTATGGTGTGTCGCTATATCATAAAAGTAAATAATAAGACCAAACTTATCTACCTTTTACTTTTCTAGACTCTTCTTAGATTGCCAATTTATGTTATAAACAACCCCAGATTTATTAACATACATTTAACCCCTCCAGGGAATCGAAGCTGACCCGTCTATTAGGCGCTGGCCTGTCGGGCGCGAAAGGCGAATCTGTGAGCATGGTGGTGACACTCAACCCCGCACCAGAGTACATGCACGAGACGAAACATGTTCTGCAGTTAGCCGCTGTTGCTAGGGACATACGTAAGTAAAAAATATTATTTTATTTATTTAAAACTTTATTGCACAAGAAATGAACAAAGGGTGGACTTAATGCTAAAAGTATTTTCTGCCAGTCAACCTCAAGGTCATGCAGAAAGAAGGCAATGGGTGCAAATGAGAAAGGTAAATTGTGGTAAATAACGCTAAAATAAGTAAACATAATAAATAGACATAATATCAATTATTTAATTAATATGGATAGTAAAAATATATAAATGTAATATACAAACATGCAAATTAATCATTTAGAAATTTTCGCACTTAATTCTTGAACAACAGATTCTTTTAACCAATCAATACTAAGGAACATGTCATGAAATCTTGTTTAGTGATCATACGATTCAAAATAAATGAATAATAATGAGGGATTTCGACAAACACACCAATTACCTAGCCCTAAACTAAGCGTCAGCTTGTGCTATAGCGACTAGAATAACAGATAGAAGTACTTAAATACATTTATTAACACCCATTACTAACTGAGAATGAGCATTTATACCATAATGTACAAATGGTCTAGCCAGGCCTCTCTCACTCGATGTACTTGCGCGCGGTAATAGTCTACTGTCGCCCGCACCGCCGGCGGTGCGAATTCAGTGGGCTGCCAACAACCGTCGGACGCGCTCACGACGCACTATAATTATTTGTGTTACGCTTACGATCAATTTAGTTTTCATGCGAACCAAATAAGTAATCTCTGCTTGTTAAACATTAGCTTTATTTAAGAAAAATAACTTCTGGTGGTGGAAATTTATTTGCTGTTGATGGGTTTAGGTCGAATACTAAGAGAAATAAAACGCTTTCTTTTTTTAGTCTACCAGCTAATGAAGAAAATTTAATTATTACCCGGTAAGTTGGTAAGTTAGTAATTTATTTACAAAGTATAAAAACAAACGAATTAGTAGGTGGTACCTACCTAAAAAGCCTTACCTGGTGGTAAATTGGATAAATTTAGGTAAATTGGGGTTCGGCTTTATTGAATTAAAATGTAATACCTACAGTGAAACATAGGTCAGTTACTTTATCGAAATAATACCTAAGTACCTAATATACCTATTAGTCTACTTTTTATGGGCTGCGCACCACCTACGAACTGTGTGTACCTACCTACTCGACGTGGTGGTTTAGTCGACTAATGACTTATTATTAATTAGCGAAATGACTAGGTACCTACGTAGTTGACATTAAAATTGACCGATTCTCGAAATGTACCCATCTACTAATAATCTACAAACGACAGATTCCACAAATGACAGATTCGTTTTAGAAAGAGATAGCGAGAGTCACAATTAAGTAGCTCATAATTCGCTTGTTATACCTAATACAGGCTGAATTTCTTATTTCACATTTGTTATTCAATAATGTTATATTATTTTAACAACAGTCAATCAAATACCATTGTAGAAAAATGTGGTTGAAATATTTTTACCGAAAGTGTCAACCCTAGTTCGATTGTCGCTCGGTCTCACGTCACGTGGTCTCGCGCAGCTGCGAAGTAATAGTGACTTTATACTCAGAGCTGTAGGTGCATTTTTGTACGCGGCAGAAAAAGTAGTCTATTAACGCTGTAGGTATCGAAATTTTTCTATGGAGTGATTTATCTGTTACGTAGTAACTATTTAGTAATCTGTGGTCTAGCTCATCACACAAACATTTGGCCCTAGCAGGATTCGAACCCGTGACGGCCAGTTACAGAACGGGTTAAGACGAAATCTTACAAAGCAAGTCCACATCATTCTGTTACCGATAATTAGTTAATTTAAACTTTGCTTATCTAAATACCAACAGAGGTGAACCACACGATCGCCGAGTCCACACTCGAGAGCAGCACACAAGAAACAACTATAAGCACTTGCACCAGCGCCGAGGTGATGAAGCTGCGCTCCGACAACGAGAGATTGCACTTTGAACTTGTTCAGTAAGTAATAAGAACTAAGTAATAAGTTTAAGACGACCGCTTGGTGCAGTGGTTCACAGGTCGGACTTCTAAAACCAAGGGTCGCGGGTTCAATCCCCGCACAGTACAAGCATAAGTGTGCATGAACATGTGTGTTTTTACTGGTCTGGGTGTTTTCTATGTATGATATGTATTTATTTACAAAAACAAAAAAAGTATTTAAGTATGTTTATCCGTTGTCTAGTACCCATAACACAAGCCTCGTAGCTTACTTTGGGACTAGAGAATTGGTGTGATTGTTGTGAAATATTCATTTATTTATTTAATGAAAAAGGTTGTCAGATCCATACTTACAGACAGTGTAAGACTTAGAGTTATAGCTGTAGACTAGGAACATGTTCACGTAGACCCACGGGCGCGGTGACGTACGTGAAAGTGTTCACGTACCAAAGGCACGTGCAGTCTTAAATAGCAAGCTTCTTACATCTATGTGGGCTATAAGACGTGGCATTAGCACTCGCACGTGAACAAAATCACGCCAAACATGCTGAATACGATATGTATTTACTTAGATTACTTTAATATAGCTTAAATGAAACAAACATAAAAGAGACATGCAAACATAAATAGTTGTTGAATATTAATGAAATGATACAAGCCTCAAATACTCTGTTATATTTGTGGTAAGCAAGGGTCTAACATTAAACTTCATACACTGTGATATTTAGAGCATAGTTGATGGAATCAGGCGTTACTTTGCGGAAATTCATGACTAAAGCTGAAAACTTCAGACGCTTGTAGTCTGTTGAAGCGACATCTCCTGAGCATGCCACGTGTAGTGGCGGAACGCGTAGAGTGTTTTATTGGTGTCAGTCTTGTGATTCCAGGTGCATTTTCTGTGTCACGCTGTGAAGTGTATAGTAATTCCTGCGACTTCCAGCTCTAGTTTTTTCAGGTGGTTATAGTTGGATGTATTTGGGTTCCAGCGCTGGCGTCGTTTAGTGGAAATTTAAAGCAAAATAATCCTCTTTTTCAGCTTTACTACTACCTAAGCGACTAGAAACCGTCTCTGGCAGCCGTGTCCTTAAAACTATTCCTCGTTTTTCATTATTATTTTTTTACAGAGCGCAAGCGCGCAATAAGGAACTGTTGGCTGCAATGGAGGAGCGGCAACAGGAAGCCGCGGCCACCATGCGCGAGCTCGTGGAGGAAGCTAAGGACATGACGCGACAATACTACGAAGCTCAGATGGAGGCCTTACGGTGTGAGGTAAATAAATATAAATACGTACTAGCTCACCCGGCAAACGTTGTTTTGCCATATAAATGTAAAATGTTGACTACCCTTATCACTAAAGGGTATGAAAAATAGATTTTAGCCGATTCTCAGACCTACTCAATATGCTCACAAAATTTCATGAGAATCTGTCAAGCCGTTTCGGAGGAGTACGGGAACGAACATTGTGACACGAGAATTCATATACATACAGATTTAGTTACACTATATAGTAACTGTGTTTTGTAAATATTCTTGGCAAGCAAAAACCAACAAAAATTTAAATCAATTCTCAATATTTATTTGTACACTAAGGTGTACTAAAGGTACCAGACCGTGTTCAATGTGACACCAAATGTTAATTTTCTATCTACCGCCTGGTACTTGACCCTTCTGTTTTCTGTACCGTACTTTTCGCCTGATAGTTGTTTGAAAATAAAAAGATATATTCTATTCAGATGGAAGACACGATAGAAGAATACGAAAGTCGACTATGCAAGGCCGCCGCACCGCCCTCTGAATCAGGAACTCCTTCAAGATCTTTGCAAAATAAAGTAAGTAGAAACGTTTTGTTACAACAAACAAACAAGTTAAACTTGTCCATAAGCAACTTTATTTGTGTTCCTATGTTCCTTAACAAATTCATACTGGCAAGTTTTAACCCTGTGTCCTTGAATTGGCTAAACGACACCACCATACTTTTTATTATCTGTCAAAACGGTCTGTCTCCATAGATTTCGTATGGTAATAAATGATTGTGACGTCACGGTCATGTGTCAGAAATCGGAGTCAATTGACCGAATATTTATTGCGTTTTGTGTGTTTAAAAATTGGTTTCTACAGCTTTTTTGAAATATATTGGTTGTATTAACTTCATAGGGGCTATGTTTTTTAAACACCATGTTCTTGACAATATTTAAGATAGGTGTCATCATCCCAATTGTATCATTTGAGGTAACCTCTTTTCTTTTTCATTAAAACTTTTATTTGTTCACAGGTTGCACAACTTATGACGGAAATAACAATACTAGAGGTAAGTGTAGATAGTTAACTCTTCATTGCACATCAAAAAAAATGCAATCAGTGATGTCTTACACATAAAGATGTACTATTTAGGCGGTCTTATTGCTATGAGCAATCTCTTCCAGACAACCTTTGGTTAAAGGAATAGCACTTATACAGGAAGGGTGTTTTGGATAGTGATCTATACATATAATAAGACTGAAAAAGATCGATTTCTGTACATTGAAGATTTTTATGAAAAATTGTTACAGGGGGTCTTAATTACCGTAATAGAAGCCAAAACAACAATTTTTAAAATTTTTGTCTGTCTGTCTGTCTGTCTGTCTGTTTGTCCGGGCTAATCTCAGAATCTACTGGACCGATTTTGACGGGACTTTTTTTATTTGACTCAGTATCACCTGCAGAGTAAACTGGGATATAAATAATCACGCCGATGAACTTAGGGGGCAGGCAGGAAATTGAATCTCAGAATCTACTAAACCGATTTTAATGGGACTTTTTTTTATTTGACTCAACATTACTTGGAAGGTAAAGAAGGATAGAAATAATCACGCCAATAGACTAAGGGGGTAGGCAGAAAATTGAATCTCGGAAACTACTGGGCCGATTTTAATGGGACTTTTTTTATTTGACTCAGCATCACTTGCAATAAACGGCGTAGCGGGTACCGTTTTAAAGATCGTGGCGAGAAGACTGGGCCATAACTCTAACATTTGTTTGAACTTGAACGCGGACGAAGTCGCGGGCGGCCGCTAGTATAATAATAAATGCATCAGTTTTATACATTTTATTTATTTATTTAATATTTATTTTCATGCTAGCTAATTTAACTTATTTCATGTTTTTAGGAGAAACTGACTGCGGAACGTCTCGCCCGCGCCCGTGCCGAAGAAGAAGTGCAGCATCTTCGAGCTTGTATTGAAGAGAGAGATGGCAAGTTTAAAGCTAAATTTTACACACTTTCTATTGTTCAAGTGCTGAAATTATGTATAAATGCTTAGTTTGGATGTCAATGCACAATGATTAAAATATCTTGTACAAAAAAAATGTTAGTTACTCGTTTACCTACTGTTCAACACGTAAGAAAGATTCTGTTATTTACACAAGCGCTAATATGCATCAATAATTTTGTTACAGAAAAAGCATACGAAGAAAACTCTTCAGAAAACCGCGAAGACGTCATGCTTCTATCTGACAGTGACCACGAAAATGACAGCGATGATGAGGTTGATGACCCCTGCAACGAATCACTCGAACCTACCTTCAAGAAAGAAAATATTAATAAATCTAGACTTCTACTACAAAACACTATTGATCACAATAGCTTTCACGGCGAAAGCCTTAATAACAGTGCGAGAAGTAATCAAAGTATCGAGGATGAAAATAGCGTCATTGATAAGTCTACAGATACACTCAAAGACAATTCCCACAATGATGACACTACTAAAGACTCAGTCTATGCAACGGGTGAAGATGACAGCGGATCTACTAATAAAACGCATGAAATGCATGATAGTGGAACAAACGATACAAGAAATATCAGCGATATGAAGTTACCAGTACTCAAAGTTGAACAACGTTTCGTGTCTGAGTATGATCAGACATATGACAATCCAATAATGGAAGAATCTTCAGTTATCACAGAGGAGAAAAAAATTGCGCAAGCAGATAAAAGCAATGGTTATGAATTCGAACTGAATCCCACAGAAATGGTTCCAAGAGGTACATACTTCGTCAGAAATAGTGAACCAGATGATGTAGATGAATCGATTCCAAATTTTAATGGAAGTAAACCTAATTCGCTTACACGTGGCACGTATTGCGTCAAAGACCTAGATCGAATTGTGATTTCTTCTATGGATACACTAGATACTGACGAAATGCTGGAAAAGCTTTCAATCAAATCGCCAACTGCAATTATTCAACCTCTTCCTAAAGTTTCTGAAACGGTAGTGAGTAAAATCATAAAGTCGATTAAATGTTCCCAAGGTAGTAATACTTCATTGGCCCAGTTCGAACAACTAGAAATGGCAGCCAACAACTGTGATGAAACTAAAGTCGACGGAAAACACAGTATCGGAAGTATTAAAATGTTGAAAGAGAAGAGAACATACTTTGATGAAAGTTCTCCCAAAGTTTCAGAAGATCTTATACCAACTCCGAAAATAATCAAAGAAAAGAAGATTTATTTTGATAATATTGACGTCAACGTCGAGCCCCCTAATGAAAAAGCTTCTGAAATCAACAATGATGTCGATATACAGTTTGATGTTACCAGATCACCATCCATTGTTAAAGAGGAGATCACCAACGATTTCAAACCAAGTACAATCAAAAAGTTACTAGGAGAGAGTTTCACAAAACAACCTGATATAGTCTCGTCTGTACAGAAAGTCAAAGTTTTACATAAGAAACATGAATCTGTAGACATATTCGAAGGGCTTGATTCCCCGCGACCGATCGTTAAAACACCGGAGAAAATGGATATCGTAGAACAAGCAAGGATTTCAATAGACCAAATGGTTTTGGAGCAGAAATCGGCTAGTAAAGCTATGACTAACTTGAAACGAGAATTGAAAATGGAACAGGAATCTTTAGCTGAAGAAATAGAACCTCAGATATCACATATAGAAAAAGAAAATGCTGATACACCTGAACAAGACGTGGATCACGTTCCCACAAGTACATCTTCTCAGAAACTGACTAAAGTTGTTGAAAATAGCGGAGAAATACCTCCAACGACCGTTTCGTCATTAGTAATGGCTACTGAAACGGCTAAAGAGATCATTGAACATTTGCCAGATGAAAGAGAAAACACAAAAGCTATAAACATTAAGAAAGAGATGCCAAACGAATCCATGAAATCCAACAACACGATCGAAGAATTTGACAATCTTTACAAAGACATTACAACATCCCGTGCCACTGAATTCGAATTGCTTGTATCCCAATCCAATACAACTGTAAAAGACGATAAATTAGAGACAATTTCAACAGAAGAAGTAAAGTACAATTTGCGACACAAAACCAATAAGGACGGAGTGAAATTCGCTGACGGATTTGACAAAGACGTATTAATATCAGAGAGTCATGCAAAATGCGAGAGCAAGATTAAACATACTAAACGAAGTTTGCGTTTACGGAAGCGTAAGAATCAGAGTGATGAAGATCAGACGGAGAAGAGTAAGTTGAAAGATATAGTGAACCTGCAAAAAGAGTTTTCGGATGTGACGATGGATGTGCCGGCTCCGGTGAGGGTTGTCAAAGATATTCAGTCGCCGGAGAAAGCGTCGGGAGGGGAAGAGAATTTGCCTCCCTCGATGGGAATACAAAGCTGCCCTTCTAAAAGGTATGTATAGCAAACTAGCTGACCCGTTGTTTAACCATATACTTTTTTTGGACAACCCTTATCACTAAGGGATATTAAAAATAGATGTTGGCCGATTCTCAGACCTACTCTGTATGCTCAAAAAAATTTATTAGAATCGGTCAAGCCGTTTCGGAGGAGTTCGGGAACGAACATTGTGACACGAGAATTTTATATATAAGATTTAGCATTGATAATACGAAATTATTAATTGCAAAATTTCAACAGTTTTCTGTAGCCAATATGTCACGTCATATAGTTTTTAGTATGTAATGAGTGGCATAAATAAAAAAACCAGGCTAAACGATAAGCAGACAGATTTTATTTAAATAAGGTTATAATCAACTATCAAAATACAAATTGGCAGAGTTACGGCCTATTCAGTGGCTAAGAGGGCAAAAGTGGCTAGACTGAGCTGTCTGGCCGTTATAAGGGCTTGCTCCCACCCAAGGCGCACGGCTAGCGGAAGTTGTAGTGGGGAGCGTCAACTGGCATGGCGGTGGCTTCCTATTGGCTGGCTTGGCTTGGCTTGGCTCGGATTGGCTGGCTTGGCTTGGCTTGGCTAGGATTGGCTATGATTGGCTATGGTGGCTGAGGCTTGGCGTTACATTCGGCCGTCCTGAAACAATGATTGCTCCCGCAATGGGGAAGGGTTGTATTAGTTCTTAAGTAAATCAATGAGGTCTTCGGTTTCCAATTGCTCATCAGAGCTGCTAGCACTGTCAGACATAGGTACGGTGCCAACAACCTTAGATATGATAGTATTGACTTTAGCTGCACTACTTGTAGAAGCCTGTCTCCACAATACTAAATCTCCCTTTCTATAAACCCGGCTGGGCTTACGCTTTTTATCAAAATCACGCTTCATCTTTTCCCCAGCTTTCTTTAACTGGGTACTAGCTTTTGTACGCCTATCATCAACAGAATCAGTCTCACGGTTTAAGACCTACATCGCAACGAGGCCTAGAGCTCCTTGCAAACATTAAATCCTATGGCTTGTAAGTTGTACTAACGTTAGGCGTGTTATTTATTCTACACAAGACATCGGGCAAGCAGTTAGCCCAATAATTTGTAGCCTCACTAGGATCAGTGGCTCGCAACGCCTTAAGTATGGTTCGATTAGTACGTTCAACTTGCCCGTTAGCTCTTGGACAAGCAATAGAGGTTAATATGTGCTTCAACTGTTATCATTCGAAAAGTGCTTAAAATTTCTACTCTTAAGGCTTTTCCATGGTCGCTTACTACTTTGTCTGGATACTCGAATAAGCTAAACGTCTTCTTTTATAATTCGAATTGTTTCTACTGCATTTACTGTCAGAGTGGGCTCTGCTATGACAAATTTAGAGAAAGCATCTGTCAGGACCAACATGTACTGATAACCCTTTAAGGTCTTGCAAAAAGGCCCTAAGTGATCAATGTGCACCATACGCATTGGCTCAGAAGGTTAAGGTATTGGGAAAAGTCTCCCTTCCCTTTTACCTTGATTTTCTTTGGCACGGTGTAAAAAAGCATCTACATATTTGCGAATAAAGCAGGTTATTTTAGGAAACTAATACTCTTGTTTTATTAACTCTAAACATTTTTGAAAGCCTACATGTCCGATATTATCGTGGTGCATCTGTGTTATCTTCCATCGAGCCGAAAAAGGGACTTCTAGGCGATTTCCAAGTAATGTTTTACGATATAATCTGTCATTTATTAGTTCATAGTTATTAGTAATACCTGTAGAAGCACTACCACCCTTGAGTTAGTGAATGATACATTTAAGTTCCTCATCTAGATATTGCACAGTATGAAACCAGTCTGTTATTTAAAGCCGTCTAATGTTCATAGTATATACAACAGGGTTCCTACTCAGCGCGTCTACGTGTTTCATGCGATCCCCCGGCCGGTAATCAATGCTAATGTCGTAGTCTTGTATTGATAACCACCACCTAGCTATACGAAGCATAAGCTCGCGCTTAGTTAAAGTTGCTCGAACCGCTGTACAATCGGTGAATACTTTTACTTGTTTACCTACAATACGAGTATACACTCTGAACCTACGCAATGACTCAACAACGGCAAGAGTTTACAGTTCATAGCTAAGGTACATACTTTCCTCTTTACTTGTAACCCTACTAAAGTGCATAACGGGGCGTAATGTCTCATCGGCTTGTCGTTGTAATAATATGCCTGCAATACCTAACTTACATGCATCCGTATGTATATCCGTAGGCAAAGTAGGATCAAACAACGCAAGTAAAGGTTTTGTACATAAACAACGTTTTAACTCCTTAAAACTTTGACACTGATCACAACCCTAAACCCAAACACTGTTTTTCTTTGTAAAATCGGACAAAGGACGCGTAATAACTGCAAAATTATTTATAAATTTGCGAAAATAGCTACGCAATCCCAAGAACTGTCTTATTTCATGAACGTTGGTAGGAGTAGGAAACTGTGACACAACTGTCAATTTAGCTTGACCCGGTTGAATACCATCCGATGATATTTCGTGCCCCAAGTAGGTAATATATTTTTTTGCAAAAATTTGCATTTACTCATATTAAGTTTAAGATTTTCAGATCTGAGTTTACAACGAACTTTTTCTAATACAGTGAACCCCGATGCAACGTCACAAGAAGGTAGTAAAATGTCATCAAGAAATGCTAAGACATTAAATTCGTGCGAAAATCTATTCGGGTCATCGATATGACCGGTGTGTGATAAAGTTTTCGAACTACCCCCGCAGTATTCTTTTTTTATGGAATCTATTTTACTATCTTATTCATCAACCGCATGAAGACAGACGATGCATTTGCGAGACCAAACGGAACGCGTGTATACTTGAAGTGACCTTGAGGTGTAACAAAAGCAGTCTTATGTGTGTCTTGGGCTTATTTTAAGTTGGTGGTAATAAAAGCCTGCTAATTTTGAGACCTGACCATCATTTGTGGCAACGGAAATCTGTCTTTGACTGTGATGGAATTAAGCGCCCGGTAATCTACGCAAAGCCTATAATCGCCGTTCTTTTTCTTTACCGAAATTACTGGAGAAGCGAAACTGGACTCTGATTCTTTGACAATACCCGCATCTAATAGTTAGGATACTTTCGTTTTAACTTTCTCCTGCTCCCTGTGCGACATATGATAAGGTTGTCTATATATCGGCTGTGAATTTGTTAAATTTATTTTCATGTGTAATCAGTGCACCCTAGTTCGTTTGTATTACTTGCCAAACAATCATTGTAATCGGTTAATAAATTAATTAAATGCTCATAATCGTTTTTATTTAGTGGTCCTGTCTTAATTTTATTTATAAACCCCTCCTATGGTACTAATATAGGCTAAGCTCGTATGTAAGACCGTTGAAACAATATTATGGCTGATGCTAATGTAATAGTATGGCGAGCTAATTATGGCTGATGGCTTGAGTGGCAATGGCAAAATACTATTGGCTTTTTTACTGACCTGTGTATCAGCAAGAGACGTGGCGTCGCAGCTGTCTGCTCTGGTCAGCACCTCGCCGCGCTGCCAGACGATCTTCCTGGTGCCAGTGTTGACAATCTTGATGTAGCCCGTTGAGCCACGCAACAGCGTAGCAGGGATGGAGTAGGATACGCTTGATAGCTCGCAGTGTTACGGCCGGGTGACCACATCGTTATCCTCGTCGTTGTCTTCTATGTAAACCTTAATGATTGATGTCCCAGGAAGAAGGCATTCTTTGCATGTAGTGACAACCTTAAATCTTTCGCGTATTTGCGTTACGTTCATACGTTTAAAAAAATCTGTGTCTTGCAGGTGAAATGCCTTGGTAGCGTCGTTCCATCCATGTATCTCACCCAGTTGGTTAATCTTTTTGAGTCACGCAGTTACTGCTGTACAATCGTCGCTATCCGAGTCAAATTCAGGTATGAGGGATGCTGCACGGTGCACCTTTATTTTGATTGCTGCGGGTACTTCTTCGTTCAGCTCACGCATGGCCTTCTGCACCTCGTCCTCCAAAAGCCTTCTCAGAATCTTCCTGGCTGGTGGTGTACTTCTTCGGAATCCTCTTCTACGTTTTCGCTGCGAGTCCGTGAAGATTCAATCCATCCAGGAGGGCGAACAACCTTCCGTTTTCAGGTATATCGGTGTGATTGCGCTTCATGGCCGAATCTTTTCATTTATCCCACTTCTGAAGTGTAATGAGTGGCATAAATAAAAAAACCAGGCTAAACGATAAGCAGACAGATTTTATTTAAATAAGGTTATAATCAACTATCAAAATACAAATTGGCAGAGTTACGGCCTATTCAGTGGCTAAGAGGGCAAAAGTGGCTAGACTGAGCTGTCTGGCCGTTATAAGGGCTTGCTCCCACCCAAGGCGCACGGCTAGCGGAAGTTGTAGTGGGGAGCGTCAACTGGCATGGCGGTGGCTTCCTATTGGCTGGCTTGGCTTGGCTTGGCTCGGATTGGCTGGCTTGGCTTGGCTTGGCTAGGATTGGCTATGATTGGCTATGGTGGCTGAGGCTTGGCGTTACAAGTAAATACATACATACTTACAAAGACAGACCTCCATTCATGACGCAAACTGTTAAACCCTTTACGCACTGTGGCTTGTAGCAGAAATGCTTAAATTCGTAGTGTGTAAGGGGCCTTAGCGTCATTAGAACTTGCTCCTGCGTTGACGCTGAGATGACTTGAATATTAAGTGTTTCACGTGTCGTCATTGACTTTGGTACAATATTTTTAATCAAGAAAAGAAAGAAGGAATGGTGTAAGATTTTCTGCTTTGCACTATGGAATAAAACACTTTGCAATTTAGCAATTAAAACGTTGAATATCTTTTTTTTCTATAAGTGAATACGAACATGCCATCATATAATTAATTTAAGCATTTAATATGAGCAACTAATACCCAAATAAATTATAATGCTACAATTGACTTTGTGTCTGAGTCAGATATTTTACATCATCCTTTATCCTTTACAGTAATTATTTAAATTTTTCTATGTCGTTAATACAATCATAAATTTTATATCATCCCTTATTTATGTGAGATTATTGCATTCCCACCAGCCTACGTTGCGGTGTTAAAGCCTAAAAATAATATTGAGGTACCATTTTAAAGATCTCGTCGCACCTACTCGCCGAGTTTTCGCCCAGTAGGACCAAAACTCTAGCACTTGTTCGAACTTGAACGCGTACGAAGTCACGGCCGGCCGATAGTATATTTTTTTATGTCAAGCTAAAGTAAGTACTTGTCTACTCGCAGCGTAACCCGCAGCCGGCGCAAGCTGTTCACGCCGCGCGCGGAGCCGCTGGACGAGTCGCTGGGCGCCGCGGACAGCGCCGGCGACGACGTGCGCGTGCGCGTGCCCAGACCTTCGTACCACCGCGCGCGCGCACGACGCAAGCTGTGAAGAGATAGCACCCCTGCGTGATAGCAACGTGACACCCCTGAATGATCGTTTTTTTTTCTCGTTATGCCTTGATCACACGTGCCGAATGAATGACCGTGGCGGTATTGATTATGTAGACAGCAATTAGGGTTGCCACCTTTTATTTTTGCAAATAAAGTACATTCGTTATTATAGGTACGGAAAAAAAATGCAAAGTATCAAAATAAAATACATTTTTTTGTCTTTATTATAACTAAGACATATTAAGAAAATAATCAATTATACTTCAATAATACTTACTCTACTAAACTTTTCACAATCACAAAGAAACCTAATCATGCGAAATAAAGTACGTTTTATTTTCGTGTACTTTATTGTTTTGCATAAAGTACAGAGTACAATTGCCTAAAATAACGTACAATACGGGTGGTAACCCTAACAGCAATCGCCAGTCTGTTCACGCAAAGCGAGCACTGACTATACCGAGTGCACTGACTCGCCCATCCTCTCGCCGCGTGTGATCGAGGCATTAGCACTGGGTTCACAAACCTAGGACGCGCGGGCGCGAAAATTTAGACTTAAGTGACATACAAGTGTTCACACACGGGCGCGTTTCGCCCCCGCCTTTCTTTGTGATCAAGCACTTACGCGCTAGCTCTAAGAAATTAAATCACTATCATTTTATCCGAGAAGTCTTATTACGAATATTAAATTAGCAGCGTTATTAATTATATTGGTAATTTATTTAGATACAGAAGCAACTTTGTCGATCATTCAGGAGTTACATTAAAAAAGGATAACTGACAATTATGTGTATAAAATTTTAATCTAGTTATATTTTGTTTAATGCCCTTAATTAAATAAATATGTATTGATTATTATTATTTTAAAATATATTAGATGTAGCACTAATAAAGCTGATGTTATTATTATTTCTCTCTCTCTCTCTTCAACCTGACTAGACCTTCTGGGTGTTGGCGTTCATGGGTAACCTTCGCAGTGTTGCCAGCTTGGTGGTTTTCCCACCAGTTCTGGTGCTTTTTCAAGACTTAGTCTATGTTTGGAATTTGGTCCGTGTGATTGAAAAGTGTAAATCGAATATCTCTGGAATGTCTGTACGTTGTTTTCTTTACTTTAACAACGTAAGAAATAAAGAACTTATTTTTTTTGTTCTCAGTCAGTTTTTCATTTGCTACGAATTCATCATGCAACACAAAAAGTTTAATAGATTCGTGTCTTGTAGCAGTGTGTGTGAAGTTACACAGTGAAAAGTTTTCAAACCCAAAATATCGCAATGCTAAAAGAATGCTCGCTCTTTACATTACAGAACACAGTTCAGTTTCATGTATTGATCATCTAACGGATTTAGTCAAATCGGCTTTTTCCGATTCCAAAGCAACGGACGACTTACAAATGCATCGTACTAAGTGTATTAGTGTGAAATAAGGGTTTCTTTAGTCTGATATTTAAATGCTTTTATTTAGCGGATTTTGGTGGTTTTCTCTTAATCCAAATTTCCGAAATCTGGCGACATTTAACTCTTGACCTACATAGCGCTTTAAAAAAATTGGTTGCCTGTAAAGTCGGTATACGGGCGAAAGTTTTACGTGACAGCGACTTAGAGTGGTAAAATAATTTTAATGTGAATATTCATTCGTATAACATGAACCGGTGTGTATGCCTATCTCTCTCACTCTCTCGCTCTTAGGCGGGTTAACTGTGCTCGAGTGGAAGGGACGCGTGCCTTTCACTTTTTATGTCTGTCTCACTCGCTCTTAGGCGGGCTAACCATGCCCGAGTCGAAGGGACGCGTGCCTCTCACTGGCTCTCATTGTGAGCGGAGCAGCGTAACGCAGTTTCTTGAAGTGTCACCCGGCAAACCAATTTATAAGACGTTGTCACGTCAAAAACCCAAGGTGGCAACACTGAACCTTAAATAAACCCGAAAATATAAAACAGGCTCCCAGCAAATTATCATTCAAGAGACTCATTCGCACCCACTTTCTTACTTTATCGCAACCGTCATTATAGATCTTCCTTTAACAGTTCGTCAAATTTATTTATTTATTTAGTGTATATTTGTATATATTATGTGTATTTTAAATATATATATATATATATATATATATATATATATATATATATATGTATGTATATTTACATATATTTATGTATATTTTATATTTAATCTTATGTGTCATATTATTCTTATTTTTGGTTTGCTTTCTTTTTTATTTATTTTGTCGCACCGCCCACTAATCATTTCTGCTTAGCCCAAAGGTATGACTGGTAGAGAATGCCCTACGGCGTTAAGTCCACCTTTTGTACAAAGTATTGTTGTGCAATAAAGCTTAAATAAATAAATAAATAAAACCTTCGTCTCTTCGAGATTTATTTCAAGGCCACATCGCTGGGCAGCGTCATCATGTTCCTGTAACAAGCACTGGACTTCATCTGGGCCATTTCATAGCTCGACACTATGTTATCGACAATTAAGTCGAAATAATTTGCCTCTCAAATATATTTTTATGACAAAATAAAGATCATGTACATCGTGGTTGTTTATAAAATTTTACCGTCCTAGACGGCAAATCTCGATACATTGAACATATTTTTTACCTGACTTTAATATCCTGTAATATGCTGGAAGTCTGAGTCTCGTATAATTTCCTAATCTGTGATTAAATCCTCTGATAAAGCTCCTTGTCCAGCCCTTGCGATAACGTTATGCTACGTTCGTTACACGTATAGTTAAAAAACACGTTATATTTTTAAGACCATAGAGCGTCAACAAAACGTGATGTCGAAACATCACCAACGAAAAAAAAGTAAAAAGTCATTCCTTAAAACGTCAATCTATGAGAGTGTTTGCGATGTTATTTTTTCATAAATTCCATTACAATTAAGTAGTAAGGTATTTAAACAAGTGTTTTTAATACCAGAAAATCATTCTGGTCATAATGACGACCAATACCAGGGCTCCCGTGTCCCAGATATTGCGCAACAAAGATGATACTGGTGAAGAAGATGATGAGCCAAAAAAGAAATCCAGGGAGGATTGGAGGAAGGCTAAAGAGCTAGAAGAGGCTAGGAAAGCTGGAACAGCCCCCGCTGCGGTCGATGAGACAGGTATTTAACAGCCCTTTAATCAAAACATATTAAAAAAATATGCGTCACTTGAGCTGTATTCTTCAAAACAGGAATATATTCGTAACTACTTCCTTAAAAACACAACAAAAATGATATTTAGAATCTAATAATATGTTACGAAGCCATAATGTATGGATTTATTATTAAACATTCAAACATAGGATCCAAAACCTAACCTCATTGTTATATTTTAGGCAAGGATATAAATCCACACATTCCTCAGTACATTTCCTCGGCTCCGTGGTACTACGGCACTTCGGGGCCTACTCTCAAGCATCAGAGACCTCAGGAAGACAGAGAGGGCAATTTTACCAAACTAGATACTTATTACAACAAAGGTGTTGATGCGGTATGTAAATAATGTTTATTTTAATTAAATCTATACTTTATTTGACTTATTATCGCTTGCCAAACTGTGCTGTGGCATGCTATCCATCTTATTTACAAATGAATTCAAGAGTCTTGCTCTTGCCTCATCTTATTGGATTATTACGTTATGGGATATCTTTAGGAATACTATTAATCATAATTCTAAATCTTATATTTGCAGACAAAAGTAGCCACAAAGTTCAGAAAGGGTGCATGCGAAAACTGCGGAGCCATGACACACAAAAAGAAGGATTGTTTAGAGAGGCCGAGGAAGGTAATTGTGTTTTTATTTTAATGTTTCATGACAATTTAAGAATTAAAAATAAATCCACCCCTATTTATCTGTCTGAAATAGTTCTTATTTGACCTTTTGAACACTAAATTATTTATTGGTGAATTGTCACTTGGACTTGCTATTTACTTGCCTGACAAAAAAGAGGGGTGTGTCACAGGACTCATGCCAATAAGGAAAGTCCACAAAAAAATAAAAATATTTATTTTACCTCATATTATTTTTCATTTTCATATTTTATAATCTGTTTCATATTATTTTGCTTAGATCGGAGCAAAGTTCACAAACGCTGGCATAGCAGCGGATGAGTTTAACCAGCCAAACTTGAACCTGAGCTATGATGGTAAAAGGGACAGATGGAACGGGTACGACCCTCTTCAACACAAAGCCATTATTGAGGAGTACCAGAAAGTTGAGGATGCTAAAAGGGAACTGAGAGCAAAAAAATTGGAACAAGGTAAGAATAACATGTTTCGATTTTAGATCCATTCAATAGAGTGACCATATTTTGTAAAGCCAGGTTACCTATTATCATTGTTACCTGGAAGAGATTGCTACAAGCAATATGACTGCCATTGTACATCTTTCTTTGTCAAACTTGTCTGTAGATTTGTTTTGTGTTGTACAATAAAGTGTTAATCTATCTATGACAGATCATAAAGAACACCTGAAATGTTTTATTAAGTAAGTCACATAAGTCATGATAAATGTTAACATCTGAACATGTTATGAGTACTGTGCCAGACTAATAGTATATTAGTGATATATTAGTGAGCTTAATTCAAACTCTAATAGCATAATTATTTAAATAATTTTTTTTTATAGATCCATCAGCTATGGAGGATGAAGACAATGTTGGAGAAGACGAGGACAAATATGTGGATGAAGTTGACATGCCTGGTACTAAGGTAAAACATTATTTTTGCTTTTTTTATTTGCGTTCATAGCTTAAGACTTAAGCATTCAACAACTTGGTTACTGTGAGTGGTAGTAGCGCTCAAATTTTGAGTGTGTTTCTCATAAGACTAAAGGCTTTAGTTTCATTAAAACAACCCTCAAAGCAAATTAGTAGAATTTCGCAAAATCCCGTCTTATAGCGCACTTACGCCCTGCAAAGAACTTCCATACTAAATCTGAAACTTCTAGTCGGTGTAAACGTAAACCACTTGTTTAGTAATAATAGATACCTTTCGATTTTTGTACAAATGACTAACACTCCTTGTTCTTTTCGCAGGTGGATTCCAAACAACGTATCACTGTACGAAACTTGCGTATCAGAGAAGACACGGCTAAATACTTAAGGAATCTCGACCCCAACTCTGCTTACTATGACCCTAAAACGCGATCAATGAGGGACAACCCTAACCCTGAAGCCGCAGAGTAAGTTTACTTAGCAATTTTATTTTAAAATGAGTTTTTTGGTTTATGGTAAACACACATATTACATCGTTTGCACGGATAAACATGACAACAAAAAAGGAACAGACGGAAACATAGCACCCTGACAAAAAACATCATAGAGCACCCAGACAAAATACATCATATAGCACCCAGACAAAATACATAATATAGCACCCAGACAAAATACATAATATAGCACCCAGACAAAATACATCGTATAGCACCTAGAAAAAATACATCGTATGGCATCCAGACAAAATACATCGTATAGCACCCAGACAAAATACATAATATAGCACCCAGACAAAATACATCGTATAGCACCCAGACAAAATACATCATATAGCACCCAGACAAAATACATCATATAGCACCCAGACAAAATACATAATATAGCACCCAGACAAAATACATCGTATAGCACCCAGACAAAATACATCATATAGCACCCAGACAAAATACATCATATAGCACCCAGACAAAATACATAATATAGCACCCAGACAAAATACATCATATAGCACCCAGACAAAATACATCATATAGCACTCAGACAAAATACATCGTATAGCACGCAGACCAAATACATCGTATAGCACCCAGACAAAATACATCGTATAGCACCTAGACAAAATACATCGTATAGCACCCAGACAAAATACATCGTATAGCACCCAGACAAAATACATCGTATAGCACCTAGACAAAATACATCGTTTAGCACCCAGACAAAATACATCGTATAGCACCCAGACAAAATACATCGTATAGCACCTAGACAAAATAAATCATATAGCACCCAGACAAAATACATCATATAGCACCTAGACAAAATACATCATATAGCACCCAGACAAAATACATCGTATAGCACCTAGACAAAATACATCGTATAGCATCCAGACAAAATACATCATATAGCACCCAGATAAAATACATACAATGTATTTTGTAGTATGTGCTATAGGAGCACCCAGACAAATACATCATTATGGCAACCAGACAAATACAATATGAAAAAATTATATAGTCATCATGACACAAAAAGGTCATGACTGTACTTAGTGCAAGTGTACTCTGCAAAGTTTTTTTTTTTACTACCGTTAAAAATTTACAGATTTACTACCATTGTCGGATTCCGGTTGAAAAATAGTGTATTTGTTGCCAACAGATGTCAGATATTTATGAATCGCCTGTAGGCGTTTCAAGAAACCCAATGTAATGGTTAGCGAACCCCACGTTGGGATAGCAGCACAAAACCATGTTTTCTTATCGTACGATCAACGCCAGTACTGACCAAAACCAATTTGGAAACCACCCCTGACTCCTTAACCAATTAGTATTTGACTGCCTCGTTGCTGTAGTAGCTAATTTTTTGCCTTAATCCGAGAGGTTTGAAGCCCGGCTCGAGCGAAAAGTGGTTTCTGATATTTTCTTTAAGAAACAGGCCGGATTCAGGAAGTTGGCTGTGTTACATCCCCGCGCCGTGCTGAAACGAAGTTAAGCCGTTGGTTCTGCGCCTGATCTCTTGATCACCGAACTTTGAGGGTGAAGGCACAGAGAGTGCATCTGTGCGTTCACACTTGCGACCTTTAATATCTCTCTGAACTCTGACCCCGCAGACGTTGTCGTGCCCGTTGTGTTTTTTTATTGTTTTTCTTAAGAACCACTTCCGTACGAATTCGCCAAATCGGGATCAGGCGTTCTGAAGTTATGCGCTTACCAACACATTTTGCGATTTACTTTTAGTATGATAGATAGAGTATTGACACGGAAATTCTCACACACCAGATCAGAATACGCGGGCGAGAACTTCGTCCGATTCACGGGCGACACGCGCGCGCACGCGGCGGCGTCCGTGTTCGCGTGGGAGGCGCAGGCGCGCGGCCTCGACGTGCACCTGCTAGCCGAGCCCACCAAGCTGCAGCTGCTGCAGCGCCAGTACCGCGAGCGGAAGGACGAGTTCAAGACGCAGGTGAGTTCCGCTTCACGGGCGACACGCGCGGTGTTCGCGTGGGAGCAGCCTCGACGTGCACCTGCTGGCCGAGCCCACCAAGCTGCAGCTGCTGCAGCGCCAGTACCGCGAGCGGAAGGACGAGTTCAAGACGCAGGTGAGTTCCGCTTCACGGGCGACACGCGCGGTGTTCGCGTGGGAGCAGCCTCGACGTGCACCTGCTGGCCGAGCCCACCAAGCTGCAGCTGCTGCAGCGCCAGTACCGCGAGCGGAAGGACGAGTTCAAGACGCAGGTGAGTTCCGCTTCACGGGCGACACGCGCGGTGTTCGCGTGGGAGCAGCCTCGACGTGCACCTGCTGGCCGAGCCCACCAAGCTGCAGCTGCTGCAGCGCCAGTACCGCGAGCGGAAGGACGAGTTCAAGACGCAGGTGAGTTCCGCTTCACGGGCGACACGCGCGGTGTTCGCGTGGGAGCAGCCTCGACGTGCACCTGCTGGCCGAGCCCACCAAGCTGCAGCTGCTGCAGCGCCAGTACCGCGAGCGGAAGGACGAGTTCAAGACGCAGGTGAGTTCCGCTTCACGGGCGACACGCGCGGTGTTCGCGTGGGAGCAGCCTCGACGTGCACCTGCTGGCCGAGCCCACCAAGCTGCAGCTGCTGCAGCGCCAGTACCGCGAGCGGAAGGACGAGTTCAAGACGCAGGTGAGTTCCGCTTCACGGGCGACACGCGCGGTGTTCGCGTGGGAGCAGCCTCGACGTGCACCTGCTGGCCGAGCCCACCAAGCTGCAGCTGCTGCAGCGCCAGTACCGCGAGCGGAAGGACGAGTTCAAGACGCAGGTGAGTTCCGCTTCACGGGCGACACGCGCGGTGTTCGCGTGGGAGCAGCCTCGACGTGCACCTGCTGGCCGAGCCCACCAAGCTGCAGCTGCTGCAGCGCCAGTACCGCGAGCGGAAGGACGAGTTCAAGACGCAGGTGAGTTCCGCTTCACGGGCGACACGCGCGGTGTTCGCGTGGGAGCAGCCTCGACGTGCACCTGCTGGCCGAGCCCACCAAGCTGCAGCTGCTGCAGCGCCAGTACCGCGAGCGGAAGGACGAGTTCAAGACGCAGGTGAGTTCCGCTTCACGGGCGACACGCGCGGTGTTCGCGTGGGAGCAGCCTCGACGTGCACCTGCTGGCCGAGCCCACCAAGCTGCAGCTGCTGCAGCGCCAGTACCGCGAGCGGAAGGACGAGTTCAAGACGCAGGTGAGTTCCGCTTCACGGGCGACACGCGCGGTGTTCGCGTGGGAGCAGCCTCGACGTGCACCTGCTGGCCGAGCCCACCAAGCTGCAGCTGCTGCAGCGCCAGTACCGCGAGCGGAAGGACGAGTTCAAGACGCAGGTGAGTTCCGCTTCACGGGCGACACGCGCGGTGTTCGCGTGGGAGCAGCCTCGACGTGCACCTGCTGGCCGAGCCCACCAAGCTGCAGCTGCTGCAGCGCCAGTACCGCGAGCGGAAGGACGAGTTCAAGACGCAGGTGAGTTCCGCTTCACGGGCGACACGCGCGGTGTTCGCGTGGGAGCAGCCTCGACGTGCACCTGCTGGCCGAGCCCACCAAGCTGCAGCTGCTGCAGCGCCAGTACCGCGAGCGGAAGGACGAGTTCAAGACGCAGGTGAGTTCCGCTTCACGGGCGACACGCGCGGTGTTCGCGTGGGAGCAGCCTCGACGTGCACCTGCTGGCCGAGCCCACCAAGCTGCAGCTGCTGCAGCGCCAGTACCGCGAGCGGAAGGACGAGTTCAAGACGCAGGTGAGTTCCGCTTCACGGGCGACACGCGCGGTGTTCGCGTGGGAGCAGCCTCGACGTGCACCTGCTGGCCGAGCCCACCAAGCTGCAGCTGCTGCAGCGCCAGTACCGCGAGCGGAAGGACGAGTTCAAGACGCAGGTGAGTTCCGCTTCACGGGCGACACGCGCGGTGTTCGCGTGGGAGCAGCCTCGACGTGCACCTGCTGGCCGAGCCCACCAAGCTGCAGCTGCTGCAGCGCCAGTACCGCGAGCGGAAGGACGAGTTCAAGACGCAGGTGAGTTCCGCTTCACGGGCGACACGCGCGGTGTTCGCGTGGGAGCAGCCTCGACGTGCACCTGCTGGCCGAGCCCACCAAGCTGCAGCTGCTGCAGCGCCAGTACCGCGAGCGGAAGGACGAGTTCAAGACGCAGGTTAGTTTTGCTACCTCCAAGTGTCAAGGATTTTCCAGGTGTTTAAGCCTTTAACTGCCGAATGACTAGACACAATAGAAATAATATTGTTTGGGGATCACCAGTGACCACCATGGCGCACAATGTGTAACCATCAAGGGGGCACGCTGGGCCCGCCGTGCAGGCGGTCACTCTGTCGGAGGTTGTCATGGACGTAAAGGGTTAGCCAACATCCATGTCACCTCCTAGATAGGGTAGGGATACCGTAGTTTTTTAGTGGGTATTCCGTAGGTAAGCCGCGTCCTTTTTATGACGCAGGGAGTCCTAGACACGGCTGAGGCCCCCCAGCCTCGGTTATGGCTCTTAAATGGATTTTCAGCGATTAAAAAAAAAGGTATTTAAACCGCAGATTTATCACGTGTGCGCCTAGAATGCAAAGTTAAATTGGACTGTACACTGTAAGCCTGTAGCTGAGATATTAAATGTGAGGCAACAGTCACGACATCTGCAGTGGCCGCATAATTTGCATTATATGTATACATTAAAAATATTTACGTTTATCTCATTTCACCCACAGGTGAAGCAATCAGTCCTCGAAAAGTACGGCGGAGAAGAACACCTGAAGGCACCACCTCGGGAACTGCTCCTCGCGCAAAGTGAAGTTTTCACGCGTTACAACCGCGATGGCACCCTCGCTCAGGGTCCAGAAAAGCAGCTAGCTAAGTAAGTACTTTTGTATCTTTCTTTATAATAACTAGCTGACCCAGCAAACGTTGTTTTGCTATATAAATTATTTCTCTGTTTGTTGGCCGATTCTCAGGCCTACTCATGCATACCGAATTTCATAAGAATCGGTCAAGCCGTTTCGGAGGAGTACGGGAACGAACATTGTGACATGAGAATTTTTTATATACAGAGATTAGCCGCAGAAAATGCTCAAAATGAACCGCCCCAACAGTGTTCTTAATTGACTGGTCACAAGCGGCCTCTATATAGATTGACCTTTACTCTCATAAACTTTGTTTGTAAGACGGACAGACAAACACTTTTTGGTCAATAAAAAATGTTTCTAAAACACTTCAGCTCTATTAAGTTACTTTTTTTTACACGTGACACTTACTCATCAGTCCGAATTTCTTTAAGTGCGGTTCGGTTAAAAGGAATCAGCTAATTTAATTAGTTTTTTTTTTGCATTGACAATGAAATTTCTTAGTAATGTGAAGTTAAAGCAAACTTTAAGAAAAATGGAGTCCATTTTTTTAAAGTGTGTGTTTAATTTCTTCAGCTTCAATTTGATCATACTGATCAGCTTTGTTATTTATATATAACACCTAATTTTGTAAGTCACTGTACTAGTTTACTCATGAGACTGTAACACCTTATTGTAACGTGTGACTTTGCAATAAATATTATGAATATGAATAGTGTGAATATATTATCCTACCCGTATAAGACCACCTTCTCGATACCTCCATAGTCCAATGGCTGTCTTTACTTAAAAGTACATTTTTACATTTTAGGAGTAAATACGAAGAGGATGTTCTTATCAACAATCATACAAGCGTCTGGGGCTCGTACTGGCGCGACGGGCAGTGGGGGTACAAGTGCTGCCATTCCTTCATCAAGGTAAAATTAATAATAATAGAAATAACCACACAACACAACATTTAAGTAATGAGGCCCAATTGCCTAAGGCCCGTGAGTCTCATTTTTCTACCGAGATCGGCAGAAAGGAGCAAATCTTTCTTTCTGTCCCTAGAAAAAAAGAATAACTTAAAAATAATAATAATAATACACACACTCGGCATTCTAAAGTTTTACATACGAGTACATAGTATTACAGAAAGCAGTTATTTTAAATACCTGCAGACTTGTCAGGAAGTTTTTACAGTTGGAAGAAGATCAACCAATTCCACATAGTTTTACACAATTAAAAAACACATAATAAGCTACCAAACATCCCCACATTGTGCATCTTCACACACAACACCTTATATTCTCATCCTGAATTTTTGTTAAAATTACGCTTGGCTTAGGCCAGCTTGCTTAGTTACAAATGTATAAAAATAATTATAATAAATCATTTATTCCTCGCCATTTCATTGCAATACTATTTAGAGACATTGAAAATAAAAATTAAGAATACATGCAATAAAAATTATATGCATGTAAAGACCTATACAAGAACAATATTGACTTTTCAGACGTTTTCCGGAGCAACTAGAAAGGATAAATCTTATTTGTTCCTTTGGTTTTACGCGAACATTACACATTGAAATAATACGCTTTTTTACGGATTCTTTCGCCATTTATTTTATTATGTTTCGGAGTCTTTTCAGCGTTCGTGGTCACAGGTAGACTAAGGTGTTAGTTGGCATTACAAAGTTTTGAAAAAAATTGTTAACTACCATCACTCAAAAATTGCATTGTGTGGAACTGCCTTGACGAGAGTCAAACAGTTTAAATGCCTTGGACATGTCGTAACAGAGGACCTGAAGGATGATCTCGATATAGAGAGGGAACGCAGGGCGCTGGCGGTCAGAAGCAATATGCTTGCCCGTAGGTTTGCTCGTTGTACGAAAGAAGTAAAAATAACCCTGTTTAAGGCGTACTGTCAATCATTTTATACGAGCAGCTTATGGGTAAGATATTCGCAGAAGGCATACAGCGCCCTGCGGGTCCAATACAACAACGCCTTCCGGATGTTGTTGGGGCTGCCGCGCTCCTGCAGCGCGTCGGGTATGTTCGCCGAGGAATGCACTGACGGATTTCACGCCATCATTCGCAAGAAAGTGGCCTCGCTGATGAGCAGAGTGTGCGGTAGCTCCAATGCCATCTTGAGGGTGGTGGGGGGTAGGCCCGAGTGTCCTATTGCTGATCATTGGACGGCCCTTTTGATCGGCTTAAAGAAGTAAGCAATCAATAAATTCAAATTAAATTATATTTTTATTTTGACATTACTTATATTACTTGACATTAGATAATCGACATTTGGATTTTAATTATTATTATTTAAAATTTATTTGTATTAAATTGAGCGCTATCTTAAAAAAATACAATTATATTTACTAACCAAACTAAGGATTACTAACAATTTATATGGAATCTTGTTCTGAAATAAAATATTTGAATTTGAAAAATATTCAGTTACATTCCTATCTACTCAAAATGAGCTTACAGTATCTTGAGGTCTTGCAGTGCGGGGTCTAGCTTGAGTCTTGGCTAAAACAGGATCTCAAGCTGGGGGAAATTTCCAACGATCTTCTCTATTAAAATTAGGGTGTCTTCCAATTTCAAGGATAAATTTTGACTTTTTAAAATATGATTCAGGATTTGCCACCTGCCGATAATTAGAATCTTGATGTCTTTTTGGAAACGAAAATTATTTTTGAAATCTTTTTAACGAATGTCAGTACACTTATGACTTTGATTTATTCTACACTAGTGTAAGTCAGGTTAAGAAACGCATGTGTGACGATTTTTTTGAACAATGAACTTGCCTATACTTTTGTGAGTAAGCTTTATAAATTTAATTTCTCTTTCTCTTTATTTACTCTAAATTCTATCAGTGGAGACATAAAAATGGCCTTCTTTTTATATAAACTATTATTAAGTATCTTTCTAGCTGTAAGTCTTCCAAAAATGTAAAATAAAAATAAAATAAAGATCATGTCGACTTCCTACATTTTACATATACTCAAAAGTTAAGCGAGGTTGCATGATTGTTGGTTGAAATGATTTTGCATAATTAGTATTCTTTCATGTAGAATAGTTTTAGTATTTAAGTGTAACCTGTACCTAGATTAAGATTCGATGGGGCTGACATGCGATTCTGGTAAAAGCCTCTAAAAAATAAAACATAAAAAAATAAATAAAAATCAACTCAAAAGTTGTCTGAAAGCGGTTGCTGCAATGGTATGCTTAATCTTTTAGCTTAAACTGCTTAATTTATTGAGATTAAGATTTTTTTTGTTTTCAGATGTCATATTGCGTGGGCGAGGCGGGCAAATCAATCGTGCTAGATGTACAAGACGCAGAAAAAGCGGCTGCCAGCATAAGTGCAGCTGTAGCCAAAGAGTCGCCAGAGAAGAAAGAAAAAGGTACGGTTTAAGTTTTGTTTATTTTATTTTATTTATTTATTTTACATTTTTGGAAGACTTACAGCTAGATAGATACAAAATATTTGTTACAAATATTATTGCAGCAAATATTTGTTACTAACTTAGTTAACTTAGCGGACATGGCAGACATTGTTTTGCTTTTTGCTTCTTTTTAATTTTCTTTACGTTACGAATATCTCAAGAGTAAAATTATTCAAATCGATTCAGCCGTTCTCGAGTTTTAGCGAGACTAACGAACATCAATTCATTTTTATATATAAGAGATTATGTTAGTCAGTCGAACTCAACATGGTGGCATTGTTTTGAGTAAATGAATTAGTAAACCACTGCAATCATGCCTGACATCTATAGCATCTCTATAATACCTGACGACATCCGTGGTGTAGTTGTTTGAATACCGGTTTCAAGGTGCCGACATCTATGAGGTCCCAGGTTCGATATTCGATAACCCAAGTGCTTAAGGTTCTTACTTTGGAATCAGAGCAATGTATGTCTAATGTCGTCCCCATTTGTGTAAAAATGAATCGCGGAATATTTTCTCATCAGCCTATATACGTCCCACTGCTGGGCACAGGCCTCACCTCAACTATGAGGTGGTGCGAGCATTACTCCACCACGCGGGTGAGGTGCGGTGCGGTGGAGGGGTGTTTGTAAGGTAAGTGACCAACCTTACTGTCAGATGTTATTAAGCCGCCCGAGGGCCTCTGACCAGGCTTAACGTGCCTTCCGAAGCACGGAGATGCTTGTATATAGACGTCACTTAAATAGTCAGAATGGTCACCTATCCCAAACATGACCGCGCCCGAGGTTGCTTAACTTTAAGTATCACTACCAAAGCGCTGCAAACACTGCGCCACAAGCACCTACCCTACCGGAATATTTTGGTAAGCGCAAATCTCGAGAACGGCTGAACCAATTTCGCTAATTTTTTTTATCATACTCCTTAAAGTACAAGTATGGGTCTTACGGAGATATATTTTTTTAAACTACGGGCAGGACAACCTCTGTGGAGTCCGCTACTAGTCAGCATAAATAGCAGACCGCTTGAAACCCACATGATATGGTATGGTCCAGACATACCCCGAGTACCTTCCCATAAACAAAGATACCAAAAAGTTTCAAATATGAAAATTATTTCTTGTAAATTTTTTATTTTGTTGTCATCAGAAAAATCAGACAAATCCTCGTCATCATCATCCAGCTCTGAGAGCAGTTCATCAGACACAGATACAGAAATCAGATCTAAGACCGAGAAGACAAGTAAAAAGAAGAAAAACAAGAAGAAAGCCAAGAAGAAGAAGAAGAAGAACCTCAAGAAGGAGAAGAAAGATGAGGATAAACTTAAGAAGGTAATGTCAAGTCTATGTAATGAATTAATAACTTATTTAAGAAAAAAGTAAAATATCCTATTAGTTGCAACATGTATACAGGGTGTAAAAAAACCTTACCGGAGCCGAATACCACATATTCTACCAATTGTTACGATCATTTTTTTCTTTAACACCATACCTGGGAAGTTAACGGTTACTGAGGTATTGATAGTTAAAGTTTGAAAAAAAAAATATGAATTTTAACTTAACTTTTTTTCCAAAGAAAAGCCTCTAACTCCGCAATGAACAGCGCACACTCGAACCGAACCGCGTCGCGGCGGCGTGCAGCAACACGCACCGCGGCCACTTCGCCGCGTGCGCGCTGAACATTGCGGGTTACAATTAAGTTTTTTTTGATGTCAAAAAATAAAAGTTGTTTCCCAGCCAAATTTAAATTTCATACAATTTGTTTTGATGTACATACTGAACGCGTGGTTGACGGCTTCGGTAAGGTTTTTTTTACACCCTGTATTATATTTAAATTTAAAACTTAAAGTCCCCCGACCTGAGCCATGAAAACCGTTGGTGAGCTTCAAAGACTACGGATTTTGAGCAGCCATAGCTAAGAACCGCCGTGATTAAATTACCTTTTTAATAAAACAGACCACACTAAAATCGGTCCATCCGTTTGGGAGCTACGATGCCATAAGCAACGCCAGGGCAGGAACCCAAATACATCTAACTGTAACCACTTGAAAAAACTAGAGCTGGAAGTCGCAGGACTTACAATACATCTCACAATGGCGTCGTTTAGTGGAAATTTAAAGCAAAAGAATCCTCTTTTTCAGCTTTAGTCATGGATTTCCGCAAAATTAACCCTAATTCCATCAACTATATTTTTTTTATAAAGAGTTTTCATTGTAGCTGTCGATTTCATCCAAGTGCAGTGTCTGATCTATTTTCTATCCCCCTCAGGCGCTTGAGAAAGAAGAGAGACAGCAGAAACACGCGGAGTTCCTCTTATCGGTGGACGAGCGCAAACGGCCATACAACAGTATGTACGAGGTGAAGGCGCCAGACGAGACCGAGATGGAGGCCTTCATGATGAAGAGGCGCCGCGAGGAAGACCCGATGAGCCAGTTCTTGTGAATGTACATAAATCAATAATTAAAGTTATTTATGTTAAGCTATATGACGTTTTTTTTAAAATTTTGTGTGGTAACGACAACATACTGTAGGCACCTACTAATGTTATGCTTTAATGTGGCCATTGTGGAGAAGTGGGCCATGCTATGAAGGGCTGTCCGCAGAAGACCGAACCACCAAAGTGCGCTACATGCCTGCGCTTCAACAAGCCTAGCGCGCACAAAACAGGAGATACCTTCTGTCCTGCCAAAAAAGCTGCTGAAACCCGTTACATAAACTCGATTGATTATGAGGGCACTTAATACCTTTTACTTATTGTTTTAGAATTAAATTTCTTACTAAGTACTTACTCTTACTTTTAACGCTAGTTTTCGATAATTATATAATATAGTTCTTTACCTAATTTTAATTAAATAGCATCAGAAACAACACCTGTACGTGATGTTAGCAAGTCAATTATTGACTTAGATTAGAAATTAAAACTGCTGTCACCCTTGACTCACTGAACTATAGAAAAATGCTGATTATGAAATCAACCCTTACTAACCTAGTTTTATATTGATGATATTAATTACTTAGTGTGTAAATATTTTGTAGTTTCATGTATTTGTTTACTAGTTATTATTACTCAAAAGCAAGAAATATAAGCTCTTTCTAGCCTGAGATACAGGTTTAACCTAGTACAGGCAAAGGAAGTCTTCTATCTCGGTGTAATTTTAAGCTCTAATGTATTAACTTTTGTTCATTGAAACTAAATAAATGATTTATTATTATTATTATTTAGTTATTGTAACTAAACGAATGCTTGTCGATATTCGAACACGTTATAGAGTATTTAACATATTTAGATAATGATGTTTTATATTGAAACGTAATTGACTAGTTTATAACTGAAAATGGAGTCCTTTTGTTGCGTAAAGACATAACACCTAAAAAAATCTTTTCGGCTCCGGTCATCGGGGAGGAATCGAACCCCCCGATCGTTGTAAACACTAAAAAATACTTAACAAATGTCCTTTTGTTGCGTCAATGGATGCAAAACATAATGGCATCCTGGCTGGCTGCGGCGTACCATTCCACAGGTTAGTTGCCATTTTAATTTTCTCGTTATTCCGTGAGCAGTTAGTTAGTTTTGCAGGGCTTTTTTCCGCACTTAGCCTCACGATTGGGCCATTGTGCGTGTTTGCCTCTATTCCAACCAACCCAAGCTCTCCCAGAAGGCTAGCAGCCTGCCTAGGCCACTAAAGATTTCCTGGAATGATGTTGGGTTTTTTAGAATGTCTGCTCGCTGTTTTTCCACGCTTGTGCACTCCATGAGTACATGCTGTGGCGTTTCCTCTTCCTCGAGGCATCCTCTGCATCGAGGGCTGTTTGTTACACCTATGTTAAATAGGTGCTTGTTTAGGGGACAATGGCCTGTTATTATCCCTATAACTCTGCGTAGATTGTCGCGCGTTAGTTTGGCGAGGTTGCGGGCAAGCTTTTTAGATGGCATCTGAACTGCATTTTTAGTTTGCCTGCAGCCTTCACTGCTTGTCCATTCTAGCAGATGGTTTTTTGCGGTGTCTTCTCGCAGCCATATTTTTATTTGGGCCTGCGGTATAGGTAGTAGCGGTTCCGGGCCAAACACTGTTGTCGCGGATCCCTTTTTCGCGAGTTCATCGGCTGCGTCGTTGCCGAGAGAGTTGCTGTGTCCCTTGATCCACTGCAAGGTTATCTTATTTTTCCTTGCAATGTGTTGGAGTGCGTTGTGGCATTCCAATATGAGGGCAGAGGTTATGGTGTTGTTTTGTAGAGCTTGAAGCACGGATGCACTGTCCGAGACAATTTTGATGTTGAGATCTCCGACGTCTCTGGCTGCAACCGCCTGTGCTGCTCTGATAATTCCGATACATTCTGCTTGGAAAATTGTGTTTAGTTTGTCCAGGGTGGTTGATATGTTGATGTTTAAGTCGTACGAGAACACTCCGGCTCCAGTTCCTTGTGAGGTTTTGGAGCCGTCTGTGTATATCCTAACTTCTTTGACGCCAGAGTTGTCTTTCCGTTCTTCGGTAAGTTGGATAATGTATTCTCGATCAAAGATGTAGTGGCATGGTATCCTGTCCATGGGTGCATCTAGAAGGGGTCTTTCCTTCGTGATGTCCTCCATGATTCTGGAGTGCGTTGTCATAGTGTTTGGTTTCCATAGCCCATTTGCTCTCAGTCTTAAGGCAGCTGCCTTTGCTTCTTCCTGTATGACCAGATGAAGAGGTCTAAGGTTCAGTAGGAACTCTAGGGCGGCTGATGGAGTGGTTCTCATACATCCTGTAGCTGCTACGCTCGCTAGGCGCTGCAAGCTTTGTAGTTTGGATTTGATAGTGGACAGTTGCGTTCTGGGCCACCATACAACTGATCCGTAGGTTAAGGAGGGTCTGATAACTGACGTGTATAGCCAAAGTGTGATTTTTGGATTGAGACCCCATTTTCTGCCAAGGAGTCTTTTGCACTGATAGAATGCTATACAGGCCTTCTTAATTTTGTTGTCAATGTGATTTCCCCAGTTCAACTTGCTATCGAGAGTGATACCCAGATATTTTACTTGAGTTGATAGGGTTAATTCGGTGTTAAATAATTTTGGTAGTTTTAGATTTGGTAGCTTCCTTTTGTTAGTGAAAAGGATGAGCTCTGTTTTTTTGGGGTTGACTGACAGCTGGTGTTCCTCACACCATTTCTCTACAATCTGAAAAGCAGCACGCATTACATCACAGAGGATGTTCTCTGCGTTCCCATTTATCAGAATTGCTAGGTCGTCTGCATAACCAATGGTAGTGTAGCCTCTTTCGTTCAGTGTCCTCAAGAGGCTGTCTACTACTATGTTCCATAGGAGTGGTGACAGAATGCCCCCTTGGGGGCACCCCCTGACCACCCTTGCACGGGTGATCGTTTTTACCGCAATTTGGACCGCCCTTTTACTGACCAGCTCATTTATCCATTCCGTTATGACTGGTTCTACTTTCAGTTTTTGTAGGGCGTGGTTGATGCTGTTGTGCATTGTTTTATCAAATGCCCCTTCTATATCAATAAAAGCGGCAAGTGTTGATGCTTTGTTGTTAATGGCCGATTCTATTCTATGCACTACCATGTGTAGTGCTGACTCTGTTGATCTGCCTTTCCTGTAGGCATGTTGCTGTGGGTGAAGAGATCTGGTTTTTAACACATCGTCTCTTAGGTGTCTATCTACTAGTTTTTCTAGTGTTTTCAGGAGAAATGAGGTTAGGCTGATAGGCCTGAAGGATTTGGCTAGGGTGTAGTCTTCTTTGCCTGGTTTAGGCAGGAAGACTATTTTTGCCTCCCTCCATTGCTTCGGTACGTATTTGAAAGCTATGCAGGCTCTATAAATTTGTAGTAGGTGATTAGTGATTTGGTTCGAGTGCCATTGTAGAAGCGCTGGAAATATGCCGTCCAGTCCAGCGGATTTAAATGGTTGGAAGCTTCTCAGGGCCCAGCCAATTTTATCCGTGGTTACGATTCTACTTGCAGTTTCCCATTCTTGGATAGTTGGTGCTTTTTTGTGTTCATCTTGCCATTCGGAGTCTGATGCAATCTGACTTCCGGGAAAGTGGGTCTCTAGGAGTAATTTGCAGGTTTCGTGGTCTGTATTTGTGTAAGTGCCGTCTTCTCTTTTGAGAGAGCCCAGAAGATTAATATCCCCTTTGGACAGTATTTTCTTGACTCTCGCGGCTTGGTTTGTTGAGTTTATGCTGCTACAGAATTTGTGCCAGGCTTCCGTCCTCCTGAATCTGATACGTTTCTTGTAGTGTTTCTGTGCTGTTTTGTATTTGTCCCAGGCTTCAGTGGTCCTGGTATTTTTTGCCTGATTGAACAGTGTCCTGAGTGCCTTCCTGAGCCGTTCAAGCTCTGGCCCCCACCATCGACTTTTGTCCGAGTCTATAGGTATGACGGCGGGGCAGGCTTCTTCATAACTGCTCGTTAAGGCAGCGGTCAGGAACTGTACATTGGTTTCTATGTTGTCTGTGCTGAGTGTCACGTCAGAGGGTTCAAAGTCATTTAGTTTTTTGGTTAGTGTGCGTGTGTATTTTATTGTATCTGTCTTACGGGGGTTACGATATGGGGTGGGGTTTGGTGGTTTTATGTTTATTTGGAAGCAGATGCGTCTGTGGTCTGCGAAGGACGGCTCGTTGGATACTTGCCATCCTTCGATGAGATCTGCCGCCAAGTGTGTTGCCAGAGTGATGTCGATAGTGGTTTGGCATCTGGACGTTACAAAGGTGGGCTCTGTGCCTCTGTTTATAATGTTCAGATTGGTTTGGAATAGGTATTCAGTTAGTTGCTCACCCCTTTTGTTTGTATCCTTACTTCCCCACAGAGTGTGATGTGCGTTGCAGTCTGCTGCAATGATGATATCCCAGTTACTGGCTTCGCAGTGTTGTACCAGCTCGGCTAGTTCCTTTGCGGGAATTTCGCCTTCGCCTGGCATATACACCGAAGCCAGCACTAGGGTTGTTTGGTCCTCTGTAGGGTTTATTTTAACGGCTGTAAGGTCTCTAGAACAGAAAGGGTTAATTAAGGTGGCATTCATAGTTTTGGGTATGACAATACACGTTCTTGGTTTTTCTGCTGGTGTGTATAGTAGTGACTTACCACTGATGTTGTTCAAGCCGAGTATTTTGTTGTTTCTGATCCAGGGTTCCTGGATCAGTGCGACGGTTTGGTTGTCTTCCTCCAGCACTCTGCGTAAAGTGACCGCCGCAATTTGTTTGTGCTGGAGGTTGGTTTGGATGACGGTGAGGGAGCTAAGGGCTGGGGCTACGTAGCACGCCATCTTCGTCGCTAGTGTCCCCCGCGCTTATCAGCGGCGAGCTCGCCTCCATCCTGCTCAGACCCGGTTGGGGAGCGGAGGTGGAAGGCCCTGGAGTTGCCGTCGTGTCGTCGTTCACTGTCGCTTGGTCAGTTTCGGCCGTGGTCGCCTCTACTGAAGGGAAGAAGCGAATGTACCCACTTCCCGTCATGTGGGCTACCCGGCGGTCACGATCCATGATGGTTTGCCTCTGGTCTTCGGGGATTCCCAGGACAAGGTGAACCACCTTCTCCCTGGAACTAGCCTCGCCAGGTAGGTCGGTTACTGACATGTCGTAACACTGCCAGGAGTCGACTTTGTACCAGGGGTTCTGGGCACAAAGGACTTTCTGCAGTGTTGCGGAGTCGGTGATGCGGGTGTGTATCAGGAGGCCTGCTCTGAGCCTCTTTTTTAGGTCTGACTGTCTGATGACAGCCAGAGTGGTTCCGGGTATGGGTGATGCAATGTTTTGGACTTCCCTCTCGAGCCAAGATAGAGCGTTCGCGTTCTCACACCACATCGCGAGCACCCCATCCATGAGGAAGGGGCGCCCCCGGAATGATGGAGCCTGCGCGCTCGGAGTCGGCGGGGACAGTACCGCTTGCAGGATTCTATCATCGATAGTTTCCCTGAGCTGGTCTGCCTGCTCCTGCGAGAGGTCGCGTGGGGGGGCGGTGATAACCGCTACTCTCAGATGCGACTGACTCGCGTCTGCGTAGCTCACCGTCCGCCTCTGCCTCGTGTCGGTTCTCGGGCGCTTGGCTTCTCCCCTGGGAGTCCGGGTTTCGTCCAGCCGAGCTCGCTTCGAGGAAGCACGCTCGTCCGGGCCAATCCCGGCCCCAGTTTGCTCCCCTGCGGGAGCAGTGGAAGCCACCGCCTCGATATGTCGACCTCGGCAGCCTCTCGGTTTTCGTCTCCGCTTCGGCTGATTCGGTGGTCCGTGGTGTGATGGCGGTGACTCCGTTCTGTGCCGAGCCACTCCTGCGGAGGTCACCCCCGTGGAGGTAGATGGCACAGGTTCGCGCTGCGTTTCCGCTGCTGCGGTCGGTGTCACTCCTGTTGTTGCAGGCTGTTGGGCCTCCCTGCTCGCGCGCCCCGTGGGGTGACTGCGTTCTGGTTGGCTTGCCAGTCTGATGTTGTGCGTGGATGTTGACGCGGGTTGTTGGGCTTCCCTTCTCGCGCGCCCTATAGGGCGACTGCGTTCCGGTCGGCCCGCCAACTCGTCGTTGTGTGAGGGTGTTGTTGGTTGTTGAGCTTCCCTTCTCGCGCGCCCCGTGGGGCGACGGCGTTCTGGTCGGCTTGGCAACTTTTGGTTCATTGTGGTTAGTGTCTCTGGCTGTTGGGACTCCCTCGTCTCGCGCGCCGTGGGGCGACTGCGTTCTGAGTGTCCTGCCATTCCTTGGTTATTTGGGGTTGGTTTAGCGGCCCTTTTGAAGGGGCGCTTGTGGTGGGCTACTACCGTCCACTCTGACACTCTGGTGGTGTCGGTGGTCGAGGTTGACGGTAGCAGTGTTATAGCCTCTGCGAGGCCTGATAAGTCCAGGCTTGGGCCTGGTGTTGAGCGCAAGTTGTCCCCCCCAGAATACGTGGGACAGACCGAGTTAGACTCGGTGAGGGATTCTCCACTGTGCGTGGTACCCTCCTGGGGTATAACTTTATTTTCTTGTGCTGACATTGTTTTTGGTTGGGCGAAGAGGATGCACACTACCTGCCCATGGTGAGTGTGGTACAACATTTTTGGGGGTATTTAGTTCCCCAAGGCTGTGTGAGCCTGGAGTGTGGATAGACGCCGCCACAGGTTCGGCTATGCAGGATTGGACTAGGAGAAGGATGGGTTATAGGGGAGGAAATAATGGGGGGTCGGCCAGAGGTTTCGGTTATGCCAATTACTTAGGGTAATTGGCCAATAACGGGCGGCAACCTCGAGAAGGGTAGTCCACTGGCCTTGTTTAGGGGATCTTAGCGACCTGCGCTCCTCCCTAAACCATTCGCCAGACCCAGCATCGGACAGATGCTGGGAGTGGGGGAGACGTCAAGCAAGAAAGCAAAAGCAGAAAGCAAGCAAGATGGTTATTTTAAGTTGCTTGGCGTTGCCCCCGCCCGTGAGCAATACGAGTGTATTTTGGAGTTAAAGATGAGGTTGGTTTTTTTACTGTCTAATATCGCATCATCATCATTATCAGCCAAAGTACGTCCACTGCTGAACATAAGCCTTCCCCACAGTTTTCCACATCGACCGATCACAAGCGGTCTGCATCCAAAAGCGCAGCGTAGGACGTCCATCGTTAAGATGGACAGACGAATTGTTGTTACAATTCTTCTGTCCATCTTAATAGGTATTTCGATGATAAAAGATTAACGTTGACAGCTTATTAATCCTCAGTGTTCCAAAGAGTACGATCGTGATATGATAATCGCTTATATATAACCCACATATTAATTTGAAATTATTAATTGGCTTAGGGCCCCTGTCCTGCTGTGATTTGAACCTGCACCACAGATTACTAAATAGTTACTCTACTAGAAATTCAGCCTGTATCAGGTATAACAAGCGAATTATGAGCTACTTAATTGTGACTCTCGCTATCTCTTTCTAAAACGAATCTGTCATTTGTGGAATCTGTCGTTTGTAGATTATTAGTAGATAGGTACATTTCGAGAATCGGTCAATTTCGCTAATTAATAAGTCATTAGTCGACTAAACCACCACGTCGAGTAGGTAGGTACACACAGTTCGTAGGTGGTGCGCAGCCCATAAAAAGTAGACTAATAGGACGTATATTAGGTACTTAGGTATTATTTCGATATAGTAACTGACCTATGTTTCACTGCAGGTATTACATTTTAATTCAATAAAGCCGAACCCCAATTTACCTAAATTGATCCAATTTACCTACGTAGGTAGGTACCACCTACTAATTTGTTTGTTTTTTATACTTTTTAAATGAATTACTAACTTACCGGGTAATAATTACATTTTCTTCATTAGCTGGTAGACTACAAAAAGAAAGCGTTTTATTTCTCTTAGTATTCGACCTACACCCATCAACAGCACAAACCACCACCAGAAGTCATTTTTCTTAACCCTTAGCTGGTATCGCTGGGTCAAATTTGACCCAGACGCAAACATTTTTAGTTATTATTCTTTTAATGTTCATGGTACAAGTGCGGGTTTCTACGTAATCTCTGTTCATCGCAAGGTGCGGCGGGGGGCGGATGTGCAGCCCTGCTACTATCATAGGAGCTGAGATATGTAACCGGCTGGGTCATTTTTGACCCACGACACCAAATTCGTAACTTTTTTCACTGGGGGCAAAAGGGCCAGATGCTACCTATGTGATTGAAAAAACGATCGAAAACATTCTCTAAAATGTATTAAATGTATATTATTTGTAAAACTCATTCCGTCCAAAATATTATGTGTATTAGTTGTCAAAAAGTATAAGACTGAAATATGGCGTCACATAATTGGTTAGTAACTAGTCCTTTGTTGTACTTGATTTGTTGACTGCCTCGTTGGTGTAGTGGCAAAGTTTCTGCCTTACATCCGAGATGTCCTGGGTTCGAATCCCAGGTCGAGCCAAAATTGTTTCTGAGATTTTCTGTCATGAATATCTCAAACAGCTCGGAGTCGGGAAGTTGGCGGTGTTACACCCCCGTGCCTCGGAAAGCACGTTAAGCCGTTGGTCCTGCGCCTGATCTCTCTCCGGTCATGTCGGATTGCCGTCTCACCGAACTTTGAGAGTAATGGAACAGTGAGTGCACCTGTGTATTGCGCTCACACTTGTGCACTATAATATCTCCTGCGCAGTTGGCTGATCTCTGTTGAGATTGGCCGCCGTGGTCGAAATCGGCTAGGAGGACTATTACTATTAGTCCTTTGTTTTTGACTGTCATTTTTTTAATTATAAGCTGATCCCATGATAATTATACTTTTTTGTTATAAAGAGGATATGAAAAGTGCCATAAATTTATTTTTGTTTAAGTTTTTCTAGCGTTTATATTTTTTTTTGGATTTTTAAAAACACTCTGACCAAAAAGTGCCAAAAACTTAGGTTAGTTACAAATTCATGTAGAAGTAAATAATTTTTGAATATTCTAATATCAAACTAATATAATTTTGTACAAAATGTTTTTTTTATTTAATATCTATCCCCATTTACATAAATGAAACAAATGTAAAGGTACTACAACATAATTTTTGTTATGGGTAAATTATGACCCACGATGCCAGTAGTGTTGCCAAAAATAGCGATACCAGCTAAGGGTTAAATAAAGCTAACGTTTAACAAGCACAGATTACTTATTTGGTTCGTATGAAAACTAAATTGATCGTAAGCGTAACACAAATAATTATAGTGCGTCGTGAGTGCGTCCGACGGTTGTTGGCAGCCTACTGAATTCGCACCGTAGTCGGTGCGGGCGAGAGTAGGCTATTACCGCGCGCAAGTACATCGAGTGAGAGAGGCCTGCCTGCACGCACCCTCACTCACAACAAGAATCAAGCGTTCTTCCAACAAAGCTACTACGGCTCATTATACAAAAAAATAGTACATGAAAACCTATCCATAGAATATCTCCACACGTACAGGATTAAAAAAATGTTGAGTTCCAGTTTCAAGTACGGGGAACCCCCAAAATTTGTATTTTTTTCCCCCTATTTTTGTGTAAAATCCTAATTCGGTTCACAGAATATATTTAATTACCAATTTCAACAGTAAAGCTCTTATAGATTCGGAGAAAAGTGGCTGTGATATACAGACGGACAGGCACTAGGCAGATAGACATGACGAATCTATGAGGGTTCCGTTTTTTGCCTTTTGACTAGGGAACTCTAAAACTGCTGCGGGCTACTCTACGAGTTTTCTGTTTGGTTCAAATCAAATAAGATTGAAGATTTGGTTTAAAGAAAATTGAAAAATGGTTGAGATTAAATGAGAAGCAAAAACTGTTTGTTGATTGGTAGTTTTTGTTTATTTGAACACAGGCAATAGTAACTTCTTGACATTTATCAACATGACACATCGCCATTTTCAACTAAACGTCAAGAATGTTTCGTTCATGTCATTTTTCATTTCCTTTTTGATTTGTGGGCCGTCCTATCTATTTGTGATTGTTTAAATAAATAAAGCGTAATGATGGCTGAGGATACGACAGCCGACGCGACGAGGAGGTTAAATGTTAAGAAACAGACTTTAGACGACGCGTACGCGGCGCCGGCGAACTTCCTAGAGATTGATGTGGTGAACCCAGTGACAACGATGGGTGTAGGGAAAAAACGCTACACGGATTACGAAGTTCGCATGAGGGTAAGCCCTGATCGTGCACCATCAATTTGAGATAATTAGATTACCGATTGACGCGGCATCAGCGTTTGTACGTCACGGATTTTGTGGGCGTATCGTCCGCTGCGTGCTGGATGCGTCACACTGTGATAGATGTTCTTTTGTAGTTTTCTAACAAGTGTTCATGTTTCCAGACCAATTTGCCTGTGTTCAAAGTTAAAGAGTCGAGCGTAAGACGGCGGTACAGTGACTTTGAGTGGCTCAGAAACGAACTTGAAAGAGATAGCAAGGTGAGAACAACTGATATTACTCACTGTCCTATGATAAACATGTTATTGTTTATAAAATATATGATTAAAAAAAGTTTCATTTTTTTTTCAATATTTATCTGTTTGTTAAATTTAAACATGCATTCTTACAAGTTTTTCTATTCTTCATTCCAGATTGTAGTGCCACCTTTGCCAGGCAAAGCACTTAAGAGACAGCTTCCCTTCCGTGGGGATGATGGCATATTTGAAGAAGAATTCATTGAGGATCGCAGAAAAGGTACAGATTTTATTATTTTTTGTTCTTGCAAAATAAGATTTATTTGTTTTAAGTTTCTAAATTATGTGATGTTGACATAATATGAGCCATTTATTTCCTATTTACATTGAGTTGGGACTGATGTTGACAAAATGATTGTATCAATAGTTAAAAACATCTTTGGCACATTGCCACCTCAATATTATTAATGTAAGATAATATTTCATGTATTTTGTTAGTCTACAAGAAAACAATTGCCATCATTATATTCTCAGTCCTCTTTGTTCTATCTTCATTTTGATAAATCTTGAAGTCATATTTTTTTAATCATTAATAATATGAACATGCCTGAGCAAACAGTACTTTATGATGTGAAATATACAGTTTAAAATGATTACAATATGCATAAAGTTAAATCTCAGCAAGGTTAAATCTCACATCAATTTGTAGATCAATTTATAATAACTGTATGAATTTAGTTATATCTATGTATATGTAAATGTATAACCTGAACTTTGAGAATTATTTGGTTTATTTACAAGTACAGTACAGTATTGTTATAATAAATATATATACAACAACATCACATACATTGATCTGACTCTGTGGTAAGTAGCTTAAGCACTTGTGTTACATATCAGAACCAAGTGGTATTACAAATATTACTCAATAAATACTTATAACACCCAGACCAGTACAAACAGACATGTTCATGCATATACATTTTAGTACTGTGCTGGGATCAAACCCGCAACCTCTTGTCCTAATAGTCAACTTCTGAACTAACACAAAAGTGGTTGACATGACTATAAATCTAATTCTTCCAAAAATGGTTAAAAATCATAAATCGAAAATTTATTGTAATGCTTAAGTGTTGTGTATGAAGTTTTATGTTGAGCACAGAAGTGTTGTGTGGTAATAGTTGTAATAGTAATGTCCTGTTACTATGACAACTATTACCCGTAAAATCCCATGTATTTATATATAGTCATATCATAGAAAGACTCTGGAAATAAACTGTTTCCTCAAACTTGCTATTAATAACAATCAATAATTAATTTGGCTAACAAATTGTATCCTTATCAAAAGCTAAAATGAATTGAACAAACTTTATCTTTTATTGTTATGGCCATTTTCCTGATAAATTTCAGACATTGCTTTGTTTGATAACAAATCCAAAACGAATAAGAATAATATTTTTCAGGATTAGAAGTGTTTATCAACAAAATCGCCGGTCACCCACTGGCTCAGAATGAACGGTGCCTTCACATGTTTCTACAAGATCCCACCATTGACAAAAATTATGTACCCGGCAAGATACGGAACACATAATATCCATCCATCAAAGTAAGATAATTTAATGTGAGTTTGAAACAATTCTCATTGTGTGCGACTACTTTAAAGTGCACCAAGTTTTAAATTTTCATATTTGCATTTACATATTCACAATCAACCAAAATATCTATTTAAATTCTCAACTGATCTACTTACTGGATATTAACCAAACAATTGTTTGTTCTCAGTTAGAAAAAAGTACTATTAGCCACTGATCAGCATCATAATAGTGTTACAATAGAAAATTGAACCAAATTCACTGGTTTATGAGAGAATTGTTTTAAGCTACATTTTGAATATTGTTGCTGTTTAGACTTAATCGAAACATTTACGGATAGATATGGTCTGGAATTTTCTATCAAATCAAAACTGCAATAACATTCTCGGAGTAACCCTTTGAATGCAAACTAATTGAGAAATAATCAAAATATTTTACAGCACAGCATTCCACAGATTATATTTTTAAAAAGTTTTCTAAACAAAACTCTTACCTACTCCATTTTATAAAAATGGAAGTGTGTGTGTATAGTTGGATGGATAATACTACTGTTTCCTGCATATTTAATTAGAACAAAATTGATTATAAGGTAATGTTATTGTTTATAACTAAGCAATATTATTGGAATTGTTAAAATTGTTTACATATTTACATCACTATGTATATTTCAGTGCTATTCATTATTGTTTGTGGATTGCCAGTATAAAAATTAAATAAGGATTTAGTTAATATTTCGTCATTAATTAAAGTAATATATTGTGTATTAGGTCCTTACCTATGAAATTGGCGTTTTGTATGGGAGGAACAAAAAGTCGAATTTTTTTTATATAGCATATTTATTTAATCAAAGTATGAGCCATTGTAATCTATGCACTTTTGCCATCTTATAGGTAGTTCATTGATCCCTTTACTAAAAAAACCATTCGAACGGGAATCAATAAAATCTTTGAAGGCGACTTGGACTGCCCCATCTGAGTTGAACTTTTTCCCTTGCAAGAAGTTATCCAAATTTCGAAAAAAATGGTAATCTGTTGGAGCAAGGTCCGGGGAGTACGGTGGATGCCTTAGAGATTCCAATTGAAGTTCTTCTAATTTGCTAGCCGTCTGTTGTGCAGTGTGTGGTCTAGCGTTGTCGTGAAGCAGCAGTGGCGTAGAGCGATTGACCAGCCTTGGTTGTTTAGCAACTAGCTTTTCCATCATGGTTTGCAATTGCTGACAATAGATATCTGCCGTAATCGTCTGGCCAGATTTGAGAAAACTGTAATGAACGACACCGGCGCTAGTCCACCAAACGCTTACAAGTAACTTTTTATTGGTCAATTTTCGCTTGGAGCAGGCTTTGGCTGGCTTGCCAGGGTCCAGCCATTGCGATGAGCGCTTCCGATTATCGTAGAGAATCCACTTTTCATCACAGGTAATGATTCGATTTAAAATCCCTTCGTTATTGTGCCGGTCAAGTAATGTAACGCAGCAGTTGACGCGCGTTTGCCGGTTTGCTTCACTCAATTCGTGAGGAACCCACCTTTCAAGTTTTTTAATCTTCCCAATTTGCTTCAAGTGGATTAAAACAGTTTTATCACTAACGCCAAAGCCTGCAGCTAACTCGGACGTGGTTTGCGATGGATCCGCTTCCACAATAGCCTTCAATTCTTCATTATCAACTTGGGTCTCCGGCCGTCCACGGGGCTTGTTTTGCAGGTCGAAATTTCCAGAACGAAAACGTTGGAACCAAAAACGCACTGTGTTTTATTTTGCGACACAACCGCCATACACATCATTAACCCTTCGAGCCGTTTCCGCAGCACTGGTGCCACGGTGGAACTCGTACTCGTAAATAACGCGATATTTCAAATTTTCCATTTTGTAAATTGAGCGATGCAAACAGAAAAAAGATAAGTAAAAAAACAAATGAATGACGGTTTACGAAACACAACTACATGTGGAAATAGCTGTATAAATTTGAATTTCGAATTCCTAACCAAATAGGAAAAAATTGTGATCAAAGTGGCCAGTACGACAAAACGCCAATTTCATATGTAAGGACCTAATATTACTGCATATTTTATATTTTAATCTCATAATTTTAATTTATGATTCATCAATAATTTCTGTATGAAATTTTATGTATTTATTGTGTATTATTAAATGGGTGTAGATGTATAGAGATCCGCAATGGGCACACAGTGACAAAAAAATATATGCTAATAATGTCTGGCCTTTGGCTTTGATGAAAAAATGTGTTGATTTTTACAATATAAATTGAGATACATGGTCAAAGAATATGTACTAATAACAGGGGAGGCATCTTTGCAACTAATAGCACCACTATTTTGGACAGGAACTTTTTATGCTATAGTTGCCCGTTTAATGGTATGACTTTGCCCACACAATAGACCGACACTGTTTGCCCAAATGCGCGATCCAGGCGGAAGTTGGATGGTAAATCTGAGATGTTATATAAGTATAGATAGTATAGAAATGTATTTCATTTGTCGTACCGGACTCACAGGCGTCAATGGTAATAGTTAAATGTAAATAAGAGGAACTGGTTTGCACTCATATCATTTTACATGACAAAAATACACCGTTGATTTATGAGCTGTATAAATTTGATGTGTCAAATAATATATCTCCTATCGCAAAATTGCACTGCGTTTTGCGAATTGCATAATGAGGGTAGTGAGCGCTTCCGGATTCAGTCTCTAAAACATTGATTAAATGAAGATCATCTTTGTCAATCAAACTTATAAATCCACAATTAAATTTTGTGTCGCCGAAATCGTCCAGTGAAATCGAGTAATGTCCTTCGACTGACCTCTGATAAGTGGATTTTATGTGAGTCAGTAGAAGCGAGTGGAATAAGCCCTGGCGTTCAACACCTATTAGGTGATGTCGTGAAACATGTCGCGCGACTTTCGTCCCCCAATGTGGTCGTGGCTTTGATGACGAGATTGATGCCCCAGTGGTATAGATGACCCGATTTTAGTTGTTTTAGTTTCGCAGATAAATTAGATTACTTTTTTCATATCTATCAAAAGAATATCTAACTCTTGCATGCAATGCTAAAATGAATTCAAAGATTTTGGAGGATAGATCTATTCTAAACTCAATTTATATGGGTCGGGCGGGCATCTATCACCTGTATGGGATAGATGTCCCAATATTTTGAGGTCCGCAAAAGTCCCTACATACTTTGAATATATCGAAGAAAACGTTTTTTTGTAGACAAAACTCCCAAGAATTTTTTTTCATAAATAAATTGTTTTGATTTTTATTATTTAAGTTATAGGGCGATTTCGAAAAGTGGGACATCTATCTCAGCTTTACCCTATATGAAATCTGTGTTTTCCGTTTCTTTGGCAAAGAGAATACCTGTATCTTTGATGGCGACTTTCCGGAATTGGATCCAAAACGCTAAAATGATATTAACAAAATAGTTTACTCGGCCCAGGATGTATTATTTTTGGTTTTCAAAACGTACGTCGTGTTGCCTTTGGTGTACAAAATTGGTGGATAATTTAGCAAAATTTCGTACGCATTACTGATGTATAATTCATCATTAGGTGATCCAAATATGACTGTTAAGTTACGCGGATATGGAAATAAATTGTGGATGTTTGTTGAACACCAGGTTAACTGATTACATTGTATTATGTTGATCATAATAGGTTAATGAAATAAATTTGCTATCATGTCATTGGTGGTTTTATTTTACTTCGCTACAGAGTAGCTCGAACCTGCACCTTTCGCAAGCCGGGTGATTGCTCTCCGTACACTGTACACTTACTCATCGGTCCGAATTTCTTTAAGTGCTCCTTAGGTTGCAATTGGGAGAGCAATCGCTCGGCTTGCGAAAGGTGCGGCTTCGAGTTTTACCTGTGGCAGTCCATTTTTAAGTATGTTTATCCGTTGTCTAGTACCCATAATACAAGCCCCGTTGCTTAATTTGGGACTAGAGAATTGGTGTGATTGTTGTGAAATATTTATTTATTTTATTATTATTTTTCTTTGTGTTCTATTTTCACAATGCTTAATATGATATCGAAGAACCACTGATAATTTCAAGACTTATGCCTTGGTGCAGTGGTCCACAGGTCGGACTTCTAAAACCAAGGGTCGCGGGTTCGATCCCCTCACAGTACAAGCATAAGTGTGCATGAACATGTGTGTTTGTATGGTCTGGGTGTTTTCTATGTAATATGTATTTATTTACAAAAAAAAAGTATTAAGTATATTTATCCGTTGTCTAGTACCCATAACACAAGCCTCGTAGCTTAATTTGGGACTAGAGAATTGGTGTGATTGTTGTGAAATATTTATTATTTATTAGTCCTTCATATAAATCACACGCACAATCGTTACAGGATGGATTTTTATCGCCCAACTGTGAAGACTGCCAATTTATACCGCGCCGCTTATGTTTGTACATAGCTTTTTTTTTAACGTCAGGGAAATGATGTTACGCATACCCACCAGCCGCGGGGGCAGTTGGGGGTTATGTGGAACTTCAGGCCTTAGAGATGTTTGAACATAGCTACCCTGACCCTTTAGTCAACGATCCTATTTTTCAAAGAACCAAATTGTAAATTAAAACAACTACATAACAAAAACAATATTTATTAAGTAAAATAACAATAAATCGGCAAGTTGTCGTTCAACTAAGGTCCACAGACTTGGTCTTCATGACGAAGCGACTGCGCGAGAGCGCCGACACCGACTCGTCCTGGCGCCACAACTTCTGCCCGCGGATTTCTATCTCCTCGCGCCATGCGTCTTGGGTTTTCCTGGAAATAGAGAGAAAAATACTATCGGTAACAGTGTAATGTCTTCGCGATTTTCTGTATTCTAGAATGCCAAAACACTAAAATTGGAGAGGCAAGCATTGCAAATATAAATATATAAACATCAACACCACATACATTGATCTGACTCCGTGGTAAGTAGCTTAATTGCTTGTATTACAAAAATCAGAATCAACAGTGGTTGACTTAAATAAATAAACACTTAGAACATCTCAGACTAGTACAAACAGACATCTTCATGCTTAAATTTTTGTACAGTGCGGGGATCAAACCCGCAACCTCTTGTTTTAATAAGTAGTCAACTTCTGAACCATTACACCAAAGTGGTAGACATGACTAAAAATCTAATTCTTTCATAAATGGATAAAAATGATATTTTTTTTTAATGATTAAGTGTTTTAAATGATTAAATGTGTATTTGTGTGTTGAACACAGACAGAAGCAAGTGGTCAATAATGATTGCTTGATTGCTACTGTGCCTTCACAAAATAAAATAAATATTGAGTTTGACTGCGGAACCAGAGAGAAAGTGGGCAGTTTCGACATTTTTTAGAATATCATCGTACCCCGCAAGATCTTCACATTGCAACAGTACTAAAAGTATACAAAACAGTGCCAACAAAATACCAACAAGTGGTCAATGAATGAATGAATGAAATTTATTATCTGCTCATGAATAAGGTACACTGAAGATGATCTATCAAGTTCAGTTAATTGCAACTGAACTTGATAGATGATCTTCAGTGTACCTTTCCGCCAACCCTTTACAAAGCCTAGATAAACTACGCAAGTAACCCGACCTGCATCTGTCCGTGAGCGGGCTGGTGTTGGGGAAGATGTTCTGCAGCAGCAGCACGCACGGCAGCACCACCACCGACAGGAACTGGATCTGCTCCGCCGGCTGGTTGATGCTGCGGCGCCGGTCCATCATGCTGAGCGGCGTGTAGCCCATCGCGCGCTCGCGGTCGCCCTGGGAATCACTCCAGAGATCCATTCTGTTGTCTGATGTTAGCCCCCGACGAGAAAGGTTATAGGTTTGAATCCTATGTCTGTTTGTGTGTATATGTCTGTTTGGATGTGTATATGTGTTTTTTTCTGTTTCTGTCTGTGGCATTATACGTAGGTCCCGAACGGATGGAACGACCGAACGTTATTTTATTCAAAAAAAATATTTATTTGAGCCGTTTATGGTTATAGCTGGTGAAAATCCGTCCGGCCCCTGAAGCTCACTCGGGGGTTTTTGGGGTTCCGTAGTCCGACAACCCTTATAAGATCGTTCAGTCCATCCTAGTCTGTCACAGCAGAATAGGTATCTTCTACGTTTATGGACTGATTTGCATGTAACACTTGGATCGAGCATACTTCACATATAGATCTCATTTTTAAAAATACGAAAAATTAAAATTACCCCTTTTTAAGGGTACCTCCCTATACATGTAAAGGGGGGGGGATGCATAAATTTTTTGAGTGCACCCCCTTGTGTGGGGTCTCGTTGAAAAAGACTATGAAAATAAGATAGGGTTTCCATACAACACTTTTTTATCAGCTTTACCATTTGCGAGTTATAACCCGCCAAAGTCATTTACACGGTGTAATTTCCCCCTGTAATTTCTATAGTCTTGAACCTATAAACTTCAAATCTCTCACGTAAAGAAACAGGCACGGAAACTCTTATTTAAAATTGTTTTCGGTATCCTGTGATGGATACTTTCGAAATTATAAATAATATAAAAATATATACTTTTTTCCAAAAAAACAGTAAAAAAATTAAAAACTTTTTACTGTTAGGACTGATTAAAACTTAAAATTTAATTACTTTTTAACCTGATATTGAAAAATGTATAGTAGCGATCCTTAATGTATATTTGGTGTGATTAAAACCTTTATAAATAAGGTTATGATAACAAATACTTTGTTCCACAGGAAGGCGGCCTTTTATTAGAACAAGAAAATTGTCAGAAGCTTGAAGAACCTTGGGTTTTTCGACTATGTCAAGTAACAGTGAAAGTGGAAATACCTGATTGTAAAACTCTTCATAGACCGATTCAGCAATAGATTTGGCTACTCCAAATGGCTTGCAACATCCCGATAGATCACTTGTTGTCATCAGGATACCCTGCAAATTGGCAATTTGTGTTTTCATTGCTCAGTCGAAAAGTGACAATCTAGTTAATTCTAATTGATCCTGTTCTTTTTATCATTGGTCTAGCCGTCAACCTCATCTTTTCCTTCATCTTTTACCGTCGAATAGGCCCCAAGGGAAATTCCAAACCAGAGATAAATCGCATTGCTCAACCATGACCGCCCTTACCTTCAGCATCTTCCTATGCGCGTTATCGCCCCAATCGAACGAGTGCTCCGCCACCAGTGGAGTCAACTGCGCTCGGATCTGGAAGTAGACCGCCAAATCCGTGCAGAGAATGTCGTACTTGATCTCCTCCATTATCTTTTGCCGGTCTACATCTGAGAGCTTGCCTAAGATGTTCTTGTCCTGTAAGAAGACGAAGAACAGAAGAACTTTAAGCTGTAATTTGCCAGAAATGGCTCGTGGAAAATCAACGCCTTTCTGGTACACAAAGATAGAGAGGTAGGCAATTATGATTATCCATAAGATACCTAGCTATTACCAGCAAAGTAAGTAAATACTGTGTATCGTGGATTGGGGTGACTTTGATCAATTTTGAAATTGTGATATAAAAATTAGCAACACTGGTTGCTAAGACGTCCCGCACCATGTGCACAGCCCGCGGACGGTTTAACCATAGACTAGATAGATATCTTCAGAACGTCCGAACTCTTCTTACTCTATGGTCAAGTTTTTACACACACACACAGACAGGAGCGTCTAAAGGATTCGGCTGACTAGTGTGCACAAAGCTTCATGCTGCATTTTGCGTTTGGAAACCGTACAACTAGAGTTTTATGACGATATGAAGTTGTTATCAATGTAAGTAACCCCAGGAATAACAGTAACCCCAATCCACGGTATGCAAGATTCAAGTAGCCAGGCGTGCATCATGTCCCCCCTGTGGGATCTCCACCTTGTCGTGGTGGGGGGGCTCAGTAACCGTGGCTTTGCCACCCACGGTGAAGCTAAGCGGGATCCAGGGAGGGGACGCTCCACGTGGGCTTGGGGAGGCCTGCGCAGGATGCGTCCAAGGGTGCGGGTGTGGGAGACAGTTTTGTCTGTCTCTCGCGGTCGGGTGCGGTCGCGGGAGGAGAGACGTCTCGGTGTGTCGTTGCCGTGCGGCCTATCTCCCGCGACCAAACGGGGGCGCACCGTTGGATGGCGCTGCGGTGGGGCCGCAGTGGAAGAGCAGATGCGGTGTGTCGTTGCCGTCCTCCCTATCCTCTGCGGCCGGGAGGTGGCGGAGCCCAACACCTTGCTCCGCCGCCAAGGAGTTTGTGGCCCTCGGGCTATCCGCCGGGGTGCCGTGGTGAATGCTCACGCGACCCCATGGCACCCCCCACAATGGCGGAGTGGTGGAATGCACTGTGGTTTTAGTGGGTATTACGGCCTTGCACACCAGCCGTTGAGTCCCACATACCCCCCTGCAGATGTGTGGGGGGCATGCGTATAAGCATTTCCACAGCGAGAAAAAAAAGGCGTGCATCATGTAAATCGTATGTTTAATGCTATCAGAACAATGTCGTTACAAAAACAAATTAATTTATTTACTGATTGAGGTAATTGGTCTCTAAAGGGGCCCCTCTGACTGTAGTGACTGTGAAATTGATATGATACACTGTTTACGGATTATTTTGCGATTCATTTACACCATTTCATTTATTTCTACCTGTGACCACGGACGCTGAAAAGGGTCCAAAATGTCAGGTTAAAATAAAACGTAAATAAATCGCGAAAAAATCCTTAAAAAGTGTATCATTTTATTGTCTACTGTTCGCGTAAACCGAAGAAACAAATAAATAAAATAAATAATTATTCCACAACAATCACGCCAATTCTCTAGTCCCAAATTAAGCTACGAGGCTTGTGTTATGGGTACTAGACAACGGATAAACATACTTAAATACTTTTTTTGTAAATAAATACATATTATACATAGAAAACTCCCAGACCAGTACAAACACACATGTTCATGCACATTTATGCTTGTACTGGCGGGGATCGAACCCGCGACCCTTGGTTTAAGAAGTCCGACCTGTGGACCACTGCACCAAGCGGTCTTCAAAGTGACTGTGTTTCTTGAGTTGATTTTCTCATCAGATGCCTGCAATATTGCTTTAAGTCTTTTTTCCAAGCATTATCTTTTTAAAATGGTTAAGATGGTTACCTCAATAATCTTCTTAGCCAAGAAGTAATGGTGGTATTCCAGCATTGAAGACTTGTACATCTGTGCGAGCGGATGCTTGCAGAGCGAGAGGAAGTTATTGTTGTACCCTGGATGGTCGAGGTCGTGGCAGAGTCCTGCGAGCATCAGGGCTACCGTCTAGAAGGATGGGGCATTGGGGCAAGTTATATTGCTTCTGTTTTTTTGGTACTGAGAATTCTGTACTATGCAATTTTTTTATTGTCCTACAGTGCTTGTATCTGAACTTCAATATGAGTTTTTTTATATTTTTATTTAATTTCTGCACAAACATGTGCACAATGGTGGACTTAATGCCGAAGGCATTCTCTACCAGTCAACCATAGGGCCAGGCAGAGAAAATTCAAGCGGTGCACATAAAGTAAAAAGGAAGAACAAGCAATGAATGAGACGATAGTAAAAAAAAATTGGTTGCCTGTAAAGTCGGTATACGGGCGAAAGTTTTACGTGACAACGACTTTGAGTGGTAAAATAATTTTAATGTGAATATTCATTCGTATAACATGAACCGGTGTGTATGCCTATCTCTCTCACTCTCTCTCTCTCTCGCTCTGTCTCTCTCGCTCTGTCTCTCTCGCTCTGTCTCTCTCGCTCTTAGGCGGGTTAACTGTGCTCGAGTGGAAGGGACGCGTGCCTTTCACTTTTTATGTCTGTCTCACTCGCTCTTAGGCGGGCTAACCATGCCCGAGTCGAAGGGACGCGTGCCTCTCACTCGCTCTCATTGTGAGCGCGGAACGTGAGCGGAGCGTAACGCAGTTTCTTGAAGTGTCACCCGGCAAGCCAATTTATAAGACGTTGTCACGTCAAAAACAACGAAAAATACGAACTGACAAACCAATCACACGGAAAAATATGCTCGTATAGGCGTCTATCGAATAAATAGCGATCTTGATCGAAAATATTTGACACACAGTTATTAGCAACATTTGCAAACTATCGAATAAAAATCTTACCTCAACGAAGTCGAAATATCCCGTGTTGTTCGTAAGAATCAGGTACATGGTGTGAGTGAAACAAAACGCATGCTCCGCGTTGTGGTACGGGTTGTTGCGGTAGCACCTGGTGAAGAACCCAGCAAGGTAATGATAATAGTCCTCCTGGCCGATTTCGACCACGGCGGCCAATCTCAACAGAGATCAGCCAACTACGCGGGAGATATTGTAGTGCACAAGTGTGAGCGCAAACAAATACACAGGTGCACTCACTGTTCCATCACTCTCAAAGTTCGGTGAGACGGCAATCCGACATTACCGGAGAGAGATCAGGCGCAGGACCAAGGGCTTAACGTGCGCACCAAGGCACGGGGGTGTAACCCCGCAAGGTAATTTGTATCACAAAAGAAACTAATAAAAATTAAGTGGCTCGCCATCATTGCATACAGGGTACTCGCCAAGGGTGGCCATAAACTCAGTAGCCAACCAGAAAAAGAGCAGAGTAGATTTGAGCTTGAAAACTACGTCAGTATCATAACGGTACGATAAAGAAGTTAACGATGATATTTCGGCTCAGCTGTATGTACAACTTGATTTAAAAAGTTGCAAATGTGGTGTAAAAGGTCCCGTTTACCTTAGTATAGTGAGCGCAAAGTCAGCCAGTTGATGCCTCTCAAAGTTTCGGTCTGCAAACGTCTCCATATACATATAGCACACAAGACCAGGCATCTCTTCTCTGCTACCCTCGCTAATGTGGTAGTCGAAGCTGGAACATAATGTTTACGGACGTATATAGTGAATGCCTTTCTATCCTGAAAGCTGTAAGTGCTAAAACACACGTCTCGTAGTGTCATTAATGATTTATCGTGATAAGCATTCAAGTTGCAAGATTAATGTTTTTTGCAGTAGAAAAAAAACTGTCTTACTGATACGTCACGTCACATCAGCAGACAGCAAATGTGGAATTGTGACTTGTGAAGGGCACATAGCTCGGATAGGTGCCAGCCTCTGGGGTGTTATAACGAGGGCAATGTGGACTGGGAATTCAACATTATTATTTGAAATTGGATTGCTTTTTAGGCCATAGCAAGGTCGCCATGTAGGTATCGTATATCTTCACCAAGGGGTGAGCATGAACAACTATCGTAACATATTTGTAGCGTTCACCTATCGTTAACTTGTCAATTTGTATGGAGAAACTGACAGTTTCTGACGTTTGGACGACACGAATAGGTTACGACAATGTTCGTGCTCACCCCACAGAGTGAGTACACAAAACTGTTACTAAATTAAGTAGATTGTACATTTGATTTTGAATAAATATATGCTAAAGACTTACGTTTTAAAGTTATTCGGCGGCAAGACAATCCCATTCGTTTCCATCAGTTCGTCGAAGTCGTGGCGACACGGCCTTAGGTGGAGCTGCATCAGCTCGTGGTACACTTTATTCATGTTGTCCTGTGAAAAAGCAGATTTAAGACAAATTCATCCATATTTTGCTTCCTTCACTTGGTGGCGACAAAGAATAAGACCATTTTCTTGTACAAGTGTCTGTAGTCTGTCTGCATGTCTGAAGAAGAAACTATCAACTGGCAATGGCAATAAACATCATACATTTAAACTCTCTATTAGCTAAGTCTCCAGCTAATACTAACAACGTAGGCTATGAGATCCTGAAAATTTTGGCTTAGATAGAGTGTGTGTTGGTACGGTTGATACCGTACAAATACTTACATGATATATCTTCTTCTGCTGCATGTTGTAGAAGTGCACTATGAGAGAGCAGTAGCTGACAAACACGTTGAATATCATCTCATCTTCTTCGCAAAAGGGTTGAGCGTTTGTTTTATTCGTCAGCTGCACCACACCTGGTCAAAGGGTAATCAGAGTTAAGAATCAAAAAGAGGTTACTGAACTAAGAATACGCAGATATACCTTCCTAGATTCGGGATTTGAATAAGAATCTTTTGGTAAAAATTCAGTGTCATATAACCAGTTAACAAGTTACCTCATGCAAAATTCATATTCAGAGCAGAGGCGACTAATTGCCTATCTACCTCTTGCTAAAGAAAAAGTCTCAACCCCCATTTACGAAGTACAAGTAGGTAACTACTTAGTATAAGTTTACTAAACGGAGGAAATTAAAAACAACCTCTTGCCGCTAAGGTAGATCGAAACCTTGCAATAGCAGCTATTAATTGCCCTTGCTGAGGCTTAAAAAACTTCACTAGTTCCTAACCGACAACTCCATGTTTATCCGTAATCGGCGAGACGAGACACGACCGAACCACGGTGCCGGTGGTGGGGTCTATCTCTTTAGTGAACCTGGGATCTTTGTACGCGTCGCGCACGTTCAGTGCCTCGCCGGTCCTTGCTACTAATCCTGCGGGGGTTTGCTCTTGGCTTAGGCTGGAAGGAGGAGTTTGGGATTAGGAAAGAAAAGGTGGTGGGGTCTATCTCCTTAGTGAACCTGGGATCTTTGTACGCGTCGCGCACGTTTAGCGCCTCGCCTGTCCGTGCTTCTAATCCTGCGGGGGGTTTGCTCTTGGCTTAGGCTGGAAGGAGGAGTTTGCGATTAGGAATAAAAAGGGTCTGGGTGGATCGTGGTACCTGGTGGTGGAAAGTTTAGTATGAAATCCTTTCAATTAGAGATGGGCCGAGTAGTGGTTTTACCGAGAAACGAGTACCAAGTATTACTCGTTGACCGATCTTGTTTTAGGACCTCAAATCAAACCGAGTAACTCGGCCGAGTACGAGTACTAGAAAAACCACCGGAACGCCGAGTACCGAGTACTCGGCCCATCTCTACTTTCAATGTTATTAAAAGGTTAGATCCCACCGCCAATCGTTGATATACCCTTTATTATCTGTAAAAACGGTCTGCTTCCATAGATTTTGTATGGGAATACAAAAACGTGACGTTACGGTAGTGTATCAGAAATCGGAGTCAATTGACCGATTTTTTATTAAATTATGTGTGTTTACAAATTGGTTTCTACTGCTTTTTGGAAATATATTGGTTGTATTAACTTCATTCGGGCTATGTTTTTTTAACGCCATGGTCTTGAAAATATTTAAGTAGGTCTCATCATGCCTACTACATTAAGTGTTAGACCACACTACTGGTGCTTTATACTTGGCAACCATCCAAAACTTACAAGATTAAATGACGTAAATTAAACATAGTTTATACACTATTAACACTAATCATCGTGATGGATGACCGGACAAAATAGTTATCATTATGGGATTTCAAGATTATTCCAATAGTATACCAGTAGTTGCGTATCCCTTAAGTTACTCTGAGTATAGACGACGGCACGTAGACGTGCCATTGGGGTATGGGATAAATTTGTGGCCAAGCGGCCACCATCATCTTCATATCCTGAACTGATAAGTAGGCGGACTATAAGATCCTAAGATAATAAAAATAAAAAAATAATTTGTTTCAACGAACACACCTATTACCTAGCCCCAAACTAAGCGTCAGCTTGTGCTATGGTGAATAGAATAACGCATATAAGTACATTAAATACAACACCCATGACTCAAGCACAAATGCTCCTGCTCATCACACAAACATTTGCCCCTAGCAGGATTCGAACTTCGACGGCCGGTTTTGTAGTCTGGACCTCAGACCACTAGACCAAAGCTGTCGTCAAGATGACCCAACTTTTTGTCTCTTAGTAAATTAAAATAAAAGGTATTTATATACAAGGTGTAACAAAAAAACCCCGTTATAACTGAAGGGTGTTGTTGTGCCCGTAAACCTGAACAACTTTCGCTAAGAAACCTAGGTCGAAATCTCAAAAAATCTTTTGGCTCTCCCATAGTAAATCGATCAGCTGATTGGCAATTTTGTATTGAAGGTTTTGAGATTTTGACCAAGGTATCATTGGGAATGTTGTGCAGTTTTCCGGGCACAACAACACCCTTCAGTTATAACGGGGTTTTTTGTTACACCTTGTTAATGCAGGAATGCATACTTGATTTTGACCTTCTTTTTCGGCATGGTGGTCTTCTCAGCAGCCCAGCCGTCGTCCCACATGTCGGCGAGTATGTTTTCGCCAGCCTGCTCCTTGTCCACGATGAAGAAGCTGCTCCTCATGGCTCCCATGAAGGATTTTACCACAGCCTGGTGGGTAAGGCGAGTTAGTGTGCATTGACGCTGAATCCACGGCGGGTCGGGGTCTTGGCGGGTGCAGCGAGCAGTTGTGTCAAATGGTTTTACTAGTCACGAAAAAGTAAAGTTCCTCCTAGCCGATTTCGACTAGGTACAGCAGACAATCTGAACAGTGGGGTAAGCACGAACAACAATCGAAACGTATTCGTAGCGTTTACCTATCGATAACTTGTCAATTTGTATGGGGAAACTGTCAGTTTCAGACGTTTGGACGATGCGAATACGTTACGATAATGTTAGTGCTCACCACACTGAGATCAGCCAACTACGCAGTAGATATTATAGAACACAAGTGTGTAGGAACGCAAACAACTTGACTCTCAAAGTTCGGTGAGACAGCAATCCAACATGACCGAAGAGAGATCGGGCGCAGGAGCAACGGCTAACTAGTCACTAAAGTATGGACGCAAAGGCGCATTTTTATATGTTTAATATTTTCGCGCACGCCGTCGAAACCGCGCTAGGCTCACTAGGCTCGCTATGTGAACCCACACTTTAGAAAAGCCGATTGCTATTGTGTTAATTTGATAGTATATTTCCATTGTATTTAGCATCAAATGCTGAGCAATTGATGTGAAAAAAATATACTTATGCAAACATCATATGCACCGACTGAAGGTTATGCACTCAATCGTGATAATTTGTGATGCCAATACGTATTACCGATAAATAACTTGATCGTGCATCCATCATGGATGCATTGCGAATTATGGAAAATGCGCTTACCTGATGTTAATGTTAATAATTAATAGCCACTATAAACAATGGCTATAAAAAAGCGAGAAAAACCCGCTAATGCACAATATTAAGCCCGAAAACAATAGCAGGAAATGTCCCATTTGATGGTCGCGTTTCAACTTCTCGGACTATAGTTGCGGAATGTTGATGTCATGTCTTCCCAGCAAGGAATATAGTACTCTCTACCGAGTTTCCAACGAACCAACATGTCAGTGAGCATGGAGTTAATAGACGCCTTTTTCAAATGGTCTCTAATCTAGAACTTTTCTGCCTCAACGGCCGTCAATTCTTTGCGCTGTGTCCTGCCCATTGCACGTAAGCTTAGCCTTCTTTTGTTCGACTAAAATTGTGCGTTAAGCAGGCATACATAACGTACCAGCATGTCAGTAAGCATGGTGTCAATAGACGCCAGATCGCAGAAGTAGCTGTCCAGCAGCGACCGCAGCACGTTGTTCAGGTGGCCCGTCTTCTGCAGCGTGATCCGAGCCTGGGCCTGGTGGACTGCGGCCCCCACCCAGCAGGCTATGCTAACCACTGTGTGGTCAGCATATCGATATCGTCATCAGAATAAGCCGAAAGACATCCATTGCTAAACATAGGCCTCCCCCAAAGAACTCAAGGTCGATTGACGTCAGTCGCCTGCATCCAGTTTGACCCTGCGATCTTTATAAGTTCGTCAGTCTATCTTGCTTAACGCTGCGCTCTTTATCAAACGGTCTCTAATCTAGAACTTTTCTACCTCAACAGCCGTCAGTTATGTGCCCTGTGTCCCGCTCATTGCACGTGAGCTTAGCCTTCTTTTTGTTCTACTAAAATAGTGCGTTACACAGGCATCCAAAACGTACCAGCATGTCAGTAAGCATGGTGTCAATAGACGCCAGATCACAGAAGTAGCTTTGCAGCAGGGACCGCAGCTCGTTGTTCAGGTGGCCCGTCTTCTGCAGCGTGATCCGAGCCTGGGCTTGGTGGACAGCGGCCCCCGCCCAGCAGGCTATGCTGACCACTGTGTACACTGTGTTCTGTAGGAAATTGCGAAGAATTTGCGAATTACCAGACGACATCAGGCAGGTGCAAGCACTGCTTTTCCAACAGGCTATGCATAAACGACTTTGAATTCTTGGAATGGAAATTAAGGGATAGGTAAGAATTAAGAGAAAGAACAGCATAGGTTTAATATCATGTTTCTAGATATATAACTGACTATTATCGAGACTAGCATCGCAGAATCCAATTGGCACCGTACTCCCTTATCAAATCATCTTTTTACATGGGTGTCCTAGGTAGATAGTGACTACACACGAATATCAAATGCTCTCTTAACTACAAAATATCAATAACTTTCCATAAAAAGACCCATAATGAGCCAGGAAAGCAGCTGATGAGCTTCAACGGCTAGACGGATTTTGAACAACCATAGCTAAGAACCACCGTGACTAAATTGTCTTTCAAATGGAGAAAATCGCTTTGAAATCGGTCCATCCGTCCACCCGGGACCTACTATGCCACATACAGACACACATAAAAACTGTTAGATTAAGGTGGGTGTACATTGTGAATGGCAAACACTGGCCATATTTGGTGTTCTATATGTGCGTTGCAATCGTCTGCACATGACAGACAGTAGTTTATGTCATATTATATCGTGTCATGATGAGACATGTTTTGATTCCGGTTGATAGCTTGATAGATACACGACGTTTGTACCAATTTATTTAATAGTTATAATATTATTAAATGTTTGTTCTCCCAAATTAAAGTGATAACTGCCGTAGCCCCTCTGCTTTTAATTATAATCAACAAAAACAATATTTTTCTTCAGTAAAATTCTCACATCAGTATAAGGCTCCGCATACGTCCTAAACAGCTCCAGCACAGCGTAGCATTGTCCATCTGGCTTGATGATGGGCATACACAACGCCGTCTTCGCGTCTACCCACTTGAGACCCTCGGCGAAGCGCCTGTCACGCTGAACATCTTCGAGGAGAAGAAACTCCTTGGTGAAGGCCACGTGGGCTGCTGCCACTTTGCCTTCCCCTGTAGATTAAAAAATAGTGTAGACACAACTGTCTAGTAGACATAAGTTACAAGTACCTAGACATCAACATGTCCACTTATAACTGACTTACTGTGGTCGAAGTGGTTGATTTGATACCTATTATGCGTGACTGAGGTCTAACTGAGCGGGATGTCAAATGTGTGAACTGAAGGAGTAATAGGGGAAGAGCGGACCCCGGACGCAATATTGGTCGCAACCGGGAACACTTTTTTTTAAATAATATATAATATAATATATATCTTTATTTGGCAGAAGAAATCAGATAAATAGTGTACATGAGCTTAAAAATAGAAAACACTAATTAAATTGGTAGAAAACTAATTGATACACAAAAGCCTCTGTTGCCAAACTAGGATTCATAGATCCTGTATTTCGGCAATCAGCGCTTCTCCACCTCGATTAGCCTTTCACAGTTAACAGTCTATGCTTATTTTATATAATACAACTATTTTTACTTATAAGTGACTAGCTGACCCGGCAAACGTTGTTATGCCATATAAATTATTATCACTAAGGTGTATGAAAAATAGATGTTGGCCGATTCTCAGACCTACTCAATATGCTCACAAAATTTTATGAGAATCGGTCAAGCCGTTTCGGAGGAGTATGGCAACGAAAACTGTGACACGAGAATTTTATATATTAGATAAAGATACAATTTAAGAGTACTCTTAAAGTCACATTTTTACATTTCATTTATATTTGCACTAGGATGGGATGACGAAAAAGAAGAGGAAACCTTACTGGTAGTGTAGTTTTGGGGCATGGTAATAATATTACCGTGGTTGGGGTTAGGAATGAAAAAGAACGAATCAACTAACTTTTTTATAGATCTTATATTTTGACCTTAAGTAAAATAAAAGTACCTAGAAAGGTAGGTGGTAGGAGCAATACAAACCAATAGGTATGTTCACTTCATGGCGTTCTGATGTTTTCTTACTATGAGGCATGAGAACGATTTCGTTTTTCACTGCGTCAACTACATACACGAAAACGCCTGTAATAACATTAATCATGATCACGTATTGGCTTCTTATAAACAAAAAAAGATTACTTTGTATAGTTTATAAGTCCAGTAGGGTGAGCACGAACATTATCGTAACGTATTCGTTTCGTCCAAACGTTTAAAACTGACACTTTCTTCATACAAATTGACAAGTTGACGATAGGTAAACGCTAATACGTTACGATAGTGGTTCGTGCTCGCCCCACAGAAAAGTTTATAGGAGTTACCTGAACTGTTAGTAACAGTCTTCAATACCATAGCAGTTTCATACAGTAAAGAATCAAGATCAACAGTGTCTTCCAAGAAGACGTTGAACCTATTCATATCCAGATATCTGCCTTCCTTGGCCTCCTCATCTTTCAACCCTTTCCTCTCAATCTGAGCGTAGGGAGCGATCACGCGGCGAGTCACCTTATCCAGCTTCTCAGAAGGAACAAGAAAATGAGACTGCACCTTCGATATATTCCCAGTTATGGTCTTTCTACTCACATTATCTTCTTCATTCTGATTTATAGTATCCAATCTACTCTTTGTAGATTTCACATTCTTGGGAGTAGGATCATGCATGTTTTGTTTTTTTGGATTTCAATAAAAACACAATTTACAAAAATGCTGCCTTTATTTGACAAGAGGCATAAATTTGATTGATATTAATTTCTTTTTTCATTCATTTTTGACACATCAATATAAAAGCAGGTTATAATTAAATCTATGGGAGCAATCTATATATATAAAAGAAAGTGGTGTTAGTTACACTATTTATAACTCAAGAACGGATGAACCGATTTGGCTGAAAATTGGTGGAGAGTTAGCTTAGAACCAGGACACGGACATAGGATATTTTTTATCCCCTTATCAACCGCGATTTGGAAATCAAAGGGATTCCGTGCAGACGAAGTCGCGGGGGGCCACTAGTACACAAATAAAACTCCATTCTGTTGAGAATTACAAGTAGGTTAATACAGTAAATAGGGAAATAGTACTGTGTTTTGCAAAAGGATGAGAATTTTGAGCATAATATTTACAAAATTATGTAAAGTTTTGAAACCAAACAAACAGTTCTGTCCATAAACATTTGAAATAATTTTAAACATACTGCACAGTTATACTTATAGTAAAGTTAAAAAAACATTCAACAATGTACCTTATCATTTGACATGACACATTACATAGAAGTTTCCTAAAACTTAAGGCCATGTGATTGGTTTTTTTTCTTTTTTTGGAGGTGGACTTTCTGATGCTTGTGTTGTCTGAAAAATAGCCATTTTTTTTTAAAACACCTTACATTCATATCCGTAGCTGATTTTACTAAATAATGGCAGGTTTCAATGTTCTATCTACCTTTGGCTGAAAGTTACACCTCTATAATAATAATATACAACAACATCACATACATTGATCTGACTCCACGGTAAGTAGCTTAAGCACTTGTGTTACAGTTATCCGAATCAACAGTGGTTTTACAAATACAGTGGAATCCGTTTATAATGACATCGAAGGGAATCGACAAACACGTCATAATAAGCGGACGTCATACAAAGCGTTTTGTGAAAAAAAACATTTTTGCGTAAATATTTATGTATGTGTTTTAATAGAAAAGTATAGTGTAACTAATGAAATCAAAATTGCACATTTATTACGTACACATGATACACATACAAGTGTATTTTTTAATGAATAAAATCTGTAATTTTTGTCTGCTTTATTTTCATTTTATTGTAAAAAAATACCTAAATGAAAAATAATGCGTGACCTTCAAGCGTCAATTACTCACTGAGATTCAAAACAAAAACGAGCCATGTGCCGAACGTCGTCGGGAATCAACGAACATTACCGAAGGTGTAAACATGATACTTTGCAATGTAATGTATCATATTGGTCATTATAACCGGACATAATTTATTAAATATGGGTCATAATAAGCGACATGTCACTATAAGAGAAGTCATTATATCCGACTTTTTTGTAAAGAATTTTATATGAAAACAAAACTTCGTAGTGTAATTACGTCATAATAGGCGGTTGGTCAATGTAAGCGGAGTCATAATAAACGGATTCTACTGTAAACTAAAAAAATACATATAACACCAATACCAGTACAAACAGACATGTTCATGAACACAAATGTTTGTACAGTGCAGGGATCGAACCCGCAACCTCTTGGTTAATAGTCAACTTTTTGACCATTACACTGAAGTGGTCATCAAATCTCTGTCAGTTTAATACTTTTTGCTATGTGTGGTTACTGGTTACAGCCATTTGTTTGAAACTGGCAGCAATTTTTTTTCAGTCAAAGGTTCTTATATAGAATATTGAGACCATGCAACTAATAATAATAATACTTACAGAGTCAATAGACATTTTTCTTTTCCAAACCATAACTTCAGGCGCAGGTTGTGTCTTAATATCTAATTTGATTCTCTTCAAATGTCCAGATAACAAATCTGGTGGAGGTTTTATTCTATCACTTTTCTCTAAATGCGTCAGTTTTCGGTTTTGATTATTATTTATGGTATTTAACTTCACCACAGGTTCTGGGCTGGCAGGCCGAGCTTTATTCAACATTTTCCCGCGTCCGGTATCCCTATACTTTCGTTGACCGTACGGCACGCAAAAGTTATGAAATACATCCAGTAATTCATCCCTTGGCATACTCTCGAGGTTGGAAATGTTGAGATGTCGCTGTGAATGAAATAATCAAAGATATATTTAAACTATTCACATTGTAACATCATAAATAGTAAATAAACGCGACCAATTTACATACCTCTTTCAGTATGTATAAAAGTTGCTCACTGCTGAGCAGTTCTGGATGTAATAACATTTCACACGAAACTGCCATTTCCTTCTCGTAATAACATTACACAATCCGTATTATAAAATCTTGATTTTGAATATATTTATTTCTGCGGTTTTTATTTACAAAATTACATTTCAAGAACCAAACCAAAACCATTGACAGTGACATTGACTGATGACAGTGACAGCCACAGTCGCCACAGAACAGCTGACCGATGAGTCCGGAAATGTTAGGACGAGATTAAGTAAAGCGGTGATTATGATCTTGTATAAAAACATTACTTTTTAAGGATTTCAATGCTTTAAGACTCTGGCAAACCAACGCGTTCGCATGTGGAAGTGAATTTCTACGGAAATACTGCGAAACGAAACTTCTGGGGTTCTCTAGTTTTTTCGCAAAGAATTTTCGTACCGTTTCGGTGGATCTTCTGGTAATTTGATTCTACTTCAACACATACATATCTAGTTCCTACTATAGAATTATGGTTGGAAATAGCAGAAGCGAAATGTATCAGATTTCTCGTTGTTTCGGATTCGCATGCTATTGCGTCGGTGTACTAGAAGCCTAACAATACATAACAATCAATTTTATTACACCTACAAACAGAGGCAAAAAATTCTGTTATATACTTATTATAACTAATCTGTGGTGGGTGGTTAAAAACGGTACGTTATGTTACACGCATCACGTATATAACATACCGTACCGTTGCTTTAAGTGTTCTTTGCTTTAATCTTCTTTTTGTGTTTACCTAATGCAAAGAACCTACGATCGAAACAAATCTTGGAATTTATGAATTCACTTATTTATTTTGTTGAAAAATCTAAACCATTTTATTTAATGCGTGTTTTCTAGCAAACAGTGTTCTGAGTTTGTGATTGATTTAATGACCTCATTTCGACATTCTTCAACTACAGTTGATCGTTTTGTTGGCATTATGTAGGCTTTTATGTTGTTATGTTGGCTTTTAAAATAACTTTTAATACCGTTATTTAATAAGCCGTCCCTCCACTAGCACTTATTTTTAAACTTTTTTTAGTTGGCTATGGAAGAATGGCTGCTGTCATGTCATAGTTCGGTGCTGTCTGTCTGTCATTTGAGTGGTGCTTCGATTGTTTGCTTTACTATTTTCATAATTTTATTTTGGACTCTCTGTAAGCAATTTATCCACGATAAGTTTACACAATTAGCAATAGTAAAATTACCTTACGTTTTACAGCCCGCGCTTCGCATTCGCCGGTAGTTCAGTATTAGCGTCTTATAATTTTTATGTTTTATTTTCAAAATAAAAGCGATCAGCCCTAAACAGTTTACTGTGTGTAAAATTATAAATAGTAAAGTTCCGCCGTGTTGTGTATAAAATTCGCAAATGCCAATTGCCATTGAAATATCGATGACAAAATTCGATTGGAGGTGTGCAAAACCGCGGTGGGAGTATGTTGTTTCTGGGTGCCTTGGCGATTGGTATGGTGACTGGTCTCCAGAATGTCACAACAACAGAGTTGGCGGTCAGTGACGTTACGGAGGCGGTGGGTGCGGAGGGAGTTAGCGAGATGGGGTTGCTGGAGACGACGCGTCTGTCGGGGACGCAGGGCGGCGATTTCGTGAACGTGACGGTCCAGGAGCGGCCGTCTATGTGGGGCATGTACCTGAACCACTGCCCTAAGTGGCGACCGATCAACCACGTGTTTTTCCAAGTTGCGAACATATTCTTCCTCCTTGCTTTCTTAGCCCCTCACACACCTACTGGCCTGATATGGATGCGAGTGGGATTCGTCCTCGGTTGTGCGTTCTTAGGAGTCTGGGGCTGGACCATAGAGTGCTATTTGGACGCTGTGCTGTGGAACAGTGCATTTATTGTGATAAACTTTGTGTACTTCTCTGTGCAGTTTTATTTGTTGCGTCCTATCAAGTTCCACAAAGACATTGAAGAGGTGAGTTTGAATACTTATTATTATAGCTTGTTTCTGTTATGAATAGTCCTCAAGGGTAAAATCCTCCTCCTTCTTCCTTCCTGAAAGGAAACTACAACTTTAATGTGAAAAAGGTAATATTGAATTCCTGCATCCTCCCAAGATTGAATACTTAGTTTTTACTAATTACGTAGGTATTGTTTGTGTGTTCTATTCAAAAACTATTTCTATTTCTCTGGATAAATTAGTCCTAATAATAGTAGTTGAAAAGCAATGCCTGCTTCCTAAAAATATTATCCTTTAAGCATTTACTTGAGTGGACTTCTACATAATAGATATGTAAGCATATTCTTTAGTTACTTTTACACGCACTAAAAACAGCTCTTACTAAAATGATTTGGTAATGAGTAATCATAATTAGGAGATTGGTTGTCTCCTCCCTGTGCATTGGAATGTCATTACTGTTATCTTAATTTAAAAGTAATTAAGCATTTACAAAGACTCTCATGGTCATCACATGATAAAAAATGAGAATAAGAAAATAACAGCTGTTATCAAACCATTGTTCCTAAATTTATGAAGCTTTATAACACAGCCTTATCACATCATTTTGCAAGTCAAACATGTAATGTAAATGTAAAAGGTTTATAAGATTTATGTTATCACTCTGCTAATATCACATCATGTCATTACAGCCTGTCATTTGATAAGCAAATTGTAAGGTCAAGGAGCCTTATTATAAGGGGAGCCATTAATAAAATGGAAGGTGGGCAATTTTATTTTACAAGCATGGCCATGTAGTTAGACAATATGTGTGCATAATTAAAACCTAATAGATTTTACTTCAAATTTCAGGTACCCAGAGCACTTTGTTTTATATTTGTATTGTTATCTATAGGGCTATATTATTATTATAGTATTTATATGTTATCTACTATCAATTTATTTGTAAATCAATGGTTTAGTTTCAAAATTGATTATTAGGGGAAAGAAAAAAACAGAGTCACTTACTATTATTTAAATGTTCTCTTCACTAATTGGGATGATGACACCTATCTTAAATATTGTCAAGAACATGGTGTTTAAAAAACATAGCCCCTATGAAGTTAATACAACCAATTTAATTCAAAAAAGCTGTAGAAACCAATTTTTAAACACACAAAACTCAATAAATATTCGGTCAATTGACTCCGATTTCTGACACATGACCGTGACGTCACAATATTTATTCCCATACGAAATCTATGGAGGCAGACCGTTTTGACAGATAATAAAAAGTATGTCAACGATTGGTGGTGTCGTCTAGCCAATTCTCATCACACTAATATTTTTAATGTGAAAGATTGTTTGTTTGGATGATTGTCCGCCAATCACGCTGAAACTACTGAATGGATTTTGAATTTGTATACAGACAGGGTATATGCTGACTTAGGTGATAGGATACTTTTTGTCTCGATTAAAGGCTCCCTAGTGTATTGTGTATGGCTAGTGATAAAAAAACAAAATAATGCCAGGAAAATCTTAACGGAAGATAACATTAAAATTTCACGAAAAAATAACTAATGAGAAGTTGTTAAGATGCTCTACTGAAGAGTTTACTCTGAACATCAACTTAAAAGTTGCAAAAAAAAACTAATCATAGGTGTACACACACAGAAATAATCGTAAAAAACAAGACCAAACTTGATAAAACCATCTACGCCGGTTTGTCGAAAGTCTAGTATGTCGAATCGATCTGTTTTGAGGCTAGTGCATTTTGAACACACGCGATTGCTGTTATCGCTTGATTGTCTGCTCTAAATACCTGCAAAGTAAGTGCACAGGTTAAACCGCTAGTTTTAATCGAACTGCATGGAAAAATGTGAGGAAAATAGGAAATGCTACCAGAAATCACACGCCAGCAATCTATCTTATCATCTTTTAAAAGTACAAGTAGAAAGCCAGCTTCATGAAGTTGCAGCAGACGACATGTCGTCGCGACAGAACCCAGAAGGGTTTCTATGTGCTTGTATATCATACAAGCCAAAAACACCCAAAAAAGCAAGCGATACGAAATTATCGGCACGATTCATACAATCACATAGAAACCAGAAGTGTCGTGACGACATTTCGTCTGCTGCAACTTCATGAAGCCCGCTTCGAACTTGTGCCTTAATAGGCTAGATGACACCACCAATCGTTGACATACTTTTTATTATCCGTCAAAACGGTCTGCCTACATAGATTTTGTATGGGAATACAAAAACGTGAACATGTGAACAATCACACCAATTCTCTAGTCCCAAATTAAGCTACGAGGCTTGTGTTATGGGTACTAGATAACGGATAAACATGCTTAAATACTTTTTTTTGTAAATAAATACATATTATACATAGATAACACATTACCATACCATAGCCCCTATAGCTGTGTTTTTTAAACGCCATGGTCTTGAAAATATTTAAGATAGGTGTCATGATGACACCCATCTTAATTAATACCCAATAAGCCTATTGTGAAAATGTTTTTTTTTTATATTCGGCGGGCCAAAACATCAACAAGTACTTTTCGCATCTTTCTCATTCATCTGTTGTTCCACCAATCAATATACACTTTAGGCAGATATCTGGAACTTATAGCCATAAAAATTCGAACGTAAAGCGGTCAGGCATTATTTTCTTTACAATAGTAGTTCAGCGCTAATGGTAAGATAGTTATCAATTGTCAATCACATGTCTCAAAGCCTAGTGTTTACGTATCAGATCGTGTCTTTTGAATGAATCATATTGGTTTCGAAAGCCAATAGACATAGTATGCGAAGGTGCGTGCAGCAAGCTAAGTCATGTCTCGAGTCGTTGACAAAAGACTTGGCGATTCACAAGTTGTGACGATAATACTTTTCCGCATTTACTTGTCATGAATCGCACTTTCGCACTTGATTGATAACGATACATTCAGTGATCGATCAGGCTTTTCATAGATAGCTTTGTAAGTAATATATCATGGTGGTGTCTATCGTAGATAAGTTTGTGGTAATGATATAACTATTCTTGTTCGCACAGTTTACATTAAGTTAGTTACTACTAACTTAATGTAACCTGTGCGAACTTGTAATGTAACATACTTTTTAATAAAGAAAAAGTACATACTTCCGTAGTTAAATTGCTTAAAATTTAAAGCAGGTCAAGATCTGATGATCAATGCTGAGATTATGAGTTTCATGTTCCTTCCATATGCAAGGTGCTTAATTTAGTACAATAGGCAGAAGACTGCAGGATTTCTTGAACTAGTAGTATGAGTAGCACAGTATGCCAAATTCACTTCAAATGAGAGTCGTAAATGAAATACTTGTGCTTTGTCCCCATTTGCATTTAGAGCAGATGATCCCATCCAATAAAATGCAGTCGGAGTGGATCCGCAAATTCCACTATCTTGGACCAAAAGGCACAGGGCGCCGCATTCGAGCTAGATTGCATAACAAATCAGTTCGGGTTCTAGGCACAAACATTCATTGTCCCGTCCTAGACGCTATGCATCTTGCCACTTCGACTACCAATTAGTTGTTGATCCCCCAATGGAGATTAATTTGCGATATGTCCTTAATCTTTGATAGAATATCTGGTCCATTAATACGAACACTGTTCACTACAGAAGGACAAAGTTCGCTATAGAAAAGCTGATTAGCATTTTATTCGATGCCTACCTATGTAACCCGGTCGCCATTAAAACTTATTTTCGATCGCCGGCGAGGCATAATGCCTGCTTGCCTTTTATAGTCTGACATTTTGTCTATATATTGTAGCTTACGTTTTTTTAATCATCAACGCTTCTAGAGACACGTTCCATTTTTAGTTTCTTCGTAATATTTTTGTGCGTGTGTGAGGCGTGGGGTTGCGAAAGGATTATATTCGCACAAAGGTCGATGTATGAGATCTGTAATCCGTCCTTTTTGGTTTATGACCGAGACCCGATATTTTTATGTTTTACCCTTGAAAAGCAAGTTTTTGCTCGCCAACAATGAAAGTCGTAAAACCGACGATGTTTTTAAGATTATAATCAAACTGAGGGTTTCGTGTTAATAGTTCTACTTTTGTCTCTTTATTTTTTTAATCCCCTACTTTGTATGTCATGTTCTTTAGCTTTTGTTATCTTGTCATTGTCAATCTTTTGTCCTTCGTGCTTTATCCACTTCACGTCAAGTTGGAACCCTCGAAGGACAGTTTTTATTTGCTTTAAAAGCAGGTGATTGATCACAACACTCTATTTATTCCCTTACGTTTAAAACCGCCGTCCTTTTAGGGATCAGGTCAGTGGGGCAAGATGGAGTCAACGCCCTTTCTGGTGTGACGTCACGATACTCGCAACTTGCCAAGTGAAACACGGAGCGATTTCATACTTCATTGCGAACCGGTTAAAATGCGACTATCGTAAATGTGTCCCATTGTCTCCTTCGGTCTGAGTTATTGAGTTTTGTCGGGGAGCAAATGGGTGGCCATTAGAATGATAACTTCGTTCGCTTTGCAGTGAATGAGCTTGTTCTGTTTATGTGCATATCCTTTGACATCAATTGTTTTAGCGTTTGCATTTTGTACTTATGTATTTGCGGTTGTGTTTCTGTGGGACGTTTTTCTTCTGTTCTCTACATCTCTAATTCTCCTGATAAAGGTGCACTTAATTTTCTTCAGTGGTCCTTTTATCGTATTTTTGTTTGATCGCAAATGCTCTTTCCATTCAACGCACGTAGAAAGGTGGAATTTACTCCAACATTAAAGACCAAATGCACGTTCCAACTTTTGCCAGCGATTGTTTACATCATATTCGGGGAGCGTTTGAATGGTACTTGGAGGCTAAAACTTGGAAAATCATTTTGAGCTTTATTCTTTACTTAGTTATAACTAGATTTGCGTGTGGGTTGCAAAAACTGCAGGTCTACGGCACTCAAGCTTGGTTCTCGGAAACGTTAATATTGATTTTATGCAAAGCTATTGCACCCTAAATTTGATGGCGAATGGCTAGTTTAAAAAATGTGTTGAAGCAAAGAATTTAGCAGTCAAGTAGGTTAGACAGGCGCTCGCAACTTTGCCCATAAGAAGTTTAAACGAGACAACTCTTGCACGGTTAGAGACAGACTTATGTAATATTACATTTGCGAAGTTACTAATTGTGGTCTTACTAAGATGAAAATTGTAATATATCTATTAAATAAATAAAATGAAATGATGTTACATAAGTTCTTGCATTATTTATAACCCAAGAACGTCTACTCTAGACTCATTTTCATGATCACAGATTGGATGTGGTGGATTTTAAAGAATCCTACTCAATCAACCTCCCTTATTTTAAGTGTTTTCCGAGAAGCCAGTTAAAATAGATGTGACAATAAGTCGGGACTTAATTCTTGAGTCTGCAAAATCCCTACCTCCCCGACGACATTTCCATGCTTGATCGATATTTGTCTGGCCTCATCTTTAATTATTACATCTATTTGTGGCCAATTTATGCTTACTTACAATTTTTACTTGGCCCCGGAATTTAATACTACCTTTCTTTACCAGTCGGTTTTAAGGATTCCGTACAGTGTCCTATCGCCTGCTTTCTGTATGTCTATTCTATGATCGGGTTCAATTTATTACTTTATCAAACTTTAAATAAATAAATAAAAAACTAAGTTTATACAAAAACCTTTACGTTCAGGTTGTAGTTGTATTAATTTTCACACTGCACCGCGCATAGTCACGGTCCGCGGGGCCACAGCCTGTGTATGCAAGTACCTCAGTTAGAGAAACACACGCCCCACAACATACTGAAAACGCGTCACACCGCACGGTATTCCGTTTGTACTGCACAAGCAGAAACTGCGGGGCTCGGTGCTGTGTGATAATAATTGCCTTAGGGTTGAATTTATTGCTTTTTAATTGTGCTTTTAAAATAATATTAGAGAACATGAAGAATTTTGAATGACGGAATCCGACTCCCACTTGACCAGCTACCTGGCTCCCGAAGATATTACTACCTGTCGGTTTATTTGTCTATCTACCCACAGCAATGGGAAGCGAATTATAACTGTTGAAGCGAATAGATTGTGTTAGCAGAATTGAATGGCAAACGGTGCTGATGCGTTTTGCGGTTATCTCAGTTCCCAACGGGTTATATGCTTTGTTCCTTGTTATGTGGGAAATTAAAGAAGCAGTGCTTTACTATGATTCGAGTATGGTTAATAATAAATAAATAATAAAAGATAAATATTCACAACAATCACACCAATTCTCTTGTCCCATATTAAGCTACGAGGCTTGTGTTATGGGTACTAGACAATGGATAAACATACTTAGATACTTTTTTTTGTAAATAAATACATATAATACATAGAAAACACCCAGACCAGTATAAACACACATGTTCATGCACACATAAGCTTGTACTGTGCGGAGATCGAACCCGCGACCCTTGGTTTTAGAAGTCCACTGCACCAAACGGTCGTCAAGTAATGTTATGATGGCTTGTTGGTTGAATTAAGAGTTTTAGGTAACCAACTGTGATATCGGACCTATTCGCAAAATGACCTGCAGTAGTTTTTGGACTTATTCGCGAAGTTCCTCATTCTAAAAATGCCCTATTCGCAAAATAACTTATATTTATTTTCCTTTGGACTCATTCGCGAAAATATGTCTTTTTGTTTTTTGAGACAAGAAATTTTGAGTACCTAGTAACCTAAAATGATTCGTGTATATATGATGCTATAAGAGTTTTTGCAGAAAAAAATACATGTTTATTATCCACACCACAGTCCTAGTGACGCTCTAGTAAGAATATGCAGAGTATAATGTAATTTTCAGAAATAATTGACTCAATTCGACTCCTGTAAATACTTTAGAATGTCAAAATTTTTTGTTGAAACAAAAAACTAAGGGATATGATAAAACGCCGTGACCGTTTTCTTGACTATCGCGTCGAAACTTTTTATATCTTTTGGCCTATCTAGGTGGCCTTTTGTAACTCAAGGTTAAAATCTAGATTTGCTAGAGAGCTCTATTATTGGTACGCAAAATGCCCAATCAAATTGCGAGTCAGTAGATCCAAACGATTAAAAGGGGTTAGCTGACAGTCTGAGAAATAATGTTACAGCATGTACCTATTCACTTAGATTCCACATAGTTAAAAGTAATTGACGAGTTTTCAATCGCACGCTTCGAACGAGTTTTCAATCGCTTAACTCTGTAATTTATGAGTCTTTCAAAATGTTATTCTAGAGATAGAAAGTCATAAAATTGAAAATAACATAAAACCTGTTGAATCCCAAGATGTAATCAAGTCACGAATCCAAGAAAGTATGTTTCAGCGCCAGCTAGGTAACCTTGTCTCCGTCACTGACCCTATTAGAGGTAGTTACCTGAAAAACATGTCACTTTTTTGCAGCCGAGCTCATCGTGCTTGATTAACAGGGAATTTAAGCATGATATAATTGTTTGGATAAGGCATTTTCTTTAGAGTGAAATTGTAATGTAATGTTACTTTATTGTTGCACTTTCTTCCACAACATTTTGATTTGGATCGCTCGTTCATTCATTACACTTCATAAATAATCTTGAATTCGTATTTGAATCCAAATGGCAAAGTTAAAACGGCTTACTTCTTTTGGAACCAATTTGTGAGTCATTTTCTTTAGAAGCGTTCATTAGTTTATATTTATTTGAGATTTCGTAGAATTCTGTGATGAATGTTTTTAGAGCTGTGAGCTTAAGCCTAATGATGAAAGGGGCAATTCTTAAAACCCATTTTTGTAGCTCTATTATCGCTTAGCTTTCAACATACATCAATAGTAATATGACATAAGGCATTTGCTTAATTTTATCACCCAGTGACGCAGCACCGCTCTCCATTGCGGTCTGCGGGGCGACAGATTTATTTTTTGTAAGCAAGTACCTACCTCAGTTTGTATGGAAATCTCGCGCTCTACTACACACTGACCCAACGCGTCACCGCGCGTCTGCGACAGAGCGCGTGAATCTGCGACGCAATGTGATAAACGCCTTATGCTTATTTACATATATACTAGCCTCGGAAAGTAGTCGAAGCGTGTGCAGGCGTTTTCCAGCTGCATACATTACCAATATTTGACTATCGTTTGACCGAGATCACTGTTCTCATTCTGTGCCAATGTTTGCCTTAATTATGCTTCCACCTGACCTTTAGGCTCAGAATGTGGGAGATCAGCTAAGTGGATATCAAATTGCATCAAACTTTACATAATATATGTAGGTGGGTAGGTATGTACTATGAACGCGAACTGAAATATCTTCGGATTTCGCAGAATCCCGGCGTTGTTTTCTAACTATAAATATGCGAAATTTTTGCTTCCCAGCAATTGAAAGTAAGAAAGGTTTAAAAAGACCAAATAACATTCCCATATGGGTGGAATATAGCAAAATTTCGTCCTTTAGGGCACCTAATGTAACCCTTGTATTTTTTGAGTTTTCGTTATAAGTACGTATCCTGTCGCTTGTATTTTGTATCATATAAGGTACAAAGTTTTACTATCCACGCTGTGGTCAGATAAAAGGTTTATTTCCTCAGAAGAATCTAAACTTTACTGAGCAATATAAGGCACTTCAAAAGTTATGAGGTTGTTAAACAGTCAAGCGCGGTGCTGCCTTAAGACTGCAACCATTCAGCAACTTTATTGTTGAGCATTTGTTCCAATGTTCACTTTCTTTCGAATGCACCAGCGACACAGTTGCATTTTGCTCCTTGCTCTATTATTTAGAAGCAAACCAGTAGCTCGTAAATAAGTATCGAGTGAGATCATTATTGAGGAAGGTGATTTATGCGTGAGAAGGCATTAGACATTATGTTTATCTCTTGCGCATAAGAGGCTGCTGCTTCCAGCCCAACGGCTTTTATTATAACGATTACGACATAATGGTTTCATATTTCACTTGTTAGAACTTTGATCATCGCATAAAGTTTAAAGCTCTCGAAAACGTTGTTACTCGTTTGTTTTATTTTATTTTCTGTTTAATGTTGTAAGTTTATGATTAATGTCAAATTATAATTCATTAATTTCATTCAAGCATGTAATTATTATTGTTGTATTGTCTTTCAGATCTGATAGTGTAGGTAGACTTTGACTGTTCACATAATTACTATTTTGTGCATTCCGTGGGAGTGTCGGGCCAAGATGAATAAACATGTTGACTAAGAAATATCGGAAGAGGCGAACGTCCCCTCAATAAAATCTTAGAGTGCAAGGGCTGCATAGTAATATTCGTGGATCGAAGCAAACAGAATCGTTTCCAGTCGAGATGAATATTTTCGCCGCGTCTCTGGGGCCTTACTCCATAAAGTTTCGTTCGTTTTTCGGATCTAGCCAGCGCATTCGCTCTCACTGTCAAGCTACGAGGAGTAACCGGGATGTCTTCATTCGAAACTATGAGCAACGACTTCGATGGTAGGGAGTTTGATACAAGCCGCGCACAATATGGCGGCCGGTAAAAAGGTCCCATTGTTTTGGCTTTTAAACGGCTCCAGCTGTTACCGTAATACGGATTCGGGCTGGATTAGGCGCAAGCTTGTTTGGGTTCCCTTTTTTTGACTCACTTTAAGTGCACAATAGCGCTAAGGCTGATTGTAGTGGCTTTTGTTTTAATTTTTATGCAGTATTTAACCGCTTGTAAAAAAGGCTATATTAGGCGTAAAAACTGGGTTAGGTTTATCTGAAACACATTTTTTTTCACACCTGTTTTATCCCACCGCTGAAAAAGGTCTCCCCCAAACTCTTCCATTGGTTCTTAGTCAACTGGAAGCAGGCACAGAGACTGCACAAAGTAACGAAGCAATATAACATCATACACATACGTTGCTGGAAGTTTTTTTTATATGAGATTAATACAATAGTTATTTGCGTTCACTTGCCAAAGCTAATGGATATGAAATTTTCGCAAAATGGAACCTTATTTATTTGTAAATCATGATTGACGGAACAAAAGCTTTTGCATGTCTGTGGAAGCCAATGTGGATGAAAAACGGAATGCTCGTAATTTCTTAGTGAAATCTCCTTTCCAGGTTTCTACAAGCCATAATTGAGCATTAGAAATATTGTGGATTACTATTTAAAATCATTAGGCTTAATATTACAAAAAAAAAACGTATTGGACGCTTTTTCAAATACATATATGTCTTCCAATTTAAAGTAAATGACAGAAAAGATAACATGACACAGGTGGATATTATTTAAACAAGCGGTCAAACTGCTTAGTGTTACAAAGAGAGTACCACAAAATTGTGGTAAGCGTACATAACTTTGAGAAGTACTGAACTTTTGAGGCTTGGGTGTAATATTTTAAGAATATTTCTAAGTCTCAATAAACTTGAACTAGACATACGAATTATTTTACATACTTAAAATAAACATTTAATATTTATGTGTAATGGTAGTGAGCATATTGTTTCAAAGCATTATTTTCCACACAGTCTTTGGTACTGCTAGCCTTCTTATACTTGTGATAAAATTGCTTACATTATTTCCTGTCACTTTATTTCAAAAAGCAATATTTTCTTCCACTTAGAATTTCATATCCAACGCTTCCTCTGACATCCGGGAGGATATTATTTGCACATCCCGTGGAAATCGACGAAGCTGCACATTTCCCAAATCGGTTTCTATACTTGCTACTTTATTGTAAAATAATAAAGTGGAAACATTGTTACGAACCGGAATGTAAGGATTAAATCTATCCATGTTTTCAATCGAGCTCTGCAAACCACATTATACTACATCTGAGCCTAGACGGTTTCTAGGAACAAATTCTATCTAATCACTGTCCTAGCTTGCACACTTGAGAAATTGCAATATAATCATGATGATTTATCACTGCATTATACGAGTAGAAGGGCTGTATTCCCTTTTTGCCAAAGTGTTGATGGCTCGTCCTTTATACAAGAAGCAGTAAATTACATTGTGTTAGAACCGGTTATTAAAAGGGACCCCCGGTGTAGTTCAAAAGCTAATTTATCTCGTGAGTTTCGAAGTAGAAAGGATATTAGTACTTGTCTTGACAAGATATCCGTTGCGGGAGACAAATATTGGAGAGCGTATATCTTTATTTGGCTATATTTTTTGCTTGCTAACTTGTTGGACAAAATTAACTTGCCCGGATAATATCTTTCCTTAAATTATGAATTTTCGTTTTGATATTAAATCAGATATCCGTGTTTCAAAAATAACCTGACCGTATAAACAAGATTTCCAGCTGGTAAAAAAATCGTGTGTTTAATTTTACCAGAACATTAATTTTATTTTCGTTTACTCAGAAACCTTTTCAGAGTCATATTTGTTACGGATTCCAGGCTTTAATTTAACCTCATCACTTTCATTGCTTTTTTGTATCCTTTCATTTCATATGATGAATCTAAATTATATGAGTCAGTGCTTGATTCGTTGGAAAATAATACGGTGTGTGAATCTGTGGTTATCTCATTAATTCGTGCCCGTAAAGCCCGACCAAGTTCGTCGTTGTCCAATGAATCAGAGCAATCAGACTCGAGCGAATAAACCCATTATGGTTTCTATTTGGTTGCGGGTTGCCTGCATTAATAATAGACATTACATTCGTAAGTTTGCGAGGGTTCGTCACTGCTTAGATTGGACTCCTTGGACATGGGAATGTTTTCATTTAGTTCTTTTCCTCTTTGTTCTTAGATGTCAATGACAAATGTTTGGCTTTGTGCTTGTGTACAGTTCCACCCAACAATAACCTATTTGTTGTTCACAAACATTTCATTAACTTTCCAATTACAAATGTAGTGTATTGCAGTTTCATATCGTGCCATCAAACTGTGAGATTCTAATAAATTGATCTGGAATTGCTTTGAGAGTTGCAACCATTGGATTTAGATTACTCTTTCCCGAAGTAACATCTGAAGGCGTGTTATCCCAGTTTTAATAGTTTTAGTTGGACTAACAGCAACTGTGTAAAATGATGCAGGATTTTGCTGTATTTTAAGCTGGGCAAACTTTTGGTAAATCTGAATCTGGACAGATATTTAAATCAAATTTGACGATCCAAGATTTATGGTTTTGCTTTCTCTAAGAATCCGGGTTTAATCCCCCCTAAGTTGATATATAAACTATTATCGTATATAAACTATTTTGTTTCATTACATATCTGTATACGGCTGTTTTTTAATAGGTTTTATGGGTTTCTAGCTTGTTCTTCTTCGTAGTTCCTCAATGCTGAGGATCGCGACCTCCAACTATTCCGGTCGTATGAGGCATGTACTGCGCGGTACAGACTGTCATCCAATGCTGATTTAATAGCGTCAGAACATCTTGTTGTTGTTAATTTAGCTACATAGCCTTAATTAAGCACGACACAGCAACGTCCGAATTGACGATGTTGCCAGCTCACCCGGAAGATAAGTTCTGGCTTGTAGCACCTTTGTAGTTTCTGTTCTTGTAACAATTGCTTAAGTACTTTTAAATCAGTGAGAAACGTGTGATGATGTTGTCCGCATTTAAAATGTAATATCGTCTACATAATTTACAAGCTTCAATATCATTGTCTGCAGGTCTACGTGGCGCTCTTCAAGCCTCTCAGGGTTTCAAGACGGCAGTTCCGGAGGGTGCTGATGTGCATGAGGAACGTAAGACACCTGAAGTGTCACGAGCTCTACGCGCACGAGAAGGTCACCAAGGTGGACAGCTTGTCGTTGGTGCTCTCCGGAAAGTGAGTGACTTGTGACTTTTTTTTAGCTAGGCTTACCTTAGGTTCGAAACTCCTACACTTCCTGTGTCTCTTCTTTCACTGTCCACATAAAAAGGAAGGTGCTATAACGGGCATTGTTGAGCAAGAAATAGGGATGTGGACTTTTTTTGGGAAAGTGTTTAAAACCATCTATAAGTACCAAATATAGCACTAAATATTTTTATTTATTTTTTTAATACAACAAATACCTTTAAAATAAATTATTTAAAATTGTATTACAAATTTCGCGCCAGAACGAACGAACCTGTCAAAATATACCGCTGTGACGTCACCTGTTCCAAAACGTTGTCGAAGTTGTATGTAAAAGAAAGCTATTTCATAGTTTTGTGCTACTAAGATGGATTCTAAATTTTATAAATATTGTGCGGTGCCGCAGTGTAAAAGTACTACTATTAAAACACCTAAAAAACTATTTATTCACGTTCCACGTACAAAAACGATGCGGAAAATGTGGCTTCAACTAGCCCGTCGGGATCCAGCACTTGAGATATGTATCCTGGCAGATAGGGGTTTCAAGCATATAGAGCAGATGGTACTCCATGCAGGTCTTCACTTAGTTCGACCTCCAAGTGTTAGTACTGGATCAAAATTATCCAAGCAAGAAGCTCGCCAGACTAAGCAAATTGCCAGTTTGCGAATACATATTGAGAGGGTGATACGCCGCTTAAGAGAATTTGCCATGTTAAAACCTCATGCTTGCATTAATAACTATTTAATAAAGGTATTAGATGAAGTAATTATAATAGCTTGTGCTTTGATAAATTTACAGGACTCTGTCATTAAATAAAGACCATGTTTAGTTTTATTACAATCATCACACCTAATAAGGTGCTTGTGGCGCAGTGGTTCCAGTGCTTTGGTAGTGATACCAAAAGTTAAGCAACCTAAGGCGCGGTCATGTCTGGGGTGGGTGACCATTCTGACCATTTAAGTGACATCTATTTACAAGTATTTCCGTGCTTCGGAAGGCACGTTAAGCGGTTGGTCCCAGTTAATATCGATAGATATTAGCCGTTAGCCTAGTCAGAGGCCCTCGCGCGGCTTAATAACATCTGACAGTAAGGTTGGTCACTTACCTTACACACACCCACCCCTGCACCAATCCGCACTGAGCCCGCGGGGTGGAGTATGGCTCGGACCACCTCATAGTTGAGGTGAGGCCTGTGCCCAGCAGTGGGACTTATACTATAGGCTGATGAAATTCATATCTAATAAGTTTAGACTTAAGTTTTACTATGTAATGTTTTAACCCTCTACAAAAAGGAGAGTATTAAAAGTGTGACATACAAACAAGACGTTTGTATGTCTGCCTTTGGCACCATAGTTCCCATATAGCTGGACCAATTTTAATGCAGTTTTCTTTATTTTTAAGCCAATTTAATCGAGATGGTTCTGAGCTTTGTTTCATTCAAATCGGTTCAGTAGTCTAGATAAAATTTAAGTGTAACTGTTGAATATTTTACAATTTCCATGAAACAGTAACTATCATTTTAAATATTAGAAAGGCTGTTTGAAAATAAAACATGGTTAACGGAAAGTATTGTTTAATTTTTTATTGTACACTTTTATTCAACAATGGGTAGACATGCTCTTTCCAAAATGCTGAAAGTTGAACTAGTAAATTATTAACATAGTCAACTTCCAAGTGAACACAAATGATATTCACATTTTCATTGGTTTCAAAGTTACTATCTGCTACACAAAAATAACTCTTTTTCTTGTCAGACAAAAACATTTGTAACTGCACTTGTGCATAATATAATTTTGTAGGTTGTTCTTCCTGAACATAGTTCTTGTAATTATTGGCACTAGTTGGGCACTTAATTTCGATGACAAATTCATCACTTATACCATCTGGTGAACCAGCGATCATCAAATACTCTTGAGAAATCATTAATCCACATTTTCCTATTTTTGCTCCAAGTTTAATCTCTACGATTTTGCGAACAGCATCTTCTAATTTTCGCCCACGGCTCATTGCAGGCGTATCAGGAATTTTGCCACCCATAATTTGGGCAATTAAACTTCCATCAGGGGTTTTGCATTTACTAACCGAATAAGCTTTCGATGCAGTTATGCGTCCATATCGCAACTCAAACCATAATTTGTTTTGGGATTTATCTCTTGTGAGTTTATCAATTTCCATTATGGTATGCTTAGTAATTAAGGAGCTGGCATTTACCAAAAAATTCTCATAGTCAGCATCCTTGTATTTCAAGCACAGTTGGTGCATTGAACACATTATAATTTCATCTTTGCGGTAATCCGGCTGGTGTTTCAACAACTGAATATTTTTAATTTTTCTTTCCTTACCCTCTTTTAAAAATTCAGATAAAACACTAGGATCTGGCAGGTAACTTCGTGGATTCCCTTTAGAGAGCTCCTTTGATGTTACAAATTTTAAAGTTGTGCCTACTTTTGCTAGACGTGACTTTTTCCAGTAGCATTCTACAGAAGTGCATGAAGGTTCCTCACTTCGGCGATGCACCCACATGATGAATGCCACAGCATGTTTGCAACCTCCTTGAGAAGCAGCACAATCATGACACTCGGCACTTAATATTTCACCGTTTTCTTCATCCACAACCATAGTGGCTGAATATGGTTTGCTACGAACTTTATGCTCCGGGCAAATTTTGCACTTAACTGTGCACAATTTTGAATCTCGACGAAGTTGGACATATCCCACAGCATCGTCTCCATATGACCGCCTCGAGGAGCTAAAAAGAAATGAAACAATTTGTTATAAAAATAAAACATAACCTCAAAATCATACATCAATCATTTAATTTGATAAATGTAACTTTTCCAGTTTAAATACCTACGATTGCTATTATAATGTATCCTGAATATATTACTTACATGGAGGTCTTCACATTTCTAAATTCAGCAGAGCAGAAGTTACTATTTGTTACGAAGAAATTAGCCACCGTAAAGCAATCGATTCTTGGCAAATTTGAACTATCTGCCTTTATATATCCACTTTCCATTATGGGAAAGCCTTTAAAAATCGATTTAATAAGAAAATTGAACGAATTTCGAAGAAATTTCACAGGAATCACAACAATAATATTATCCAAATATCAACAAACACCATAGTAATTGACAGTGAAAATTCTTGTTTGGCAACAGGTGACGTCACGAATTTTGATTGGTGTTCATTGTCACGTGACTTGAGAGTGAAATATTTAATTACATTTTATTAAATAAATAAATATTCCCTTGTTTGTTGAAGAAAATTTTGTGTTTTTTATTATTTGTGTTATAGAAACTACCCTTTCGTGGTAAAATTATATACTTATTTGAGTACAGTCCACATCCCTAATTACAAGAGGGCATGCAATATTTTCCATTGACAATTTGTATAAGAATCATCCTAGTACATACTAATAATTAATTTCATTATGATACAGCAAGCAGAAACATGAAAAAAAATAACTGTCAGTTTCTCCAGCATAAGTTGCTGTCAGGGATTAGGTCCATAAAAGTTTTGTACTTCTCACATCAGTCAAATCCAAAGATTCTATTGTGACGTCGGCCGGATTCAGCCAAACGGGGCTCAATGGGTTAACATTCTTGGTTTCGTTGTTATTCCTTGGAACCTATTTGCAAGAATATATATCTGATTTAGGACAAGCTTTTGGTATATCTGATCATGGCACGATGGTATACGAGTAGAAAATAAATCCCGTTTATTTCGTGTCGACGGCAATTCAGTCTCATTTATTGGGTGACCTGCTACGCCAATTGCATTATCGGCGTGGTTGGCTGATATAGTAGTAACAGGTCAGAAAATACTAGTAGTTCTGCAGGGCTGATTCATATCGCTTCTCATACTAGACATGTAAAATATAACAATTATATTTATTAGAACTGTATGATTTACCTGCTTGAGCAATAATATTGCAACTACTGCGTTTCGGTTGAGTTTATTTGGTGTCAATAGAAATCAACACTTAAAAATTTAGCTACTACCTGTCATTGTTAATTAGATACGATCGAAATACCCATTGATAGAATAAAATAACACAAGTGCGAATCGAGTGAAATTTTGAAAGCCCTGTTGCCTGTAGGTTATCCGCAAGTTTCCAAATGGGATAACTGGAGAGCCGTGAAGCTCATTTCGCATGCTAAAACTTTCTGCAGCGAAACATTTTGATATCTCTCCGACGCAGAGGTAAGTTTGCAAATGTATCTGTGTCGTCTTTTGCGGTTCACAGTTTCACACCTCTTACGTACATACAACGAATGAACGTGAAATAATATTTATTTGTTTCAAATTTAACCCAATATGTGTTGCTTATCGACAAAGCATCACCTTGACATCGCATTACTGCGATTCATTATTCGTACAAAAGAATTGCGTGACTCGACAATCTGTAAAACCTGCAGTAATGTCAAAGAAGACTTTAATTATACACTTTGTACGAATTAAAGTTCACAAAATACATGCTATTATGTGAACTTTCAGTTTGTGGTCATGCATTAGAGAATTCCGAGAAACTTTTAGTTACTGAAATAACTCAGCAAGGGTTTTGAAAAGTGATGACATCAGAAGCATCAGTGGACATTTTGAGTGTAAAACTTCATTAAGAAGAAGTTTGCACTTAAAACTTTTGGACTGTCAAAACTTTTGCTTTATTAATTATTATAATACCTGAGAGAATTCACTCTCCATTTCATTCGTTTAAATTATTTGACAACGACTTTTGGTACTTCAAGTCGATAAAGAGATTAAAAACACATTACTTTATGACTACTGTGCCTGGCCCTTGTATCTGCTCATAAGGTGATATGTTTTTATAATAATTAAATTATCATTCAATATGATATTGGTCAATACTAGTTTTAAAAAAAAACAGGAAGGTATGTTCGTCCACTACCTTGTTCAGGTTTTGTGTTTTGCCTATTTTATTGAACTAACATTGCTAAAATAAGATAAAACAATTAGGGTAAGTATAAGAGCTCGAATCTTATTTATATTTTTTGTAATAACGAGTTTACATTAACATATTGGTCGGTCAATGCTAGCAACTCTACCAGCGATAAGTGCCAATGCGAACTACTTGGAGCCGAAAGTATAAATAACTGCTGCGAATGTTATAATAAAATCAATCAAGGGCAATAAACAGCAGCAGGCGGAATCCTAAAATCGTGATTGGGCAAATAGTTTTTTAACAGTGAAATAAATATCGAATTTTGTATCGAAATCATAATTTAATCATTTTTAAAATTTACGCCTGTATTGAAAGCGGCGATACCAATCATGATTGTCGTCGTAACACCACCACTATAGTTTATAATTTTGTGACAGTAGGTAGGATATTAGTAAAATTTAATTCGCTTAAAATAATGGAATTTGATTAGCTTGTGGCAGAATGCGGTCCTAATCCGGGTTTTGTGTAGCGACAGATTATTTATTCAGCACCAAACCAAACTAGGTTACATTACGGTCAAGACTCTAACAACCCAATGCCCCATATAGAGTTCGCATCCTAAAATGTCCATGTTGTACGTGCCAAATGTTTTGTAAGTCTTTTCTCAATAGCCAACCTCATAAACCACATACAGCTTCTTTTCAGCGAGATACGAGTAATAAACTAAGATACTTAGGCTTTATTCCACTTATCAAATATAATGCAATTCGGAACTACTGACAAAAATAAGATTCTTCAAGCAGGTAAATTTTAATTAATTTTTGTTTTAAAAGATTCGTAATCCGTTAAACATTATCTAGATAATTTCATGTGGAGATGCATGCTTACAGTACAACCCTCTTCTCTGTAACTTGTGACTCGCAATTTGATTATCATACGGTTACTTAATACGATGACATACAGTCAAGAGGATTTTGAGTGCCTAAAAAAATGATATTGTAGTACAATAAACACTCTCATCTCTGGTGGACTGGAAACCTATGGTTGAACGAATGATACCGGCAATTAGGTCAACAAAATAAAACCAAGGTGCATTCGGTATCAGTAGGTGCGGCCGCATCATAATATTTTGTATCTCTTTTTCTTTTATGTGAGCTCTGACGGGGCTGGTATCACGAAACCCGCTTGAATATTCAAAAGGTAATTGTTTATTTAACAGCTCGCCATGTTAATTCATTATTCGCACATGAACAAAACATGACTTTTAGATTGTCGATAATGTTCTGCTTACGAAGTGCAACAGTGTCAGAGGGCATGTATAATTTATTGTCAGAGATTTGAGAGGCATTAGATATATTTGTCATGTCATTAATGTATTTGACATCAGTATGTGTATACCTGTACTATACTTCGTATACTGGGATCATCATTGGTATCCCTTAGCAGATTAATTTCCACTAAATTATCAGGTAAGGGCAAGGGTTTTACCGTATCCTAAAACAGCATAACACTATGATATGAACAACATTAAAATAGTAAAATCAAGTAGGTACTCTTCGTAACGATTGATAACTAACTTTTTTTAGTCCGTTCTACAGAAAGTTCGATGAAAAATTTGGAGTGATACAGACAATTATTGCATTAAAGCTGTCGTCAAAGGAAAAGTTAGTAACGAAGTAACATTTTCCTTCTTACGTCTCTTTTTTAGTCCCAAAATTCAGCTCTCATTTCTACACGCTTTTAGTGCCGAGATTGCCAGAAATCATAAAGGACACGGCTACTTTTCATCCCGAATACCCGATTGGTGTGCGTGACACCGATAAGGTCTGTCTGACGGTGACAGATCAAACGGATTCCGTACGAGCGAGGCTGAAATCTGGTATTAAGAAACTTTACCCGATTGTTGTGAACATCCAAATATTAAACACACTATGTTAGATTACTTCTTCTGCAAAATATTTTCTTGATGATTTCGGTTACGTCTATGCAAGCTGTTGAGCTCTATCATAATTTACAATACTCGTATTAATATCAAGTTTGTTCATATACAAGCAAATAATGTAATTCAAGCGCAAGCTGCTGAGATTTCCCATTTTTCATAATATTCGATGGAGTCTGATGAAAAATAGATTTTAGCTTCAATAAAACTCCGAACGAGGCAAACGAGATGTTTTATTGATGTGCCTCTCGCTGACGTGTGGTTGTTCCTTGGGGTAATAGCACTTTAAAGTGATTGAATAAGTTACTTAAATTAGTAACCTAAGACGGCTTAGGTTACCTCCTGAGACAACAGTGCCAATCTGTTTGGGTTTTTCAATGAAACCAAGCTGCAATACTGATCATGGCTCAACAGGAATTGCCGTTAATTGCACATTTTACTGGTAATCAGATACAAAGTAAGAGTGCATGTATGTAGGGCTCGACTGGCGCGAGGGCATTGCGCAACACGCCGGCTGGATTGCGGCCATTGCCAATATTTGGAGATGCCATTACAAATGCATGAAGTTTAAACGTGCTAACCATATATCCTCTTACATCTGGGCTGGCTCTGAGGTTTATTTCGAACAATTGTTTTCTGCAGTTCCTTTTCTTGTTGGTGCAATGTATGTATTTATTATTATTATTACTATAAGCCGCGGGAAGTTCAGTACGAGGTTTCATAGAATTCCAGGTCTTGGCCATCATGCAGTTTGGTCCTGCGATCTTAACAAGGTGTTCAGTCTCATCTTTCCTGCAGTCCTTTTTTATCATCATATTTTCTGAAGAAATATTAGTCATCCTCATTTCTATTTATCCCAATTCATCGGATAACATTAATTTATATTTTACAGATACCTCTATTTTGTTTTGAATAACTTGTTTTATAAACAGTAATGATGAGAATATCGATTAGCCCATTTATATGGCAACATTTAAATTAACGATAATTTGATATATTTCAAAAAGATCAATGACTTGGTGTTGGTTTTTGTGCAAAAATAAAAAGAAAATGAGTAAAATCTTTCATTACTTTTAATTTTTTCTACATTGCCGTAGTGATTGCATTTTAATTTCTCCAAACCGTTACGCCTTTATGGTGTCATTGTATGGGATCTGCCGTTAAATATCACGGCATGTGTGTGTATAATTCATTTCTTTGTATAATCGGGAAATGTGTTTTTGCTGTTCACACAGCTACTGCATCGTTATTGCGTGATCTTTTTTTTCATCTCGTTATATCCAAGCTTTTGTGCATATTATTTCTAATATGAACTGTTTTAATTTCTCTTTTTTCAAAGAACCCGTTTAACAAAAGTGAAGACAATTTACCCGAGCGTTTTAAAATCCAAATCACGATATCATCCACATAATGGCCTACTGCAGCAGTTTTAAAAACATTCTTTCTTTCGACTGATAAAATTGGAACTAGCATTTCCAGACTCTGTTTGTGTATTTCTGGAGATGCGCCTAGCCAGATCATTTGTCTGAAGTTAATATAATTGGAGTAGTTCCAGTTCGCCTCTAGATAACTACAATGTATGCTGCAGACAGGGTGTTTTAAAAGAGTTTGATGGTGGAAAACATTATTTTACTTTATGTTTTTATCTTTCATAATAACGTTTATCGTGAGTACCTAATCCTGCAACATCCTGTTATGATACAGGGTATTTCAAGAAATAAGGTTCAAGTGGTATACATTTTTTAATCCTCATTGATATAATTTCCTTTTGGATTTTTGTTCTGAGTTTCTCAGCAATAAACACTATACAACAACAGCACTATATATATAATAAAATAACGCTAATTGTAAGCAGCAACACCCTATATGATACAGTTGGTTTCAAACAGTGAGTCCAAGAGATAGACACTTTCTTTCTCCAAGCTTTGTGTCTAAATCTGAATGCAGACTTTTATGCATGCAACCATTTTTGGGCGTCTAAAACATTTTTCGACCATCTGGACGGAGCAAGGTTAATAGCGCAAAGCTTATTACAATGAATATGCAAAGCACATCATACAGTAGTGACTTGTTGGATACGTTTTCAACCATTCCGCTGTTCTTGGCATTATGATGAGAGTATTTTGCATTCTGCAGGAGTAACTATTGTTTTTTTTGCATTTCGCCACCGACTGTTTATACGTTTACTAAGCGTTTGTTTCTCTTTTTGAACTCTGAACGTTGTCGTTGTTAAACGAAACAAAGTGGAATTATATACCGTGTGTACATACGTACATTTATGTGGTCGCGTATATGACAAGTCATACACAAAAATACTATTTTGGTACTGTTGGCATTACTGTTTGTTCTGAATAAAAATTCTCTCTGACCTGAACGCGCTTTTTATTGGACAGGTTATGTCCCAGCACAAGATTTTTCAAAAATAATAAAAACACGTAGAAATCAACAATAGTTAAGTAAATGTGATCAGTGTATTAGGATTCTTTGTTGTTGAGTCTCAACTCAAGTTCAATTAAAAAGTCATCAGTTTATAATTAATTGGAGTCAATGTTTATACTGTTTGCTGAAAATGGCGGGAAGTTACATTATCAATGTCCCTATGGAAGAGAAAATTGCGGCTGAAAACTTCCTGATCCATGAAATGTACAAATGGCAGAATTCATTTTATTACAATAAAATCAAAATATGTGTTATGACAAACTTTATGCACTAATGAGTTAAGAATTACCTTCAATTTAAGAAACAAGATAATGGATTAACGTCGATAAGAATTACGAATGGGTAGGTACTCTTTCTACCAGGAAGAGATAAAACTCTCAGTAATTAATGTCTAGAATAAGATAAGAATAAATAAATCAAACGGAAAACACAATGACACAGATTCATTGCTTACCGATAAAATTGAAGATATAGTTTTAACGATAAATAATACAAATTGTTACATCGCGATCAGCATCATCTACTGCAATTTATTGGAAATTGAAAATTGTCTTAAACAACGTTTTTAATTGCAATAAATTCCAATAATTTAAACCGCTTTATTTAAAATCTTTTACACGGTTTATCGAGCCCTTCACAAATGCAATTAGCTATTTATAATTATGTTATCACTAGGGGCCGCCCCGCGACATCGTCCGCGTAGACTTTATTTTTTTGTCATCGAGTATCATACAAACTTGCAACCTTTATTTTACGCCCTTAGGGGTAGAATTCATCAAAATCTCCAAGGGAATCATTACGACAGTGTAGCTATTATATGCAAAGTCTCAGCCCGATCGGTTTTATATTGCCAAAATTTCATCCCCTATTTTATCCTCTTGGGTAGAATTTATCAAAATCCTCTTTTAGCGGATGCTTACTTCATAACATCTACCTGCTTGCCAAATTTCAGCCCGATTGATAGATCACTGTCAGTCAGTCACCTATGAGTTTTATATATTTTTAAAATTAAAAAATAATCTGCATTTGATAGCCGCAGCGCCTCCTCGCTGAACGTGGCCGACGTGCCCACCAGCGACGACAGAGACATCGTCACTTGCATCTTTACGCGGCTGAAGTTCTGGATGTGGGGTGATGTCGAACACGGGGGCACAAATTGGTAGTGCATTTATTTGTCCAAGTAATCAGGAAGACGACAATCTACGAACAAATTGAGCACTGTGTAGGATGTACTACTAGTTTAAACGTGGGCCTCTATCACTGATTACTTAATAGTTAATTCTATGATACAATTTTATTGTTATTGAAACGCGGAACAAATTTCGAATTAGTTTAATTGGCTGATAGTAGTTTTCTTAAAAGCAAATTTGCTTGCAATCCTATTTATTCATAAATTCTTAGGTTTTATTGTCCCGATACACTTTGACTGCATTCGTAACTTACGGCACCGAGTTTAAAAAAAAGTCCTTACTAAAAGAAAAGTTTTGTTGTTGTTTGTTTTTGTATCAACGCTGTATACGTCTCTTATGGGTATACATCAAGATTTCAAGCTCTAGATAATACTGAAATATGTAATGTGTATAAGTGTACTCTTGATGTACCTCCCTTTCTAATAAAATAAAATAATATAAAATATTTATTTTTTTTCCAAAATCTATTCCCAGATTTTGTAGTATCATATCCTCAAAACTAAACGTGTTTACAAAATTTTAGCTTCATCGGACACTACTAGGAAGGAGAGAAAAGCTTGCAAGATTTGATTACAGATAAACAAACACCGGGACAGGTGAAACTAAATAAAACTTTGTAATAAAAACGATGTCACTGTCACTTCTTTGACGCCGGTAGAGATTTTATTTTATTTTTCAACCCTGGGGTTCACCTGATCCCGAATCGAGCAAGTGGGCTAAGATAAATCAATCTTATAAATTCTTAAGTATACGTAAAAGGGGGATTCGTAGAAAATACCTCATTAATTATGCATGTTGTCTGAGTAAAGCTGATTAAACAGCGACCCAATTAGATATAAGTACGGGTGCAGTGTTCGTTTTACAAGATCAGTGCTTCTGGCGAGTTCTAGACACAAAGTTACCAACCATTACTAGGGGATATATCATCATGTCATGGACTGTGGGAATTGTGTATCTAAGATTGTATGTGGAGTTTAACCTTTTATGTAGGGCTGTTGTCTTTAAATTGTAGAGTCTTTACCTAGTTAAATAACCGGTTCATTGACAGTTTAAATGTGTAAATGTAAGTTAAGATGGAGGATGAACACTGGTCAAAAGATATTTTGGTTTGTGTTGCTTTAGAGTGTGTTGCTCGAAGCTAGCAAGATAAGTTATTGTGAAGATACAGACGTGAAATTTACAACAACATCATCACATACATCTGACTCCGTGGTAAGTAGCTTAAGCACTTGTGTTACAGATATCAGAATCAACAGTGGTATTACAAATAAACTTAAATAAAAACATATAACACCCAGACCAGCATAAACAGACATGTTCATGCACACAATTAATGTTTGTACAGTGCGGGGATCGAATCCGCGACATCTTGGTTAATAGTCAACTTCTTCGTCAAAATTTATTTCTTAAAAATGTATTATTGCATGCAGCAAAGATTCTCTAAAGCAATTTAAACAGCCATCTTCTAATATAAATATCATAAATTTTAAAAGGCAACGCAATTTTAATGATAACATAAATCGAATCGATTCACAAACTATAAATAACGTTATCAGTGTACATGTTGATGTTTATGGCAGCGATGCCCCGTCTATAGTAAAAAACAGTCGTGAAAGATGATATTTTATCGATTAAAAACCTTAACCCCGGATATGACTGTCAGGGGCCGTACTCCGTAAACGCGTCCGTATAAGACTTTAGCCATCCCTTTCGCTCCCATTGTCAAGCTAACATGAGTGACAGAGACAACTTCATTGGAATCTATAAACTTCGTCGAATAGGGTAAGGATTTAGGTGTGACACCAATTATGGTTTTAAAAGGACGATATTTTTTTACCAAAGTTTTGAGTTCTTTATTTTTTGTTAATAATAAAATTAATTAAGCATACCATAGCCTCCGACAATGATTCTGTATTTTCTTAAAATCAATTAAGATACACGCGGTGTTGTTATAAATAAAGTTTTATGAAAGCTTTTCTTGTTATTACAATATCTTACCGTGCCAGTTTGTAGAACTCAAAAGGGGTACCCTTTTCAATTATTGATGGTTTAATCACTAATTCAAGTTAATAGTTTTATGAATTTTCGTGATAAACAGTCGAGTTGCAAACTAAATATTATATTTGACAGTAGAAAAAGAGGCGGGAATCGAACCCGCGACTATGGGAATCTAGCTCGTGTGCCTATACCACCTGGCCACCTAGATAGATGACAAAGTCTGTTGAAAGGGGGTTGGGTAAAATTGGCGTCGTTTTCAAATTTGCGCGGCCACTAATGAAACTTAGATATTTCGAAAGAACAGTAAAAAGCGAGCAAAAGCTATTATGGACACATTTCTCTAAACGGTATCGGAACGAAGATATTTAGCTTTGAAATTCTCATTTACATAGACGGTTTTTTATGATATTCCATCGTAAATGAACGAGTATATCGATAGTGGCTCATTTCTGCTTCGTCTTAAGAAGCGACGAGGTGAATGTCCTCTGCAGTAGCAGCATCGCAGCCAATCACAGGGGATGGTCGTTGGGTGGCCATGGCGTACAAATTTTTAATGAGCTCGCTATAATAACCAAGCACTTGTTCAATTTGGTACGTGCCATATACAATATTGTTGTGTTGGTTGCCACCGGGATCTAGCTAAGGCCGTCAATGGAGCCCGGGCATCAGTACAGCGCTTTATTTAAAAGAATGCTATTTCTAGGCGACATGTGATTCATGACAACAACATCACATACATATTAATTGAAGTTTACAAAGAACACAATTTAGAAGAATACCGTGAGCAAAATTTAGATTGCATTGATCCTTGGCTTTTAACCAATAGGCCGAATCCAATCACGGCATACCAACAGAATGCAATATTTTGTTTATATTCTGTTGGACAAAGGCTTCCCAGGACCACAGGCGATATTAGGGCACTACTGTTCATGTGTAGTTGGAAAAAGAACGCTAGGTTGCTGTTTACATGTGATGACATCACATGTAAACAGCAACCTAGCGTTCTTCTAGCATCATACGGTTTCTGGGATGGGACAGACATCAAGAAAATCTTACTCCTCAAGCACAATTTTTGGACACGATTATCCGTCAAGATTTAGAAAATGATACAGTTCATTTTCTACGATGAGTTGATTGAAAATATTCATTTGTGTATAATGTTTGTAATTAACGTTTTTAGTACAAACTATTATGATTTAGTGGTAAAAACGTGAGTCGCAACTGATCATAACATTAGGTTGCCTGCTCCTTCATGGCTTCCTTGACTAGCTGTACCAGTCTGTTGAGGTTCTGGTGCATGACAAGGCAGCGATTTATACTCCTTTGTGTATTATATACTTGTAAATTCATTATTTGATTACCTACCCGTGTTTGTAGTATTGATTGTCAGGTTGTTAGGTACATTGGTAAAAGTAGGCGCAGAAGTGTACTGCTGGTCTTCTTTTATATTCCATGCTGGTCCGGGATAAATGAAAAATTAAGAATGTGCGAACTGATTCTCGTCTCGCGCAGATCGTAAAAACCAATCTAGGGGTTGGACAGTTTTAAGGACCATGGCGATGCCACTAGCAATTATCACTATTTTGGTTCCGTTTTACATCTTCAGCAATATAACATGTTAAACGTGGCCATTGGTCTTGTGAACTTAGATTATCTCTATCTCACAAAGGTAAAAGACGTGAAACTATGGATGGCACTGATCCTGTGATGAGCTAATGTGGTTATTACTCATCAAGTGCCCAATCTGTCGACCTTGTTTTATAATTTTATACATATTACAAAAAAACTTCGAAAGGCCATAAATCAGCTCCGATATTACTTACAGCAAATCATTTTGTGTAAATAGTCTTTGGGTAAGGTAACGTTAAAAACAAGAGGCAAAAAGTCATTGGCCGCTTAAAAAAATAACGACGCCACTGGTCCATACAAAAGTACCCAGACCCCTTTGCTACTGCTTTCTTAACGCTTAGGCCGCGTTCACTTCAACACAATTTGGAATTATATCCTAAAACCCTGACATAAATATTATTGCAAATATTTATCTGTAAGCAAGCAAAGATGAAGCTTGCCACTCAAATACTTCTTATTTCTAGGTGAGGTACCACCGCATCAACAATTGTTTATTTAACTTCTATTGTTTCTTTAACGCGGACGCTAGACTGCTATAGCAGTTGTAACAATAAAACTTCTATTGTATCTGGCATAGTGTCCGCGAAACACATAATTGGGTCTTACTTAGTTGACCGTCTACTAACATTTATGTCTATGCCACAACCTAATAGATAGTAATGGAATAATTAGCATTAGCATCATTAATTAGCATGCTATTTCATCGTTAGCAATAATTAAATTATTTAACGTTGCTAAAATGTGTGAATGCTAAAATTCACGGACAGCGACGTCTCGTTGCTATCATAGATTCGCACGCACTGCTTTAGCAGGCTGCTAATAGCAGCTTAGCACTAGCAGGCAATTGAAACTCGCGTTCGCGTGCTGTCGGGCGACGATCGGCTTTCGAACGTTACCCGAGTGAATGACGAACAAAGAAAGAGAAGAGAATACTGCATCCTTGCATTTAGAGTCGTATTTTGCGTGCGGTTTATTGAACTGTTTATTTGAATGAAATTGTTTGTCTTTTCGTGACTTGATTAAATTATCTAACCGGTGCAGTTTTCATTTTAATTAGGTCAAATTTAATTCTACTAACACTATTTCTCAATTTCGATGAAATTTCATATTAGCATAGCAATAGCGCATAGCATGCTATGCTACGAAATTTAGCATGCTAATTAAATTAACAAAAAAATAAGCAATAATTGCCATTACTACTAATAGATATCTGAAAAGATAGTCAAGCTAGTGTTACATAAGTTTTCAAAAAGCGGAAAGGGTACGTGATTGGATTTTATTTCTATGTTGTATTTAATGTTAAGGGTTTTCTTCGCATAAGTATTTCAGTTGATACACAATTTCATAAAGTAATTTTCGCATCAGATATGTAGTCAGATTTTAGCAGACATCGATCCCCTTATGTCATCCATAATAGAGAGAGCATTACTCCGGCGGGTCCCATCCGTCCTGTCCGTTACAACTACAGATGTATCCATCGGATCGGATTGAGGTGACCACTGCCCTTAGATCTACAGACTATCTCTACCCATAGGTCTCAACTCTGGAAGCCGACACGTCGGAAATTTCGAATCTACAACTCTCAGCCACTGAAAAAAGTTTGATTGTGCCAGCGAACGTGATGGTTGCCGTAGAACATGAGGACAATGTGTTGCAGTGTAGACTACCAGCAGCCTGGCACTGACACTTTTTTTGATGTTTACTACCCGCTCTTATGTTATCACAACATATAATGAGATAAAACTTACCAAATTCAAAATAAATCACTAGAAAACTCACCAGTGGCGAACTGGCGAGTCGCCACCAGAACGAAACGAACTGCAAATACAAGTGAATCACGACATTGGCTAGGATGGGATACATTAATTCAATGCGCCGAATATGACAACACGAAAACACCCGAATGCACTTCGGTTTTGGTCGTAGTTTCGGCAGGTTCAGGACACTAATTCCTCGTTCTGTTCGAAAAAGAAATACGATATTAAAATTTAAAAAGTTTCCAGCTTAGTTTGGGTATGATGCAAGTAATAACTAAGCAACCACTAACAGACTACCGCAGTTCAAATCGCTAGAGCGCAATTTGTAAAACAGTATACGCGAGGGCATAAATACAAGGAGGGATGGCCTACTGGTTCACGAGTGCCTACTATGGGAAACGAAATTCAACGACGGCAATCGTTTGTAGTATTGCGTTCTGTGAATCCGATCAGGGGCCGTGTATTGCTTTCAGCGTATTCGCAGCGTTCTTATTTCAATTTTTTTTAAACAAAATCATGCTTAGAAGTTTAGAACAAGAAATCTACTTACTGCGTAAGAATAGAAGGCGTGAGTATAACTAACTGCGCTCTCGAGGACGCACTTGATAAGCTCGTGCGCGTTTGGAGCGTGATAGGAAAGAATATATGTATATATTGCTAGTTTTTGACGGCAACCTGAAGTGACACATTTGTAAAAAAAAAACGATAGGTACATCGCGTCGTTACTGTATGGTGCCGTCCGAAGCAAGTATCTCGTTTTTCGCAGTAGGCGCCCTGGATTCAGCTACTCCGCAAACCCTCGACTCTTGAATGCTGCCTCTCAGCCGACAACACTTAACGATACTCACGCACGGACGAATGCTGTACTTTGTAGAGTTTGTAGGCATAAAATTGGATGCTTCCAGCGATACGATAAGAGATCCGCGTCAGAATGATTTGACGTTTTGCGCTTAAGCGACGCGAAATTTCTAGCACGACAACTCTCAAAGTAAAAGCATCTAATTTTGTCGTCTGACTGATGTTCAGGTATTGATTGCTTCGGTATCTTCTCTTACGCTTCATGAGTTTGTATGGATTCGTAAAAAGGTTTTTTTGACGACCGCTTGGTGCAGTGGTCCACAGGTCGGACTTCTAAAACCAAGGGTCGCGGGTTCGATCCCAGCACAGTACAAGCATAAGTGTGCATGAACATGTGTGTTTGTACTGGTCTGGGTGTTCTCTATATATATATATATATGTATTTATTTACAAAAAAAAGTATTTAAGTATGTTTATCCGTTGTGTAGTACCCATTACAGAATCTTCGTAGCTTACTTTGGGACTAGAGAATTGGTGTGATTGTTGTGAAATATTTATAAAAAAAGGTATATAAAACACCTCTATAATAAGATTCCAAACGTGATTGAGACGTCTGGACTCGAGGAAAATTTTGGATGCTCCTTTGAAAGGTTCCATTGGAGCAAACCGGCTCTTTATTGTCAAACTCTATTAAGGAACGACCTTTCACCGACACCGGGCTTTTTCGGAAATTATATTTGGACGAACAAACCGGATAATGTCAAGGATCCACTTTTGTAACGATTCGGGAGGTGCGCGTCGGAATTTCGCTTAAAGGAGGACATTTAGCTTAAAGGAGGATATTTGATTACGGGACTCTTTTTTATCTTGAAATGAATGAGGTAACGTGTAAGCGCCCCGTTTGTTCTCACCGAGATATCTTTTATTGCTTTACAGATGCGACTTTATTGTCCATTATTTTAGGTTTGTAAACTTTTTAGCATGTTTTAAGAATTTAAAAGCTCATTATTGAGATTACATTTTGTTTTCTTATTAGTATTTTCTCATTGTCTTCAATAATCTTCATTCTTAAGTCATTTTGTACTGGGAGAATGATTTTCCATGCTCTTTTCGCATTTTCAGCAGTTCCAAATTCCCACCACCATAATATCTGACTCCGTAGTAAGTAGCTTAAGAACTTGTGTTACAGTTATCAGAATCAACAGTGGCATTACAAATAAACTTAAATAAATACATATAACACCCGGACCAGTACAAACATACATGTTCATGCACACAAATGTTTGAATAGTGCGGGGATCGAACCCGCGACCTCTTTGTTAGTAGTCAAGTTCTTGATCATTAAACCAAATTAGTCGTCAATTTGTAGAGCATTAAAGCAGACGTCAGTGCATTGATCAAAAAGTCTGTGGTTTATATTCATAATTGCGACGCTCTATTCATTACGCAGACACTAAATAAGCAGTACATTTACCTCGAGCATTCTCTATGCAAATAATTTCCCATTCTTAAAAGTTCACACGGTTTGATCAACTATATGTAAGTATGTGCAAGTAAATATCACTAGTCATCCGGTGTCTTCGACTCCCAAACAAAGCCGGTCACGGTGAATGAACAGTTGAGCTTGTGACCCACAGGTTCTGCTTTGCGCTGATGGCTCATTTATATACAAGAATGTCAGGTCAATTTAGATATAAACTGGGGACATTTGATACTTCTGCGAGTTGCGCTGAGGCGACATGCAATAATTTTAGTGGATATACGAGTAATCTCTATATATACAAAATTCTCGTGTCACAATGTTCGTTCCCGTACTCCTCCGAAACGGCTTGACCGATTCTCAAATAAAATTTTGTGAGCACATTGAGTAGGTCTGAGAATCGGCCAACATCTATTTTTCATACCCCTTAGTGGTAAGGATTTTATATTAAGACACTTTAATTTCTCTTCTTTCTTGATGATCAGTTAATTTTTCGTTTTATAAATGATCAGACGTTTTAAGTATGAATTGATCATGAAACCAAACGACAAGGTTTACCAGGCTATTTTTTGAGAAGAATTTATAATCATAGCGTTGAAGGTAATATATTTTCCATAGGTAGGGAGTCTGCTTGGTTGCACTGCAGCTTGCCTTTAGCACCTGCTAGTGTTTTTTTTTTACCATCTAGTGACTCATTCCGTCAATGACTCATTGGTAGGAGGGTCGAGAGCTACGGGACTGTCTGCTAATCGCTAGGTTTATTTTGAATTTTATTTTGCTTGATAGCGTTTTATTCATCAAGTGACTTATTTAATTACATGCAAAAGGGATCTAGTCTAGATACTCTTTATGTTGATAATATAGGTAGGTATTTTCGTTTCTTACGGACGCCCACTATGCTCACTAAAGACAGTGTACCAATCAGAATGTGAAGTTGATGTTGAAATGACACACCACCAGTACAACACTAAATTGTCGCCAGAATGGCTCCAGTTAGGAAAGGCATGATGACACCTATCTTAAATATTTTCAAGACCATGGCGTTTAAAAAACATAACCCCTTCTTCTTCTTAGCGTGTCGATGGAACACGAGGAATTACACCGTGGCAGCCCAGAATTCAGCCACTTGTATTGCGGATCGGCTGCAGTTAATTAAATCCGCTGGCTTACAGTTGTTGGGGCACGCCGGGCACGATGGCAAAAATGGCACACTTAACATAACCCCTATGAAATTATTACAACCAGTTTATTTCTAAAAAGCTGTAGAAACTATTTTTGAAACACACAAAATTCAATAAATGTTCGGCCAATTGACTCCGATTCCTGATACACAACCTTGACGTCAAGATTTTGTATTCCCATACAAAATATATGGAGGCAGACCGTTTTGACAGATAAAAAAGAGTATGTCAACGATTGGTGGTATCATCTAGCCTATTATGTAATGAGTTACTAAGTACGTGAGATTCTCCTCTATAAGTTGGTTTCCAATTTTTACGCGTTTCACTCGTTCTAACATCCCGGAATAAGTAAGGAAAATGAAAGATGGTTATGGTTGAAAATGTGGTAGGTATGATGCACAGATATATATATATATCTGTGGTATGATGACTTATAAAGTACAGGTACTGGGCTTTATCCGCTGGCACCGCAGTGCGCTGTTCTGTCCCGGTACGTTTTAATTAGCAGGTTCTCACGGCCTGCGGTATATTAAACTTCGTGTATGAAACTTGGGGATTTTTCCCATTATTAAAATGTGGCCGTTTTTGTCGATGACTCAAACTTATGTCGGTGCCTATTCAACTTTTTAAACACAGTCGGAAATTAGTTTTGGACAAGTTAATTAGACTTCTCGTGTTGGGTTTTTAATTAGCCGTGACGTATGTGCAATAATGTGCGAAGAACAGATGAACTTTCTGATCCTTCACTCACTCAATATCCCCATAGTATCATAGACACGTTGGTGTAGTGGCAAAGTTTCTGCCTTACACCCGACAGGTCCTGGGTTTAAATCCCAGGTCGAGTCAAATATGTTTCTGAGTTTTTCTGTCATGAATTTCTCAAAAACAGCTCGGAGTCGGGAAGTTGGCGATGTTACACCCCCTTGCCTCGGAAAGCACGTTAAGCCGTTGGTCCTGCGCCTGATCTCTCGTCGGTCATGTCGGATTGCCGTCTCACCGAACTCTTGAGAGTGAAGAAACAGTGAGTGCACGTGTGTATTGCGCTCACACTTGTGAACTATAATATCTCCTGCGTAGTTAGTTGGCTGATCTCTGTTGAGATTGGCCGCCGTGGTCGAAATCGGCCAGGAGGACTATTATTATTATTAGTATCTGAGGCAGGAGGTTGTAAAACCACGGTCAGCCTTCTGGTTCCTTGCTGCTTTTGTGATAGAATCAAGGTTTATATACTGCAGACTTGCTGTATGATGGTGGAACGTTGAAGACTCGAAATAATCAAAGCTCGTTCTCCTGTTCCAGATTGGTGGTGTCACAGAACCAGAGAGCGTTGCACATAGTGTTCCCCCACCACTTCCTCGATTCGCCGGAGTGGTTTGGGGTGTCGACAGACGAGTATTTTCAAGTAAGGAACCCGTTTTTCTATTTTTCGTGACTGCCAAGGAAGGGTTATCATGTATGTATGTATTTATGTAATATTATTTATGACCTGTTATCTCGGAATCGCTGAATGGATTTATATGATTGCGGTATTGGCAGATTTGTCTTTGTAGCCCAAGCGTTCTTAGATTTCAGCTCAGCACAAGAATTAAAATGTAGTGTTAATTACGTAATTTGTCTAACTAAAAAGACATAAAAAAATGGTAATTTAAAACTACACAAACCTGCCTGCTTAAAAAAACAGTAATACAAAATCTACTGAAAAGCCTAGAACAAGATACAAAATTCAATAACTAAGCAACATATTGTAGTCGGAGGCAAGTTTTCATGAGTTTACTTATAATTCAATATCTTGCCTCAAACTATTTTTTTTGTAAATCTTTTGAATCCTGTCATATAGATCATATCATTAAGATTTTATTCTTTCATTTGAATGCCACGCAACTTTATCGCATATTGTTTTAGTCAATATGCGAAGAAGGGGGATTAATAATTGCATCAGTTGTAGGTATTATTTATTGTGAAACAGAGCATCTTGGGTTCGTATATTAGATCCCAAATTTTGATTTTTATCTAGATCATCATCATATCAGCCGTTCGACGCCCACTGCTGAGCTTAGGCCTCCCCTAAGGTTATCCACCACGATCGGTCTTGAGCTTACTGCATTCGACAGCTTCCTGCGACCTTCACCAGATCGCTTTATCTAGATGTTTTCTTGCAATTTTTTAGGGACATAAATGTTTAATGCATTATGATGACTATGAAATTAATGTTGTAATGCTAATTAAAATGAATGGTCACTTCCTAATAATTGTGCAGAAAATAAAATTAAACAAGTCACGTAAGCATAATCGTAAATTCTAAAATGATAATTTTATGTTTAAAGAAGTGGTTTTGTTAAAGTTACGTAACGATCATCATAATAAATAAGTTAAAATATAAACCTAATAGTTAAATGTAATTACAGACGTAACATTATTCATGATATTCAACAAACTAAGGCATTTGGTACACTAAATTGAAATTTGTTTTCATCAATCATTTACATAAGAGGTATGGAGATACCATAAGGATATTTGATCACATTGGATTGTATATTAAAATAGCGGACCAGCAGACATTTTCCAGCTTGTTGGTTATTATAAGAAAATATAAATTTTCATATTTTTTAAACATTCCCTGGACTACCAAAACTATTTTGAGACTAACATTAGTCAAAACGGTTCAGCCGTCCTCGAGTTTTAGCGCGACAAACGAAAAGCAATTCATTTTTTTATATAAACTAGTATAGATATCTGTTAAATTAGAAGACTTACAATTGCACAGAAGAAAATTTTAAGGATTTAAATGAAAAGCATCTATCACGGAAACAACGACCAAATGGAATTTTAATGAAATTAAAGTAAATAAATGCATTAATCATAATCTTCTGAAGATACGGAATCTTGTCTCCTATCTCCTTAATGTGATATCTTGGCAATTAATCAGTTTAAAACTAAATTATACCACATCTTTTAAAGATAAGGAACCTTCTCTTCAATCTGCCAAATGTGCTATCTTGGCAATCATACAATTTAAAACTAATTGATTCTACATCTTCTGAAGATACGATATCTTCTCTCCTATCTGACTTTTTAAGACCCTTTACCTAAACCCTGCTACTTTTAGCAGCAATGATGTCCCTGAAGCTGGCCATTGTATTGTGGCGTATCTATCTATGATGATAACGCGCGGCAGCATCAGTGCTAAAATATGTTCATTGCTGTCGCAATGCTGATGCCACTGCATCGATGCTTAAATTCACAGTGTGTACGGGGTCTTAATGCTAATTCATCTCTGCGCAGCATTCATTTAGTATGCGCCAGCGCACGTGGGCACTGTGGGCAGCGTTATGCATTATGATTTAACGCGATCGCAACACTTTCACTGATGTCTTAGACTCCGAACGACAATGCGAGGGCGTGGGTTTTGTACGAAACGAGGTGGGTGGAATCTTCCTGATGGTCTTGAGTAGTTGCCTGGTTATGTTTGGGTTTCGCGAAGCAATAATTGTAGAGATAAGTTCAGCGTAGGGTTTGTACGTAACATTTCGGTTAGGTCCAACGACGGGTTTAAAAAATCTCAGAATGGTACTATGCCTTACCAGTTGGGCAATACCCATGATTGGCTATCTGCGTTTATTGCACCCCCACCGAAAGTAAAGTTCCTTCTAGCTTAGCCGATTTCGACCACGGCGGCTAATCTTAACAGAGATAAAGCCTCACCAGATCATCTGCGCAGGAGATGTTCTGTGCACAATTGTGAGCGCAATACGCAGGTACATTCTGTTCCTTCACTCTCAAATTCAAATTCAAAAAGTTCAATGTGACGGCAATTTGATATGACCACCCTATAAAACATCATTACAAGCAGGTTTATATCGGAATTCTTTTGATTTGATTGCTAAATTAGATTTATTAACAGAACTTCTCGTCTATTTCCAGGTATCGATAATGGCGATGGAGGAATCCCGAGTGCTGGTGTGGCACCGTGACAAGCTCAAACTGTCCATCATGTCGGACGCGTTCCTGCAGGTTGTCTTCGACCACATACTGGGCCGTGACGTAGTTCATAAACTTATGCAGGTATGATGGATATTAAATTCTCTAGTGTTAAAATGAGACACTTTTTACGGATTATTTCGTGATTTATTTTCATTTTGTTTTAACCTGTCGTAATCTTTAATAGAGAAGATGGTTGGAAATTTCCACCAGCTCGGGATCTTGTTTTAGCCAAGACTCAAGCTCGACCCCGCACTGCAAGACCTCGAGGTACTGTTTGCTCATTTTGTGTGGATAGGAACGTAACTTAATATTTTGATGATGGTACTTTATTTATTTTTTTCAAAGCTATGTAATGACAACTAACACTTTGTGACCACGGACGCTGAAAAGGTCCGAAACGTCAGGTTAAAACAAAATGTTAATACGTCGCGAAAAAAATCCGTAAAAATTGTCTCATTTCAATGTTCTACTGTTCGCGTAAACCGAAGAAACAAATATTCTCTGGTGTTGATATTTTGGCGGTTATTTTAAATATCTTGCTTGGTGCCTACCGACACCATCGACCGGCAGTCGATCAATAAGTCAGCTGAACTGTATCCGTCAGTCAATCAAAGTTACCGGAAAAGTAGTTAAATAGTTTCGGGTGTAGCTATCCCGGCCTCAGGTCGCAGCCTCAACGACTCACTAACCATCAGTTCTTTACGCCATGTCACTGCCACTTGAGTTTACTGATTTCTCTCATAAGCCTATGTGGTCTCACTGCTGGGCACAGGTCTCACCTCAACTATGAGGTGGTATGAGCAATACTCTACCACGCCGGCTCATGCGGATTGGTGAAGAGGTTGTTTGTATCGTAAGAGACTAACCTTACTGTCAGATGTTATTAAGGCGCACAAAGGCCTCTGACATGGCTTAACGACTAATATCTATTAATATAAACCAGGACCAACAGCTTAACGTGCCTTCCGAAGCACGAAGATACTTGTAAATAGACGACACCGAAATGGTCAGCATGGTCACCCATCCCAAACACGACCGTGCCTAAGGTTGTTTAACTTTGGTATCGCTACTGAAGTGCTACACCGACCGCGCCACAAGAACCCTTTACTGAATTAATAATAATAATAAACATTTATTTCTCACCAAAAATATATGGTACAAAAACATACACTGATATATCCTAAGTTGATTATGGTGGACTGAAACCTGAACTAGGATTATTCCTGTATCTCAGGTTATCAGCCCTCCACCCCATTCGAAGTAATTACTTAAATTCGCAAAAAATAAATGTATTACTAGTAAGTGAACAAAACTAAAAAATTAAGACACACATTTACAAGAGATTTTGAGGGTAGGCTTAAATCACAAAAGAGTGTCAGCGTAGGGGCGTGTTGCCGTGTAGCTATAACGTGTAGCCAGAGCTGTCATGCAAGTTGCAGTCACAGTTTCGCTTCATGTTTTAATAATTGATGTGTGGTACAATTGCCCGTGATGAATCTCGTTTCAGGTGAGCGAAACGATGGCGGTGAGCAACGGCCACCTGCCCAACAGCTACGAGGAAGGTGAAGACAAGCCGATGCTCGTCGTCAAGAAGGCCGGCGACGGGCCCGGGATCACTGCCCTACTGAATCGTCAGTTACAAGGTTGGTAAAAAAGGCGGAATGAGGGAAGGGGTTGAAGGGGATCTGTTTTGAGGTAGGGGGGGGACATGTGAATGAAATACTGGGAACAACATAAGCTGTCGAGGGATACTTTTTATATTATTTTGAGGAGAACATTTTCGTCATACATGATTTTTGTGTATCTTTAACTATTAATGTTGCACACGCGATGGAAGTTTTAAAAATCGATTATTTTCTCCCGTTTGTCCAACATTTCCCTTAATTGCTCTGCTCCTATTGATTGTAGCGTGATAAAAAGTATACTATATCCAGCTCAGGAGTATGCAAAATAATTGTACCAAAATTTGTTATAATCCGTCGAGTAGTTTTTGTTTCTATGACGGTTATACAGACAGACAGACAAAAAAATACTGATTGCATTTTCGGCATCGATCCCTAATCACCCCCTCATAATTATTTTGGAAATATATTTCATGTACAGTATTAACCTCTCTACAGATTTATTATAAGTATAGAAGATAAACTGTCGGAGAATCATTTTAAATGGTACCCAATTCTACTATTATTCTGCAACAGATCGTAAGCGGAATCGCAGTCGTTGCGCATATAACTGCGCATTATTTTGTTATTTGGTTTTCTATGCCTAATTATAAATACCTCAAAACAGGTCCCTATGATTTGAGCATGATAAAAATAGTTTTATAGTCGTCAAGTAGTGAGTCAGAACAAGTATTAATTGCTTTAATATTAATTTCTTCTGAAATCTAGCCAGTAAGCTTGAGCTAAGCTAGATTACGATTATTTTAAAATCATTCCTAGTCCTCACTTTTAAAGTAAAAATCTTATTTTGTTGTAATAAATGTTCCATAGAAACGCTAAAGTTAAATTTGAATACATAATTGTTGGTAATTGGATGTCGTTTTGTTAATATGTCAATGTATAATACTTCTGTATGTCTGCGTGTTTTATATTTTTCAGCATAAATCCATGTTATATAAATAAACAAGCTTTGCCTGAATGTGTACGTACACATAATGAACGAATTCACTTCTTGATAACATTACAGTTTCTCCTTTTAACTTTTTCAAACAACAGACTTGAAAATAAATGAGAAAAAAACATGCGTACGTAAACCGTAGTGTCATTATTACTATAATATGTAGATTTTTTGCATAATATCTTATTGCGTATTTGATATTTTAATCGTTAAATGTCAAAGCTTATCTATTTATTTTTTCATTATAATTTCAATCCGAGTCATAATATCATCTATATAAAACAGAATTATAAATGTAAATTTATAATCATAAGCAGACATGCAAAACTATGTCGTTTGCTATGTTTTTTCTACAATCCTTTTATTTATTTATAACCTGTTTGTAATTATTGCTATTATTAGATATATTGCGTAAATAATCTAATAATAGCAATAATATGAATTACATTTTTCACTTAGTGCAAACTAACGCGACAAAAATAAAAGGATTGGATATTTAATGGGTCGTATAAACGTGGTGACGGTGTTATAGTCAATTTGTTAGGCTGTGGATCCCTTTACTATTCTTTATTTTACTATACTTTACATTACTATACTTTATATTACTATACGTTCTTTTTAGAAAAACTATTTACCTACTTATTAAATTATAATTGGATCCACAGTACTGCATGACTACTCCCGGTTTCTAAAACAATGATCTTATCAATCAAACTTATTCTTTTGGTCATACAACTATTCGTATAATGTTTTTAACAACGCAACGCGCAACTGTAAATAACAAATCCAATAGAATACTGTCATATAATATCAATGGGTGCTCATTTGATCAGCGTTTAAGAAACCGTCATATCAGCGTCGCCATTTCCCAAGCTTTTTCATTGTCGTACTCGTGTCGTGTAAACCGGCCGTAACGTAACGTGACGTGACGTGTTGTGGCAGGCGAGCACGCGCCGCTGCTGCGCCCCGCGCCCGCCACCAAACCCGCCTGAGGAACTACATGTACCCCATCAGACTCTCACAAATCCCCTCGCACCCCGATAACCCCACATATATTCCTTTAAACCCCACAACTATTCCTCTACGCACTGTCTTCTTTCCTCTCCCATCGTAGTCCCGGTTTTGTCCACTAGTATCCTTAAAATAAACTGACGAGCAAAGAAATTGAACCACTGTGTACATTTAAAAATCAAAGGGCAATGGAAAATTCTGTTTTCTATTTTTAAAATGTTAATCCATTTTTGGGGTTCCGTAGGAAACAAGGAACCCTTAAGGTTTCGCCATGTCATGCCGTCCGTCCGTCTGTCTGCGGCTTTACTCAGAGCATGTATGTGATAGGAAGCTGTAATTTGGTATGAGTTTGTATGTTAATAATTGCAAAAAAGTCGTAGAAAAAAAACTTTTATTTGAAAAAAAAACCATACGAGTACAGTGGGGGGAGTTTTATAAACATTGTGAGGTTGAAAACACGATTGTTTGAAGTTTTTTTTTGTTAGGGGTAAGTGTGTTTAAAGGAGTAGCTGAGTAGTAAATAAAATAAAAAGTTGACAGTTATGTGGACTCGTTCTCAGATATTTGTGATTTTTAGATGGTTGTGAACAAAAAGTTGGCACTCGCAACTACGGAACCCTACAATGCGGTTGACCGGTCTTTAAAATAAAGTATTGTGGTTTGATTGACTTTTTCGTTGGTAATCGGTTTCTCGGATGCTGATCAAATTAATTTTCTCATTGCATTTCAATTGTTATCTATCAGACAAACCGTTTTTATAGAAAATTTATTTGATGATCATTCGATTAACCGGTATTCTTATCACTCTGTGTTAATACCACAAAAGATAAGCATTATGTGATATTTTCATTAGCGACCGTGGAATAATTAGCTACCAAGATTCCGTATCTTATTATGAGGTTTTATTTCTGTGCGATTATGTTTCACTGCCATATTGTCAGCTATTTTTATAAGTAAGTTTTGTGGTATATGCACGATTTGTATAAAGTTCGTGTATTTATTCATAATAAGTCATAGATGTGGTGTGCGTTAAACGTTACAATACAAAATTAAATATTTTCATATTCTGCTTTATAATCCTGTATTTTGAAAAATTATTCCAATTTTCAAGAGAATTTATAAAAATATATTTTAGTACACAACAGTTAAAAAATATCAAAATTAAAAAAGTAATCAACAAAAGGGTACAAACTTAGCTTTTAGCTAGCAAGTAACTATTTGGTAAAGTTTAAAAATGTGTCGCAATATTTTCCTAAAAATCATACTCACTTCAAGACGTCTATTTAACCATGACACTATTTGTAGTTTTAGTTAGAATAACTTTCAAGTTTTTGTACAATGTATTTTGTAAACTGACACTGTATAGTAAGACTTTCTAACTTCATTATTTAGTAGCTTTTTGCCATTATCCATATATCAATATTTGTATTTTAGCCTACTTAAAATCCTTATAATTCTTGTAATACAGAAGTTTTAACATGCAATAATCTTGAGTAGTTTTTACAGTAATATGACAACTTTTAAGCAATATGTCGTGTCGTGTTCACATCCAACGAATTCATAAATAAGTGTAGGTGCACATTAACGTAACAATATCATAATTAATATAAACTTAATGTAGTATTTTATAATCGTGCTTATCAGTTGTATTACATGCTTTAATGTTTGATGTATAGTTGTATTGTATCTTACCATATTTAATATTAATTCGTTTATGTAGATTTATGAGCTTTATAAACACTCAATTATTATCCTAAGTCCATTCCTTATCCAAATTCCTAACGCATGTTTGGAAGATCGGCAGTCTAAGGTAATTTTTTGTTACATTTGTTTTGTTTCTCACCCATTTTGCACTCAATATTTGTTTGTTCAATAATTATGTTGCCGGGAAAAGACATTTTCTTTCAAAAAAAGTTTTTTTAACGGTTGCGCTTATCGTCATTATAAAAAGCCCTTACAAAAACTGTTATTGAAAGAAACTGTCTGTTTTTTTAAGTTTTATTAATGTTGGAAATCGTTCAGTGTTGTTAAATGTCTTATTTTGCTAGCTTGCCCAATTTACAGTCCCACAAATTGAAAATAAATACATTTTGAATAACATTGCACAAGCTTAAATTACACACGATTTCTTTGCACACATACTTAATCTGATTATAGTTACACATATTCTTGAAACTTATAAAATTCCTACTTGATTAAACGCAATAAAAGCTTGTGTGGTGTTAATCACAAATATTATAATTGAACACTAAAATCAAAGTAATAAAGTTTTAAAGATTTTAATTTTAGAGTTTGAGATCAAAAATCAGACCGTAGTAATGATAACCTTTTATAAATGAAAGACGATAAATAAAAATGCCTACCAATATCATGTTGTTCGGTAAAAAGTGAATCCGATTTCGTTTTTGGTCTTGAATTCTAGAATATCTACTACAATATTCTGCCGCTGGAGTGCGGTACTAGCGCAAAACGTAAACCGTTGTTTCAATGACATTTAATTAGTTGTTCGTATTTCTTGAAAGGCTGAAAAAGTAAATTTAAAATACCTATAGGTCTATTCTACGTTAATATTGACCGGGTTCAATATCATATCTACCGTTGACTGAAAGTTAGATAACTGTTACTTATGAAACATCAGATTTACGTTTATTATGTGACTGACAGTTTCTGTAACTTTTATTACTAAAACTGACAGTTATTTAACTTTAATTTAACGGTTTGTTAACGGTAGATATTGAGACAGGCCATTAGCTACTGACACTAGTATGTAATGACGTTTACCCTTTGCGCTAGTGGCGCCCTCTGCCCAATAATTTCCGAAATCGAATTGCAAGTAACCATCCCAAACTTTAGCGACGGACCCGAACGCGTGGCGGCTGGGCCGGATCGAGGAGGCCGAGCACGAGACGCCGGTGTGAGCCCGCGCGCTGCACGTCGCGCTCCCCGCCGCGCGCGCCCGTCGCTAGTGTGCACGCGCCCTTACATCCGCACAGAAGATGAGTTCTTTGGGCCCCATCGTACAAGTCGTGTCACGTAAAGCGCACTAGGATACAATATGCGCACTATATGGATCTTATTAGTAGTAGACCATGCGCCGGACGCTTCTGAGGTTGTACTCCTACCTATTCGTTTGTGTTTTCGGGCATAGTCAGCGGGTCCAGTTTCACGGTCAAGCTTGTAAGCTAAGAGAGTACATGCACATCCCTTTCACTGTCTTCCAGGGCGCTTCTTACGTGACGCGACTCGTTTTGACCGTGTAAGCGCGTTCATACCTTGCGCCGAAGCTTTAATATGTGCGGAATCGTGGTGCCACAAGCGGCTAGACGGCGCGATTGGAAGTGATCGATATTTTGTGACGACAAACTTTACATGCGACGTGCAGTGAATAATCATGAACATATGATTTCTTGGACTCTATGGATATTTAAAGTACGAAGTATAAATGTCAGGTGAATTGTATAAGAAATTGATATTAATTTACGGCTGCTTGTAATGGACGGTTGTTTCATTGGATTTATGAATGATGTATTAGTGTATTTGCTGGTCAAATTTTAAGTTATTTCAATGAGGTTGCTAAGTTTTGTATTTTTTTTAAATGTATCTGTGATTTTGTTTCCAATAAAACTTTAAATATATTTAGTAATAGCGGCTATTGTCGGCAGCTCCGCCGCGATAATTAGCAAGATATTCTCAAAACAGTAAGTCATAAGAAGTAAAGTACAGATAGCATAATGATTAGATGTGACAATATTTTCTTAATTTGAATTGTTAGAACTAAGGCGAATGAGTCATCCTAAACATTTACTTTCAAAACCTAATTTGATTCATAAATTCTACTAAGAAAATCAAATCACGCATAATTTTCATGTAAGTTATAATCTGATAAAAATAATTTGGTAATATTCAGAGTTTGAATCATATTGATCTGTAAAGAAAAATGTATTGCATTAAAAAGACTAGAAACATATTTTGTGTATACTATTTATGTAGATAGATATATAAATAAATTAAAATTGCATCGTTAGAGCGGTATATTAGCCATAAACAGTTAATGTATATTGGTCTAAGAACGAGGAATATATTGTAATTGGATGTTTTGTAAATACAATTAGGAGAGATCGATTCTATGAGAAAATGTACTTGGTGGAATCCAGAATTATTTCGTACAATTTCAGCATTAGGCTCTCCTTATCACCGACCGTTCATAGCATAGCTTGCTCAGCACCAAATTTTTAGATATTTCTATGAGTTGACTGTACCTACATCAATTGGAATTGATCTCAAATGAAAAAAATCCTATTCAATACTAAATAATTACGCACCAAGTACAGATAAATGTTATAAAATTTAAATTAATCTAAATATATTGCGAAACGATGTATGCTTCATGTGGGTGGATAATTATAACATTCCAAAAATTTCATTGACTCTTTCTATTTATCAAAAATGAATATCATGAATGCACTGCCAAATGCAACTATTGATGATTTAAATGATTATATTATTAATGCTTATAAATGTATTTGTACGGGAATTGTCGCAAAAGCTATTAATTTTTAAATAGGATCTCAAAGTATTTTCTATTATTATAATAGATTGCATAATTGCATTTGTCTTACACCATTTTTGTGATATTAAATAAAACGCACAATTATTCTATTGGCAATGTGATGATTGACTTCATTTGAATTGTGAACAGTGCTACCGCAAAAAAGTAATGACAATTTAAGCCTTGCCCAAGTGTAGAACTGGCAATTTAAAGTTACTAATAGCACCCAGTGATAAGTAGGTATAATGGAGACACACATTTTAAATAACTTTTTTGTGGTAACAAATGAAGGTATTCAAGGAATTTTATTGTCTATTTTGTGTTTCTGCCAACATTGTTCTTATAGAAAGAAAATAATTGTATTCAACAGTTTTACCTGCAGCTGCTTAACCTAAGAATTATAAAGAATGAGACTTGATAATTTTAATTATCAAATTATTTAAGCATTTAAAGGTGTTTTGATGAATGAGGTACTCATGACATTATAAAAAAAAACTTTATTTACGTAATCAAATAAACTATAAAAACAAGATGATGTAGTCTCCTATTAGGCATTACAGCAATAAAGCACTATGTCACCTTATGAGCTTGTAATAATAATATCAATTTTGTAACACATGTGGTCCCATTCTCATCTCATCTTTAATATCATAGTGATTTCGAGTCTCATTCTTTAAACTCATGGCTTGAACTTCCTGCCTTAAGAGACAAATGTAGTTGTGTATGGATCTATTGCAACTTGCCTTGTTGTATGTTGTGTAAAGCACCGGAGTGTTGATAGAATGCCTTAAACAGATGCCATTTGTGATGAATGTAAATTATGAATGTATGACTAAATAATAATTGAATCATTGTAGTAAATGTTGAGACAAATAGTTATGATAAACAAATAAAAGTAACAACTTCTGTAATAAAAATGTTTTTTATTTAAAATCTTAAAGTATTTTATAATATCATGTGATTTGATGAAATTATGTAGGAATTGTAAATAAATAGAAAATATAGATTATAGGTATAGATTGTGGACAGATCTTATTTAAAAAAATAAATTAATCACAACTCTTTTTCCATTATCATGAGTCATCAAATGTCATTCTTCCGACACCATGGTTCTTGATGTACCTGCGGTATTGTTTGTATTTGTTGTTCTCAGCCAAAGCTTTTTTAGCCTCTTCATCTTTGATTTGTTTCCAAACCCGGAAGTTTTCTTTCACCCATAACTCCTCTTCGAGGAATTCTTCTTTCTCTTTGTCATCTATAGCATTGAACTGATGCTGCCCAAGCTTCATGTATTTCCTAATTAAGTACAACTTTTCTTCCTCCCCATAAGGTTGCTTCATGATAGTAAACTTCCATAACCATCTTAGATACCAGTAAATATAGTAAGCAATGGTGTATGGTAGAATGAGGATTTGAATCCAAAGTATGTCAACTATTTCAGGCTTTGCATAGGCTCCTTTTATATCCATATTTTCTTCAATAACTCTTCTTATTATTCTGTCTTGCTCTTCCTTTTGTTGGGCTTTGGTTTTCTTATTTTTTCTTGATTGGTTTTCATTTATTTCTGCTCTTGCTATCTCTAGAGCTTTATTTCTATATTTTGGGACTGTCATGAAGTATTTGATAGCAGTGTCATATTTAGACCACGCGCTGTAGTACTGCATGATCGATATTATCGATATGGTGACTGTGATGACTATACGCACGTCGACCTTAGGGGCCATGCGGCGGCGATAATAACGGTAGTAGTGAGCATAGTACTCCTGTGGATTGTCCAACATGTAATCGTAATCTGTCCTTTCTTCTTCATCACGAAGAATCTCGTAAGCAGTCGCGATTTCTTTGAACTTTTCCTCAGCTACCTTTTTGTCCTCCGGGTCGCGGTGCAAGTCCGGGTGATACTTCTTGGCCAGCTGCCTATAGCTCTTACCGATTTCATTCTTCGTAGCTTCTCTTGTGACTCCCAAAACTTCGTAACAATTGGCTTTTCCACAGTAAATACCTTCAAGTAAATGGTCGTGTGAAGACACTACTGTAATTTGCCATGTTATCGTAAATAGTAAAAAACACTTAAAGTAAAACATGATTTTGAGTTTAAAACATACTTCATCAAATAAATGCAGCCAAATATTGGACTAGTAGCGGCGGAATAATAAATTAAATGGAAAAACTGTAGGTACTCAAACTGCACTCGCAGACTTTCTTTGACAGCGGCGAAATGTCAACGTCACAGTAACAACGTCAGCTAATTTCAGTTCAAAAACTTATTTTCAATCATTTTTCAATTAGAATTTCTAAGTTAATATTACATTAATAAGGAAAGGTTTTATCTGTTAAACAAATACATTATACCGTCTCTGAATCGATTGCATAATAGTTGAAACAGTACAGTTAAAGTGATTTAATTATTCTCTTGTCGCCTGGACATGTTTCCTTTTTCTTATTTTCATTTATAAATAAATCTATCGGCGGGACTTTATTAGAATTGGGAATTGAGACAAAAGAATAGAATTTGCACATATAACCTAGCAACACTGACCTCTATATATACAAGTACGCTGGACTAACTACAGGCCGGGTCATAGTAAGGCGATTTAATTATCACCATTTTGGCGCTTACGTCAGATCGATAAACCTTTTCCTACTTAATAGAATGGATCATAATAATTTTAATAAATTCATGGGTTGATTTAATGATGGCTGATATCCAAAATAGTTGGTAACTACTATGACTAAGCAAGAGTACACTATTCGTATGGTAAGGGAGTAAGGGGGTGATGTGTGGCTAGCTAGCTAGATCAAACAAATAGGTACCTAACGTTTTTTTAAATAAAAATATGAGATTTTGTTTGAAAAGGAATAAAGGAGGTGAGATATTTGTAGAAAATAAACATTTATACACAACTTAGTTTTAATTTATTCACTACATATTAAATACAAATAAAAAAGAGAATTGCAGCAAAAGAAACAATAAACAGATTGTCAATTGTTGGTACACTGCACTTTTTTAAGTAGTGCATGAATTATATTTAATAAAACAGTCATCAGAGAAGTGTTTTTAAAAGTGTAGTGAATCATATTTTTTCGGACGCCAACTAGGCTTATCAACCATTTTCAGCCATAATTCCATCCTTCGATTGTCAGTAGGAAACCTGAAAATTAATAATCAATATTTAACAATATATCGTCAGTAATTTCCGTTCTTAAAACCAAATAGATATTTGATAGGCAAAACACCGATAAGTTTTATCGACACGGAATTTTACAGCTCTATTTATTATTTATTTATTATTATTTATTTATTTATTTATTAGCCGTAAATTTACTTACTTGTGGAATGTAACTCCACTTCCTTTCTGGTAACGAGTTTTGCATTATACGCACTCTTTCATGGTTTATCTATATACTATCACCACTAATTATGCATCAACTTTACAAGACAATAAACAAACTTAAATCGCATTAAACCTTTTAAAATCACTTTAAATACGGTGAAACGGTGACAATTCAAATCATGCACCGGCCATTGTGCAGTTTACGTCAGATTCAGTTCCTTTCCTTTCCCACGCATTGGGGGCGCTTCAAATAGGCACAAAAAACAGCTGTCATTTTATAGGGTATCATTGGTCCAGCGTATTTGTATAGAGGTCAGGGTATTCTTTGTTTAAGGGTCAGTGCCTAGCAACAATAACGAATCATTATCCGAATATTCATGTTCACACTAGATTTCTGAATCGATTTGAGGTAGTCGAGTGGCAATATAATCGATACCCGCATCCACACAGCTCTATTAACATATTTTTATCTGTTGTCAAGTTGTCAAAGTCAATGGCATCAATCAAATAAATGTCAGGCTGTGCAAACTAATAAAGCGCGTGTGCATATTATTTATTTTGTATACTTTAATAATTTATCGAAACTATGATAACAAACGTGCTAGATCAATTTGCTGATGATGTGTTCCAATTTCTAACGAAAAAGTCAAAGGTCGGAAGAAGTTTACTGGTAAAAAAACACACTGAGAATGTTCACACTCTTGGAGATTTTAGTTTTCCAAATACATTGAAATCATGGCATGAACATATCAATTTCGATGGAGCAACATTGGATGCCGATGTGTCGGTATTGGACTACAACAACAAACAAATTACAGACTTAATATCGGAGTCCAAAAAATGGCGTTTGAAAGTCTCGAAGGCAAGAGAAATCAAGGGCCGCATCCATATCTACTTGGATCATGTTAAGTCGATAGCAATTGGCTTATCTGAGGCTCTAAGTTGCAATGTTGAAATAATCAAACGAATTGAGGACTCAACAAATTTAGTGAGCATGGAAAGTGATAGTGAAGGTAACAGCTTAACTTCATTACGTTTGAAATACCTGACCAAAGCAATAGATAATCTTTACTCTGTATATTCAAGTGGAAGAGAGAGTAAAAAAAATCTACTGCCTGTTTTTGTGACATCCAAATCATCATGTAAAAGAGAATCTGGTCCTACTGTATTGTGTGGTGCAGTATTAAATGCAAAAACTGGAGCAAAAGAAGTCAATATTAAAGCTGATGATTACATCAGGTATAAATTTCACTCTCTGACTTGTGTACAAAGTAACTAATTGTTTACATTATATACTTATTTTATGCACACTCAAAAATACATGGCTTACTATTTGTTATAACATTTAACTAACTCTACTGAATATTTTTTTAGGATACGTCAAGACGAGATGACATTGATAGCCCAGCACAAGTATGGTGTCCGTGTGTCTATGGATTCCAAATGGAAAGAGTTCATCACACACCTCGGAGAATCTGCAGTTGTGTTTGAACTTCTGCAGAGCCGACCAAATAGCGCTGTTAAGATCAACTTTGACTGTTCTGCAGCTGGTTCTAGTAAAGGTAAATATTCTTAAAAGTTTGTGTGACTTTTATTTAAAGAAAAAATACTGTATTTCATTAAAAATACTTAAGTTTAAGTTTAACCTAATGATGAGTATTAAAAAATTAAAGCATAAGTTTTTAAATTTAATTTCATATTACACCTCTGTGCCTTAGTGAATAGGGGCTATCTGCCTATATATATATTTTTAGCTATCAATTCACCTCATGACTTCCACATGATTTCTTATCCTAAACATGTGAAATGCTAATTTTGATTTTATTTCTGTTTCAGGCGCATCATTCATTCTGTACAATTGTGCAAGATTGGAAGCCATCATAAGGACATTCAATGAGAAAGTGGATGATGGTGTGTACCCACCATTGCCATGTTTTGGTGAAACAGATTTCACCTTATTAAACCATGAGGTAAGCACATAAATTACTGTTGTCTATCAATTGTAGTACATACAAAGATAACAATCTTTATGAACTTTGTAAAACATTTTAAAGTGACTTTTTACAAAATTATTATGTATTAATTTTCTAAATATTTGACCGTTAACACTAAAGTTTTCAAATCAAAAAAATTCAGTTAGTAACAAGTGAAATAATCCATAAAAAGTGTTATTATTCGACTTAGGTTATAAATATTAAATATATGCATCATAATTATTATTCAGATATAAAGTATGTCAATAAAAAAAGTTCTATTGGTGGAATCTCATTATTCACACAAAGTGCATGAGATGAGATGAGTGCATTAGATAGATAGATAACTCTTTATTGTAAACTACAAAAACTATTTTAAATCAAAATACACAGTGTGATACTATCAAAGCAGTCTTATAACTAAAAATTACCTTTTCCAGACAAGCTTGGATTAAGGAAAATTGTTATTCATAAGTGTTACCACCATAGCAAAAAAACATTTCTTTTATATTTTTTTTTAAATATGAAAGTTGAGATAGCATATTTTTGGTTTTAATTTGCATTTATTACCCATTTCGATAAGCAATCACTTGCCATGCTTTTGTCTAACACAATTTTTTGTTTTCAGGATGAATGGATTCTCATATTTAATTTTATAATGGGCTTTCCATCGCTACTGAACAGCTGTGTAGAAATATACGAGAGGTCCTGTGAGTTCAGGCCCCATCATCTTTGCGGTTTCCTATGCTCTATGGTCAGAGTATTCAGCCAGTACTACAGGAGGGTCAGGATATTGACTGTAAGTCCAATGCATGTTAGTTAACCAAGGTTTTATTTTGTCATTGATGGAATTCCCCTGTTAAAAGGAATGTACATAGTTAGCTAGATTTATCGTGATTTAAAGAGCTGTTTTTAGAGATGTTTAAGGCAATCATACATAATAGTAAACATCTTTTTGCAAATAAATACTTTTAACATAAAGTTTTTAAAAAGTAATTTTACTTTTTTATCCAACTATCTACCTATATTTTTTTCATAGCATTTGATGCTAATTTCACTACATACCTGACATGCAAAACATAGAATTAGAAGGTTGAAGAATATTATAGGTATCATGATAAATCACTTCATTTTGTTTACTGATTTTGTTGTATTTAATGGATTTTTTAGCTTTTAGGTAATAGGAATCTTATTAGAATTTTCTTTTATCTTTCTATTTCAGGAGCCCAGAAAACATCTACTGCCGGTTTTATTTGCGCGTCTTCACATGTTAATAATACTGAATAGGACTCTCAAAACCTGTCTTAGCATTTTGGATATTAAAAGCGTTTCTCAAATGTGTTTAGCAAATTATTATTACTACCTACCCATAATGCGTTAGGAATATTAACCCATTAGAACAATTTAAAAGTTTGTGTGCAGTGCAGTGCAATAAAATCGGTGCTTCTAATAATTTAGTTGCTAAACATCGGGTGCGGCCGTAATTGGAAACATTGACGTGTCCCCGCCGATATTCAATGCAATCGCAATTGCACTCCAATTCGAGCTGCACAAATTATTCAACAAAATAAAACTTGTTCGATATCCCACGCCACAACAGAGCGCATAGAAAAAAAATGTTTTGTTTGGAAACACAAAGTTCACGTGATTGACCCAGGTATTTTATTGTTGGCATTGCGCGGCTCTGATTGGCTCACCGAGCGCGCCCGAGCGCCGCCGACAAATCGCGAAGCGGCGTACACAGCCGCGCGCCCGATCCGCTAGTGTGCTTTTGACATCGGCAAACGCAGTCGTGGACTCCGGAGCGTTTCGGATACTTTTATTTATAGTTTTAATCGAATAAAGTCGTGTGACGTTCGTGAATACCTGTGATTACCCAGGATACCATAAATATGAGTATTGCTGATTTGATTCAAGCTGCTGAATTCATCGAAAGGCGGGATAGAGGTGAATTGGATTTTCTTTGTTTGAATTGTCAATCGAGTGCACTACACGTCAACATGGCAGCCGTCTATTTTTGCCGTGCCATAATCAGCTGATTTTGACGGAATGGCAGTGATCTTTGTTGCAGAGGCGGAGCACGGATACGCGTCGAGTCTGCCGGGCGAGGAGTCCCGCGCGGGCGGCCGGCGCCCCAAGACGAAGAAGTCCCAGGGCAGCAGGTGAGTCGTGCCGGTGACAAACCAAACAGTGCAGTGCAGTGAAGTGAAGTTTTACGTGTGAACCAGTGGTACAATGTATGTTTTTTGTTCCAGGACGACTCATAACGAGTTGGAAAAGAACAGGTTAGTGTATTTTAGTTTTATGTAAGAGACAAGAGTGCGGCGAGCGGTGTAGTTGGGTCGCGAAGCCGGCGTGATTTCGCGCGTGGCGCAGTGACCTTGCCGAGAGTCTAGGCGAGGGAAGAGTGCACGCGTAGTGAGTCGGGTGGGGCGTCCGCTCGTGGGTGACGCTCGTAACCCATTTGGCAGGGCACTGCCTAGTTACGTCACGCGGGCTCGTCTGCTGCTGCTGTCGGAGCCACGCTGGCCGCGAGCCGGCACAGAACACACGCCTTTAACAACCGAGACCGCTAGACTCCTACCCTACTCGGTTAGACCATCCGCGGCCGAACATGGACCGCACTGCCTACGTGACACGCTGGAAACAAACCAGCTATTTACTCGCGCTGAATAGAAATTTAGAACCGAGAACCGGTAACTGTGTTGTTATTCTCGTTTCACTGTGCAATTTTAGTTTTCGCTATTGGTACGGTAGTCGGTAGAGTACAGACGTCGACAACAATAGATAATTGAGTTAAATGCAGCGGTAATTTATTCTGCAGTGTTTTCCTAGTGTACCTAACGCGTTCCAGTTGAAAACTGATGTAATGAGCTGGTTACAATCGCAACAGCGTTTGCCACGTGGGATGTTTTGTATGACACTTGTATGACCTTTGGGTGGGTATAGAGAAACCTTATCGTAACGCAAACTACTTTATCTAATGCATAAATAGGTATGTAACAAACACGTCGACATAAACTCCGCTAGGTATCACTGTCATATTATCACTACTTCGAAGATTTATAAAACATTTTCGTCAACAATCTATCTAAGCAAAAATGCATTAGGGAGTGCGTCAAAGTACCTATATACCTATGTTTATAAATTTTTGCATAGCAACTAGTCTAAGCCAGTGCGATTTGCAATACATGCAATCAACACGTCATCAAGATAAAAAACTGCGTAGTATAACTGACCTACGATAACATTGAAAAAATAGTCCATTGAAATACATTTTTCCGAGCTAATTTCGAGAAAAATCTCGCGTGGGTGATGTGATGATGGCAGTCAGTTGGCTCGATTGTGTAACTGCAATGGTTTTTATTCAAGTTCAAGTCAAGATGAACTGTAATAACCATCATCTAACTATAATTAGTCGATTATACAACTAGATAGGTAGAAAAGAATTCAAGATGACTTGTTGTCAATTTAGAAACACTTTGAGTCAGGAATCTCAAAAAGGCACAGTAATTTTTGCTTTCGATGATTATGCGCTTTAAGTAATGAAAGTTTTGGGTACCTAGCTTACTTAAAATTACTAAAATTGAAGTTCCTTTCGTATTTTATTGAAAATTTTAAATATAGTCTTCTGTTTGTTCCATTTTACTATCATGTTAGTACAATTTAATTTTTATGGTTTCAACATAAAACGCAATACCTAAACCTTATGCTTTGTGAGGTTGAAGCTATCTATTTTTTGCGGACAGCCTTCAGACAATCAAATTGATATTTCAATGCAATTTCCTAGTTAATGCCACTTGACGAGCAAGTATTGCTTGCATTCAGTATGTAGTGTAATTTGTTAAATTACATAACAGGTGCTTCATCGAATTTTTCATCAAACTTTTCCGGTCACTTTCTTCTGTTAAGAGATCCTAATTATTGTGTTTTACAACTAATATCTTTGCTTTCATTACTGCTGCTGACTGCTTAAAAAATAAAAAAACCGGTCAAGTGCGAGTTTGACTCGCGCACCGAGGGTTCCGTACAAACCTGTAGATAAGGAGTAGTAACTTTGAAATTTTCAAAATTGTCAAAAATATTTTTCAAAAATATGTTTTTTTATATGATGAAACTGAAAATTTACGGTTTTCGTAATTTTTCCTATATCTGTATTATAAGACGTGACTTCGTACTAAATTTCAAGATTCTAAGTTTACGGGAAGTACCCTGTAGGTTTTGATTCCCGTGCGAGTTTCGAAAATTTGCGGCCTAAATGGCTGTACCTTGCGTTGGCTTAGAAGGTTGATTTTTCTACAGTTTCCAGGGACAGTAGACCTAAGTATCATATAAAAATTTCAGTTTGATACCTCCACGCGTTCCTGAGAAAATCGGTCTTGACAGACGGACGGACGGACAACAAAGTGATCTTATAAGGGTTCCGTTTTTTTCTTTTGAGGTATGGAACCCTAAAAATTGTCGAGATGTCTCGAAAAAATAAAACCTTATTAAGGTTTGACTTAATTTTTGACTCATTCTTCTTGAAGTATTTTTTTAATGAGCCAGGCTTTGTTTTTTAAAGAAAATAATAAATTAGTTACAATAAGTGTTAAACGAAGGGAAAATGCACAACTGGCATTACATTAAACTAACGCGCACCTAAGTGTTTTTCTTCCTGTTTTATTACTTTGCAATATACATATTTATGACTACGGTGCATTAGGTCATTTTCCGTCGTTAATGAGTCATTTGAAGGACACAATCGCGTGATGCCTGCGCTTACCTCGCGGCTATTATCAGATTAAGTCACCGGGCGATATTTAGAACTTCATTATGTAACTCGATGCAACTGATAAAAATATGCATTTTTATCAATTGCATCGGAGTTGGAAGTCGTTGGAAGATTTAGAGCGAGATATGCTGATTATATTGAAGTACATAAAATATTTTTGATGCTGTGCTGTCGTCACCCAGACTTACGCTATTTTTGTAGCGGTCTAGCCTTTTGGCAGTCAGTCGTTTCAATGCTTTAGGTTTCGTGCTGAAATTTTCGTCACTCAAGTAGGTTTTACATTCGGAAATAAAGTCTAAAATTCTAAATCTTTTTTTTTTACCTGAAATATTCCGTCATCCGGAAACACTTCATATGTTTTTTCACTTTCACTTCCTGTTTAGATTTTTTGCGATATAACTTTTTATAAACCTACTGTTTTGTAAAGTCTATCAAGGGGATGCGGTACCTGATAAGCTGACACCAATCTTGATAAAACTTTTTAGAATATTTACAAACATAAATCCCTCATTCATAAGGTTTGTGTGCTTGATTGTACCCGTGTTCAGCAAATACGATTATGTAGTCATTGTCAATCGAGTGGTTTCTTCGTCGCTCCCAATTTCTTGGTGTTGGTTGCGTACTGGCATCACCGCACCAATGACATTTCGATTTTTTTTAGGAACGAAAAGTATGTTTCCCAATGTGTGCCAGCTTTATCACATTAAAAATAATACAATGGAAATAAGAACAGGTTCTAGAATGCCTTGTCTTATCGTTATAATTGGTTCACATTTTGGGATTTAATTTTTTTAAATGTTGGATTAGAAAGAATCGATAGTTGGTACACACAGGACACGGCTCCACATCCAGCTACTCATTTTTGTTGCAAAATCATCCATATTACTTAAAAATAAGATACCGCACTGATTAACTTGACGTGTAGCCATGCGTACCTTCGTATATTATTATACAGGCGTATAGGCGTTAGACACACTTTGGAGAAGATTCATTGAAACTCTTTACTGAGTATTCTATGTAAAATCCAACACATCATAACTACAACGGTTTGATTAATAGCTACTAATGTTTAGGAAACCGGACCGTTTTCCGATAAACAGTGTCGCAATTAGGTAACAACTTTACCTGCACTTAATTGCATTAGAATTCTAGTTTCGGTCAACATTCGTAAATGGTTTTTTTATGTGACTGACACACAAAGAAAAAACACCATAAACAGAAACACAATCCTTTAAGTACCTACATAGTTGATGAAATAATTACCTAATTGAGGGCCTTATTATGTCACCCTTAATTGCGTTCTAATAACTATCAAATTATTAAGTATCATTTTAGGTAGATAAATGGGAAAACACCCCCCATGACATTTAATTAATTTGTTCTGTTCGTCGACTTTTATTACCAAATAAAGTATGCTCTATAAATATAACCGCACAGTACAAGCATAAGTGTGCATGAACATGTGTGTTTGTACTGGTCTGGGTGTTTTCTATGTATATTATGTATTTATTTACAAAAAAAAAGTATTTAAGTATGTTTATCCGTTGTCTAGTACCCATAACACAAGCCTCGTAGCTTAATTTGGGACTAGAGAATTGGTGTGATTGTTGTGAAATATTTATTAATTTATATCCGATCAAGTGACGATATTACCAAATGAAACACTCCGTTCGATCAAACAGTCAGATAATTCTTTTTCAACTTTATTTCAATCGAAGACGGTAAAACGCCCTTCCAATTATTCGGCTGCGTGAATCAGTAAAGGCTGTCCTTTATGCCCCTTTTACTAGCGTATAACTTGGGCATTAACTTTGATACCTAAATACACATAAGCTGGGAAGCGTAAGCGTAGGCTTTTGGGATACGTCAGTCAAAGAATTTCTTAAGCGTATAATAACATCTCTGTGTAAGCCTTTGATTGAAATAATATAAGAAGATTGTAGACACGCAATCTGCCGCTTGAGTATTAATATATATACATACAAAAGAAAAGAAAAAAACAAATATGAACCAAAAGATCCGCGATTGTGTGATTGCAGATCGAAAATGCGCTGTTTTAACCTTGTTTTTGTTTGATGACAAGTGAAAGTACATATTATGTATATTATTTTGGTGCAAAGGTTGGACTAAGGTTAGATGTCGTTATCAGAATAATTCTGAAGAGCATTAACACCGCGAAACGAATATGAGAAACATTCAAAAGCAAAAAAAAAACAATAGAAGAAGATAAAAGATAGAGACATACTTGTGGTAGCGAAACTGAAAAGTCATAGACGGAACACATGCGGTCTTGCTGCTTGCTAGGATTTTGCATTGGCGGAATGCTTTAACATACAGGCGATCTAGCTAAACGAAGTATTATATATAACTGACGACCACTTTGGTGTAATGGTTGAGAAGTTGACTATAAACCAAGAGATTGCAGGTTCGATCCCCGCACTGTACAAACATTTGTGTGCATGAACATGTCTGTTAGTGCTGGTCTGGGTGTTATAATGTATCCAAGTTTAATTGTAATACCACTGTTGACTCTGATATCTGTAGCACAAGTGCTTAAGCTACTACCCAGGGTCAGATCAATGTATGTGCTTTTGTTGTATGTTATATTATCTGCAGTGTACTATCAACTTTGCAAAAATTGAAAACTTGACACGAGCGCGACTGTACCTAAATACACATAAGCCGCGAAGCGTAAGCGAAGGTTCTCGGGATACGTCACTCGAGGAATTTCTTATAAACCTTAGATAGAAAGTGATTGATGTACAGTTAGGTAAACGGGTCGTTTGATAAAAGATTCCGCGCAGCCCGGGTTTTTTCCTGTGCGCGAATATGTTGCGAACCCCCACCCTTATAGTCGCCCTAATTGGAAACATCTTTGAGCAAGTGTTTCGCGCTGTAATTGTGTTGAAATCTTGTTACACGCGTTAGGCATGAACGTGTACGTACAGTGTTTTGTAATGATTTTGTTGTATGGTGAAGCAGGGCTTTTGTTGCATGGGTGATTTGATTTAAATTTGTGAAACACGCCCGGTTTAATTTGAAATAAATAAGAATGGATCGCCAAATGTGTACTACCCGCACAACTTCAGACGGACTGCACCGGATTGCATGGTTCTTTTTTTATGTGTTTCTTATTTTCTATTAGGTTTTCTTATCAAAAATAATACAAAAAAGACTATTTTTTCTGCATTTATCGGCCAGGACAACGTCTGCTTGTTTGAAATAAAAAGAACTTGGTTCACCTGTTTTGTGGATAAGGCTTTGTCTATCTAAGTAAATTTAAAATGAACCTTTTACGTGTAATATTATGTCATATTTACGAGAACAAATAACGATTTAACATTCATATTCAAACCTACTTAATACTTACTAGGTTTCGATGTAAAATACGTTTCATGAAAATAATTTTGATACATTCCATTAATATCCTTTTCCAAGTGTTATACCTACTTAGCAATGTTTAGAATTTGTGATGAATTAATTTATTCTTGCTTGTTATTTTCATGTTTCCAATTTGAAATTACCCAATTAACTTATTTTGCTTCTCTTAATTTATAGAATTTCATTCATCTATTTGATTTTGAAGTAATTTATAGTCAATAATTTGTTTAAGATTGTGGAATGGTTTTAAGTGTGTCAATAATTTCAGCCGAAGTAACAATAACTTGGTGATGGGAAATACAAATTGTTAATATCTATCCGTATAATGGTTCTTATTTCATTAAAATTCTGTTTCATTTTTTTATCTACAATTTAAGGCAAATGTTTAAGGCATTTTTGGGAGGGTATCATGAATTTTGGTATTTGGCATGTACAGCCTGTATCTATCTATTCAATGCCTTTTATATTATATCTTCGAAGATAATGAAGGTAAACCGTATCGAAATCTCATCATGTGCTGCTGACGCTCAGACTTAATCATATTATCTATGGTCTGAAACTGACTTAAAATAATGTCATAATAACTAACTGAGTTTACCGAAGCTCTACTCTCAGATAAGGTATAGGACCCAGCCGTGGGACGTTTATATTCAGGGTTTCCCAAAAAGAGCGTGCCAGAGATGAAAGACTAATAGATGACCATTTATAAAAAAAATAACACTTTAAAATACCACCAATTCAGAGAAACGATTTTTTTTCATGTTTATTTAAAAATCTCAAATTTTGAGCCTACCTATTGTCGATAAATTGATGTATTCATGAAACTCATGATAGTTAAATCGTCTTAATTATTTTATGGGACACGTGCGAAAAATATATTAAAAATATAAACATGAAAAAAAGTCGTTGATAAGATGAGGATTCAAAATTGTAGCTTAGTAAGTATAGTAATTGGCTAGACGACACCACCAATCGTTGACATACTTTTTATTATCTGTCAAAACGGTCTGCCTCCATAGATTTCGTATGGGAATAAATGATTGTGACGTCACGGTCATGTATCAGAAATCGGAGTCAATTGACCGAATATTTATTGCATTTTGTGTGTTTAAAAATTGGTTTCTACAGCTTTTTTGAAATATATTGGTTGCATTAACTTCATAGGGGCTATGTTTTTTAAACACCATGTTTTTGACAAAATTTAAGATAGGTGTCATCATCCCAATTAATTTCAAAGTGTTAGTATTTCATTCCATTGTTAGTATGAGAGGATATTGAAAACGTACATATTCTATATTTCGCTTAATATCATAATGTGTAGGGTACGGAGCTAAAATTATGCAACGGGTGTGTTATCAGTTCGACGATATTTTCCGTTCATTGTTATTCCTCATGAATGCTCAAATTGTGACAATTATTGATAGACGTAATCGTAACGTAACATCGAGCAGAAAAACAGGATTATGCAATCACTTACATAATTTTGTATTAGTTTAATTTAGGGACAGGGGATGGTTCTAGTGTTACAAATGGGAAAATACAGTAACATTTTTTATCGTGTTTTAAGCATACGCGTTCTAAACTAACTTCCGAAGGATATTTTATCTACCGGCTAAAAACTTCTCGGTAAGATGATTTCTATATGAAATGCAGGTAACTGATTTGACCTAGTACGTGGGCCAAACTGAAAGTTTTGCGTAACTCATAAATAAAACAATTAATTTGTATAATATTATATTTACTGCTTTTCAAAGTATTCTCCGTTGCATTTTAAACACTTTTTCATCCGTTCAAACCATTTTTGGAAACACGAGGACCATTGGTCTGAGGGTATGTTTTCTACGTGCTGGTTGAACGCAATCACTGCCTCTTCTGGCCCCGTAAATGTCGAACCTCTCATTAAATCTTTGATTTTTGTGAAAATGAAGAAATCGCAAGGTGCTAGGTCTGGACTGTGTGCGGGATGGGTCACGAGCTCTATGTTTTCAGAAGCCAAAAATGACTTTGTTTTTTTCGCGGTGTGCGCCGAAGCATTGTCGTGGTGCAACAAAATGCGACTTCTAGGTCGTTTTTCCCTTACTTTTTCTGAGACATTGGGTAAACACATAGTGGTGTACCATTCAGCATTAACGGTTTTTTGTTGCTCAAGTGGGATCGTGCAGACAGGACCCGTCTTGGAGAAAAAAAACGCAATCATTTGTTTGCCCACGCTTCTCGTTTGCCTCAATTTTGTTGGTTTGCTCTCACCTTCAAACACCCACACAGAAGATTGTTGCTTTTTTTCTGGAGAATAACAATATATCCATGTTTCATCACCTTACGATTACGATGTCATACACAGCATTAGAATGTCCGTGATTGTACTTTAATAGCATTTCTTTACACCAATCCACACGATTCCGTTTTTGTTCTGGAGTGAGTTCGTGAGGAATCCATCGGCAACAAAGTTTCCTAACTTTTAAATGATCATGTAAAATTTTCTGAATTTGGCTCATACCAATCCCCAAATGTCCTCGAATCTCCTCATAAGTGATACGCTGATTTTCTTCAATTAGTCGTCTGACTGTAGCCACATTTTCCTCCGTGATCGCAGTTGAGGGTCGACCTTCACGAATTTCATCATGGAGAGAAACACGGCCGCGATCAAATTCAGCATACCAACGCCTTACAGTGCTCAGATGTGGTGCTTCTCTCCCAAAAGCATTTTGAAGACGAGCAGCGCAATCTTGCGGAGAAAGCGAACTTTTAAAATCATAAAAAATCATCGCCCTAAAATCTTTTCGTGTTAGTTCCATTTTTGCGACGGACAACGAACTTCAATTTGAGATAAAAAACAATTGACAAGTGACATCCCGCCAGAATTTATTTTCATTAACTAATGAGATTTCATGTTTTAAAAAAATATAACATTCGAAATTCAAACATTTACGGGTGGCCAGCTACGCAAAACTTTTAGTGTGAACTAGGTAACTGCTCGCTTGCCAAGAACCAACCTGTTTGACCTTGCCGTGATGTACAACTGCATAATATAAAATATGTTGATAGGTAAAAATGTGATGTCATTCTGTTAGTGACATACTGCACACGCACAGGGTCATGCATGCTGTCGATGGTCTGACTATCGATAATTGGCATTAACAATATTAATACAAAAAAAATGACTGCTTAAGTTGCCGCCTAATACTAGGTACACATTTTTGGACGATGAAGCATGAGTTAAAAAGACTAGCAAAGCAATTCGATATGTTGTATTTTGTTGCAAACTTAATATTTATGTTTTTCATGTCCTGATAATACTAACTAACAAACATTAACTAGAATGACATGTACCGAACGTTGAGTTAATTCAATACAGAGTACAACACTCTGTATTGAATTAACTCAACGTTCGGTGAAAATAAAAAAATAAAAAACTTCCGATACTATTTAATGAGCAAGGTTATTAGTCTATCTTCTGTAATCTTTCTTTTAATTTTCACAAATTCCACAATAGAAATCGTATCGATAATGCCTGTTTCACCGCACGCGGCTGGTGATAACTAACATCAGTTAACATTACGTTATCTTTAGCTATCGGCTATTTATTACAATATCTTATCTCCACTTGTGCTAAGACAGTGGTGCGATGGTGGGGTGCCATTGATCGATACATTTGGTTACTCTTTCGCCCGCACTACGCTTAAATTGATTTCGTTTATCGAAGCCACTGTTAAACACGTTTATAAAAAACAACAAGTTTTTATTTTTATTAATTGTAATTTAATGCGACATTGTATATTAGACGCATCGTGGCGTCCTATTTGATTGAATAAAAGACAGTTTTACAGAGCGTAGCTTGTTAACTAACTTGAAATAAGATAAAATTCCCAAGATGTGTAAAATTAATATTTTGATTTTGATTGTTTTGTCCCTATATCAATAAATATTCATTTATTTGATTTCGGTTAGGCGAAATAGTCAACAATATAACGCTCGGTTAAAAATGACGGTTAAGAATTAAGATTAAGACATGTATCATTTTACTAAGTACCTATTCGAGAATCAAGATACGTATTCTAGAAACGTGTCATGAGACATCTCATTTAACAGTTTGTTACCTCCTTTAAGAAACCGAGTGTTAATCTTTAATCACTTTAGCTATAAACTAAGCCTGCGGATCATTTGAAAAGCTTAAAAGAAATTTGAGTTTTTGCGTCGCCGGCTTAAAATTTGGGCATAAACGCTTCCAGGCAAATCAACATACGAATATTTTCTTTAGACGATTTTAAGATGCTTTAAGTATTAATATTAAAACGTCCCAGAAGATCAGAATTATTCATTAAATTTAGTTTTCGTTGGAGCGGGGTTCAATGATAAATAAAGGAAGCTGTTCTCATATTCCCACTTGGAATAATATTATTTAACGAATATTCCTCTAATTTATGTACCTAGAATCTGTCTACGACTCTACCCATGTTAAATTCTCTTTGTTCTACAATTAATATCATCATATTATGAAAGGAACCCTTTCTTTGTCCTAAGTCGACCATTTATTTATTTATTACTACGGTTTGATTTATTACGATATTCAAGCGCTAATGTAAGTTTATTTAAGTCTAAACAAGTAAGTATACGATACACATTTTTCCAAAAAAATATTATTACAGAAATTATTTGTGCCATATAAATTGTTTTTTAACAAAATGCCTTAGTATTGTAATTTCGTAGTAATTATACCGATGTTACGAGGGGCAGCGTCAGTCGGCCTGTCGCCTCCATGTTGTGATAAGGCATAAGGCTGAATAGCGATTCGCCTTCGCCTCACGTATGCCGACGAAACATTATGTGGGCCGTATGGCTGTAAATGTAAATTTCCTTTGCTACCTTTTGATATTCCTTCATTGCCTTAATGGTTAAAACGACTTAATTGTCTGGTTAGACGGCAATTAATTATAGTGTCGAAATTCGAAAATCTCCGTTTAATGACGAACCGTAAATCTGGTGAACCTGATCATAAATTATTGTTTTTTTTTAAATTAGTGATGTGAATAGAAAATTGTGTCGAATGTTTTTTTTTCTTTTGGCTTTCCCACGGACATGATGGCAGGAAAACTTCGATGTTACTCAATTCGGGCGTTTGAAATTATTCATGGATGAGTCGGTACCTACTACTCACTGCGGTTTAGAGCGGATATTATTATGAATAATAAATCGCAACAGTTGCCGCAGTATCGGCTGTTGTGTTTAGTCAAACGTCTAATCAAACCCTTGTCATTGAATAGATACGAGTATAAGCAGAAGGAAATAACAATGCTCGAAATGACACGTGCATACAGACACACATATTAATTGGGATTTAACGAATCATTTCATTTCAGATACTAAGATCGCACACACAATGAATATTCTATTGTTACTCACGCTGGATTTTTCGGAACGGGGTTCAATGGGTAAACGGGTACATTACTTAACAAAACTGCCTAACCTGCTCAGAAGCTTCGGGACCCTAGAGAAAGTTACACAGCATAATCGATGTCGACAATTATGATCGCTATCTTTGATAAATGCATGAAACTGACATAAAAATAAATATAAATAAATATAGAACAACATCACATACATTGATCTGACTCCGTGGTAAGTAGCTAAAGCACTTGTATTACAGATATCAGAATCAACAGTGGTATTACATTATAAACCATAATAAATACATATACGAGTAACACTCAGACCAGTACAAACAGACATGTTCATGCACACAAATTTTTGTAGAGTGCGGGGATCGAACCCTATTGGTTAATTGTCAACTTCTTGACCATTACACCAAAACATTTATGACAATAAAGTAGATTGTGATTTTCGTCGTCGACTATGCAATAGAACTTTGTCTAGGCACTATTAAGACGATAAGCATGTCTCTTTTTGGTAATTGGTCCCCATTTCGCTACCTTACCGTGAACCTAATTTGTGCTGCTATCGTGTCACTTAGCGTTATGACAGTATTTGCATACTTACACGGTGTTACACCGATAAAAATGTTGAAACGCCTAGTTGGGCCTATTACGAACCGCACGCATGTCATTTGTATGGTAATGTGTGAAACAGCAATACCCATGTTGGCTCGGATATGAAACAGTTTCCCATGGGAATCTGATGCTTGAAAATGCAGAATCTGTAAGCATTTATGCGGGACTTTGTTTATTTTCTGATGCATGTGTGTAGGTACGCGATTATAAACAAAAAATATTTAATTTAAGCAGCATGTCATCTAAATACAGCTATCAACTTGTAATGAGGATCTACAATCTACATCATCTCCTACTAATAAATAGTAGATTTTACAACGAGTGCATAAAGCAAGTCATTTTTATCCGAGATCGTTATATGCCCGAGCCCGCAGGGCGAGGGCAGATGATGAAGTCGAGGATAAAAATGATTTGTGCACGAGTTGTAAACTCTGCTTTTCACTTCGATTGCGAGAAAATAAAACAATAATTTGAGAAAATTCAATACGAAAAGTTCCCGGCTTCTTTTCCGCTACTTTACTTTTTTTAATTTTCCTGCATAATTTTCGGGCAAAGAAAAAAAATATACAGCCTATTCTTAAATTATTTTGGAATAATGTTTTTTTTTGTGGTAAACACGTTTTGATATTTAGTTTCTTTTTCGTATTATCTTATTATAAATCAAAAATGCAAATAGGGAAGGAAATATTATAAATGAGCAAGTTTTATCCATGTACAATTAATTGTTTTTGGCTGTATGGGCTAAATGGTCACTGCCTTAGTGTAGACACATTTAAAAAGCTACTTTTATGCACAAGTGCATAAAATTCAACTTTATGTCGCCTAGATCCTGCATAAAGTAGTACTTTTTCGAGCATGAGAAGTGAAAAATAAATTTTGGTATCACAATTTGGTAAAATTTAACATTTACAAGTCGAATTGTAATTAGAAATTTTAAAAATTTTTGAATATGACAATATAATCTTTGTTAAAAATAAATAAAACTGTCTTATTATAAAATAGTTGACGACGATATCTATCGAAATAAAATGCCCAAATGATGTATGATTTCGAATTTTTTTTTACATCATTAACTGACATTTAACGGGAACACCGATATCGTTGCAAACTTAATTAATATGTTCAATGTTGATACATAAATGCATAAAAAATGCAATATCTCTTGTAACGGTTAATGAAGTAGGCAGTTAGTAGTTAAATAAGAGTTAAGTTAGGTAGATAAAAATTTATTTTACAGAATTTTAAATGTTTGTGGCTTGAATAAACTTAATACTGCGAGACCGATTTTAACCAAAAAATACCCTTTTTTATAAACAGCATAAAAATGCTCGCGCTCATTTCGAAAAAATTGCTTCGATTACAGTAAAAACGTTTTTTTAGATGTGTTTTTCAACCATCTAAGTCTGACTAAAACGTCTATGTTTATTGGCCGCCAAATATGCTGATTTTCTATTAAAGCTCTTATAGAAGACAGTGCGCCTTTTGTATAAGGAATTGGAAAGAATCCGTTTCGCCCACGCCGTGCTATCCTATGCATCCTACGCTAAATGCTTTGGACTCGTTAAAAATATTATTCACATTAGATTCGAGGCCGTACTCTCTTATCTACGTTTCGTTGGTATTTTCGAATATATCCGGCGCATTCACTCGCACAGTCAAGCTTGTACGAGGGACCGGGATGACTACATCCGGTACTACGGACTTAGAGATTGAGGGGCTGTGCCAACTATTCTGTTTAATTCTAATCCGTTGTTTCGATAGCAACCGTCCTTCTCAATCGTGTTAGCTTAACCGTGCGACGAAACGGGATGGTGAAGTAGGACCACGTTTTAGGTTTAGGTTTGTCGCTTAGTTATTAACAAGTTGTTCATATGAAATGTGATGTCGTAAAGACAAACTATCCCTTCCAGTGTTGCCACCTCAATTTTTGAATTGGGGCTTTTGAAGAAGCTAAAAAGGGCTAGATCGGGCTAAATGGCCACAAATGCTAGAAAAGGTTTTTTTTAACGAGCCTTAAACTTGTATGAAGTTATAGTTTTTAGTCCCAATTTGTTCCTTGTTTTGGTTTTAATAAGGTTCATCGAGCTAAAAACACGCTGGAATGTGGCAAAGATAGAACATTTTTGCCGGTTTAACAATTCTTAATGCGGTTTGTTGCCGGCGACTGTTTCAAAAATCGAAATAATTAAATCTAACAAAAAATATCTTATATAAGACACTTATTCCGATAGTTTAGTATTAGCATGGTGCAAATTTCTGATTTTGATGCAACATTTTTGGATTATGAAAAAGGGCTAGATTGCCCTTATCGGGCTAAATCATTAAACGACGAGGTCACACATAGTAAAAAATTTATTAGGAGTGGCAAGCGTCTCATTGTGGTAAATAGTTGTTAGGTCATTATTTGTTAACAGCTCTACCATTGATAAATAAATAAATAAATAAATATTTCACAACAATCACACCAATTCTCTAGTCCCAAATTAAGCTACGAGGCTTGTGTTATGGGTACTAGACAACGGATAAACATACTTAAATACTTTTTTTTTGTAAATAAATGTATATTATACATAGATAACACCCAGACCAGTACAAACACACATGTTCATGCACACATATGCTTGTACTGCTTGTATTGATTACTGTTCACTTTGTATATAACATTGCCATGTTTCATTACATTTTTTTCTTTTATTTGGTTTAAAAATGGGAAGTAACATGATTACAAATCAGCCATAAGAAGTCCACCGCCAAACATTGGTATCTTTTGTAGTTTTCCAGGATGAATAACCATGTTTATAGTTTAACCTGCATACAGTTTTGGGCTATTTTTCAAATTTAATTGTAACCGTCATCATCAATTCAAGCATTTTACGTGTGTTTTCTGTATTATCAAAGTTTACATGATATGCATTTCTTACTTGTTCCGTTTTGTGTAAATACCAACAATGTGTGTGCATATGGGCGTATTTCAAACTGGCTATCCGGACTAAGTGGAATAGTAACATAAGAGGCGACCGTGAAATAATGTGCATTGTGGCAGAAGCGGTAACCGTTTTAAGTGTCTCATACAAAGTAGTAGAATGGGCGGTATGGTCATGTCGGTTCTACTTGAGCCAGTTGCTATGCTACTGTTGTAAACTGATCTTTCTAGTGCAATATGTAGACGATATGAGGACTTACAATTGATAAAAATGAAAAAATTTTTTTGGCTAGGATTAGAAAAATATATTCGAAAATGAATGAGAATGAGTGACACGTTTTGTTCAAACATAATTAAGGCGTACGCGAATAAAAATTATCTGTATTCAGTTTCGCTTTTTACCTTTTTGATGCAAACTATAAACGTGTATGTAGCAACGTTCCAAGCACTGCTACCAACACCTTGACTCCACACACACACTGGCCCGAACATTGGCCCAAAAAGCATCGCTATTTGCCTCTAGCTGCACCAATCAACGCATGTTGAGGCCAACGCTTTTTCTTAGATTCATTCACTACTCATTGGGCGATAGATCTTAGTGCCAAAGTTGACGACAGTGTATGGATTCGGCTCTACCAATAGTGTCGTGTATTTGTATTACACACATAATTTCAGACCCGAGCAGGCTTTGAGTACCAGTTTGTTTCTATAATCTTCAATTATAACCATCATAGTGACAACGCCATGTGTCACCATACATTTAGATATCCACTTCGCAATCGTAACCTCTCATAACGATTACTGGCCTCACTGATTACATGTACTTTTAACAGCACATCAAAGTAAACACCGCAACACCTTATGTCACTTGTAATAGTAGTGTTTTTGCCACATAAATGTGTAACCTGATGAGCATTGTGCATGCGTCTGAACTATCGACGGCACATCAGACTTTCCATTTCCGTTGCAATATCGCCCGTATTACAAGCGTATAAGCAACCGCGTTGTTAACCTTGTCTAGCTCTAGTCTGTCTCTGTACAAAGCGATGTAATGATCTATCCGCCTGTCTGTGCTCTCGGTGTAAAGTCTCAAGCACTCTCCACAGAGTTGCAATTATCGCTATTGTTCGTAGCCACTTGACGAGCGCCGTTGAAAGGGAGCCTCCCCCGGCAATTACAGCTCACAGTTGTATAACAGTCTCCGGTTAAACAAGATTTAACACTTATACGACTAAAAGTTGCCGGTAATGCTTTTTAACTGCACCGTTTTGGTGTTTTGTTGATGATGCTAGTCCAATTTGGGAATTTAATCAATACAGTTTTAAGTATCGGATAGGAAGATAAGTATATGGGAAGATACGAGTAAGTATTGCTTAGTTGAAAAGAGGGTTTTCACATCATATGCGTGTTTGATCGTATGACGAAGTAAAGTGCTATCATTATTATTGAGCAAAGCCCGTATAAGGTTGGTTGTAAAAGAAATGAAATTTCAGTGAAAAATTCTCTACATCGATAAAACAATGTGTCACATATTTCAACGGTACAAACGTTACGTGAACTTTAGCGCTAGAAAATGTTTCGCGAGTGGGTTCCCATTCCGACTCCCAAACACATTCCCATACCTAACCCACCGGCAGCACTAAAATCAGTATTCTGCACCGCGACGTAGTATATTCGACGCCTCGCTTTAGAACGCGCGATATGAAAATAATAAATTGTGAAACTCATACACCTTAGTGTACACGCTCTTGCACGTACGACGGTGCTAACTTTCACTACAAAATGTATTCTAATACGTTCTATTCCGTTTCTTTATCTTCAGCAATAAAACACACTTTTCATCGCGCGCGAGGAGACATAACACTGATACAGCGCGATATTGATGAATCTAGGCATCAAAATGTTTACGAACTTACATAACAAACATTCCCCTTTTACTTATGAGCGAGTTATAGCAGAATGCAGGGGTATAAACTCGCAATAGCCCTATAAAATAAATGCCTGCTCAACTAACAATATTTTTTATGTCAGATCCAACAGGACGGAACAAAGAGTTTTTTTTGGTACGAAATCACAAAGTAGTCGTAAATATGACCTTTTTATGAGTCAGGGTCATCAGAATGTTATTCGTCGTTCCGTATAGAAGCGGATACGTTTGACAGGAAAGGATGCTTTATTCGACAAATAGCGAAATTCTTGTTCGCTGAATTATTTGTCCTCTTTTCCTCGGAGACGTTTTATGTTATCTGCTCAGACGTTCTATTGGCGGGACCGTGGTCCGTGTTCTATCAGTATAGAGGCAATCGTTCAATTTGCATTCTCTTTCAACGACTCTGTATTTCTTTAATCAAATATACAGAGACATTATCGATGTCTTTCCGTTAATTATGTTGGCGCAAAGCACACACTTGCATTTGATCATTTATTCACTTTCCAACCGTCTAGCTCATACTTCGGTTTTTTTTTTAAATTCTTCGCTGCTGGCTGTTTCCATTATTTCCTTATTTGTACCCGTCTCGTTCAGTATGCGTAGACAACTTTCGAGATGGTACTCAACCTAGAAAAGTACATCTATCTACATTGAGCGTTATGAACTACTTGTAGAGGCACTTGTGTTTACGTTCGCGACGGAGATTCGTCTAGAACGGCCGGCCTCTGCACCGCGTAGAATCCGCTTAAGCATATGGTTGCCATTTTGATTGCATCCAACGTCGAGCGGTCGGCTCATTGTTGACTCAGACATTATTGTTGTGAAAACTCAATTCTGCAGACAGCTGTCTGCTTACTCCGAAAAAACATTGCGCCCAGTTTCACCGACCTCGTTCGCGGTGTGCCGATCGAATTATCGTTGCCATTATGTGGCTGTGAACGGGCACGTGTCTATGACTAATTGACGCATCAATTATAGCGGGAACGGCAATAAAATAGCGCGAGGAGCGATGCACCGTGCATACGAATCGAAGTCCCGCCTCAGCCCGACCGGTTCACCTTGACTTTTGGGCCCACTCACATCCATCCCGACGAAATCGCAAGTGAACGGACTGCACCGACTATCGGCCTTGATGCCTTTTTTCTCGTTACGATATTCGGCAGCCAAATGACGTAATTCGCTTAGGCGATTGTGTAAATTGATTCTATCTTTGCCGCCGGGGAAGATTTGCAAATTGAATTCGGTCCGTGTATTGAAATCTTTTCGAGCATCGCGATGCGTTCGTGTTGCGAGCTGAAATCGAGACGAAAAATGTCGTAAATACGAGTACGTCGTCTGATTCTAGCGCGACCGCTGCGCTGTGCTTGTGGAATAGAATCGTTTATTCTACTACAATATCGTTTAAGCGCTACCATTTATTGCCGGCGTAAGTTACGTAACATGTAAGGAGTAATTTGTTTTTCTTGTCTTCTGTGCTGTGAATTTTAAAAATCTTATGTACGCCTGAGTGGTCCCTTTGACTCCGCTCCGGTTCATTAAACATCTAATTTTATGGCGAGGAAGTGTGCTCCGACCCTCTAGACTGCGTAAAGCTTGTTTATCGTTAAGTTTATAAATTGTCTTGCAGTAGTTACGGGGGGAACGGGCGGGGCGGTAATCACGCCGTACTGGGTCGTGATTACTGCCATTGTCTTCAGGAAATCCTCGCTCCTTCACCACCGCCTTTGTCCTGTTCGCGTCCCTCAATTAATAGAAGGAATTCAAAAAAACCCGCCGGTCCGAAGAATTAAAACGTTTGATCTGAAATAACAATACCTTCTGTTTCTTTAAAACTTACAAACAGCACACTCGGAGTCGTGTTGCTTTTCAAGCCTCACGATCGAAGCCACAAAAACAAACGTTACGTTCCACAATGAAGGCTGATTGAAAGTTAGAATGGAGCAGAATCTTTTGAATGTTATTTCCGAATTCATGATCAACAGCCCTCAAATTAAGTCGGAATTACAGGCGAACGAGTCAATCGGATTTTGTGATTGAATCGCAATCTGACCCCTTTTAATTTGATCGTGGGGGGTTGTAGTGTGTAGTTTGAAAGTTCATCGACGCACGCGAAGGTTAAGCGGCGCGCGATGATCTGATACGCGGACGGCGGCGTAATCTCCGGCCGGTGTGTGGGGATGTTAATTGGGTATTCGGTGAGATGTGCAACACCCATTATGCTGGGCTCACTGAGCACAGGCTCGCGTGGACGCGTTCATCCCCCAACTCTTTTATAGGCATCTTCCGAGCTTCCGACGAGACTACTCGTATGACGTCGTCTAGGTATGCAAATCGTATTAGTTGCCTGCTTGTCCGACGCCCGCCGTGCTTGGCAAGCGGCCCTGTCCACGTGGTGGGCCATCAATCAATACGTCCGGCGCCGCCCTGCGCCCCGCGCCTCACTAACTAAATAACAGCCAGATAAGGGAAAACGCATTCGTTCGCTACTTGAATTTGATGTAACTTATCGGAGGGGACTTTCTTCATCTGATTCACGCTCCTTATTGTTGTACGAACTGATTTTGTTTGCTATACGACTTCTTTATCGACTTTAATGGGAAAAAGTTTTTGTATTACTTTTTATATGCGAACAAGATGTAGTCTCTTTTGCATTATGATTTACGGATTGTTTACAAAAATTACGTTAGTTGTTTACAATTTTAATCGAATATTATAATTTCAGGCGCAGGGAATCATGAATTGCAAAACACCCGATGCTATTATCGAGAATCTGCTGCGAAACGTTTGACTTTTATCGAGTTTTATCTGTCGTTTTGCATATGAATTTGGTCTATCACCGTTATTCATATTAGAGCCTTTTGTGCCGTTGCTGCGCTGTTAAACTTGGTGTCCTCTAATCCGTAATCTTTTAAGCATTTGTCTCTTTCTGTGTAAGGTAAAGCGCTGTCAAGAGGCGTCACGACTTCAATGCTCGCTTTTGTTTTCATGTCAATTTATTTTGTGTATGTTTTGTGTCGCATTGCGTCCGTAGACAACTTGATTGTTAGTTAAGAAAAGACTGGTTGTAAAGTCGACGCTTGCAGTATGTTTGTGTCGTTTGTATGTTGCTATAGAAATTATTCATAACCCATTCGGAAAATTAATCTCTGTCAGATTGACAGTGTTCTATTTATTCGTAGTGAAATAAGGTTAGCTTGATTCAATTGGTGGGTATCCGGCATTAATGTAAGTCACTCGTTGAGTTTCTACCTAATTTTCCAGTTCTCATTACATATACAGATCACGAAGTTCAAAGCTCGAAGCAGAAATGAGATGCGTTGTGGTTATGATGATTTCCGAAACGTCTACTTGATGTTTATTATATTTGTGAATGTTGTGTTTGTTAACGTCATTGTTTTGTTTCAGTTTGTTATGCTTGCTATTCTAACTCCCAAATGTATTGCGAGAGTGCCATATACATAGCGTACAGCTTAATATGTTTGAAGCATTATTATTGGAGAAATGTTAGCATTCAATTGTCGGTCTATTTGGTTTGTAAACCAATTTGATTGAATGCATAAAGTTTCATTTCTGACGTGAAGCATTGTAAAGCCCTATTTTGGTCTTTCATTGGATTTGCTAAAGGCAAAGCAAACTTGTGTTATATTTCACCAAAGGAATTGTGAAAGAGGTCAAACTAGATAGTGGTAGAGGTGAAGCCTATGCCATGCAGATACATAAAGTCGTGTCCTTATATGAAAATGTCGTATTTGTTGGTATCGCGATTTGTCAAGTGAGTTCATTGTGCCGACATACATTGTAGTCTCGTGGCCTTCGTGGCATGTTATTAATAGGTCCCGCGTTATTCTATCATAAATCGGATATGGATTAGTTTTCGCCGGCTTTGTTGCCGAGTCTGCCTGTGCCAGGTGTCCGATTATGTAATACCTTGTTTTTACCAAACTGCGGTAGGCGAATTCTTGTAAGTCGGCCATTTCTATACTTGAAATTGTGTAAGTTACGTTATGCGGCTGTTCTTAAGCTTAACCTAAACGGCAACATGCCTAGTTTTAAGTTATACATGAGTGAGTTTAGGTTATAATAAATTAAGTAGAGGCGCATGTTTTCTGTAAAATACAAAGTAAGAGTGACAAGAAATTACCATAACTATTCTTGATGATCACGTCACCCGGGGGCTCATCTTCACTTCCGTTTGTGAATCATCCATTTATTTTCTTATTTAAAGTTTTCTACCGTTCGGCTGGAAGCCTGTGTATGTTTTTTGGTGCCGCGTGCTTAACAAGTCGGGGGCGGCACTAGAAAGGTAAAAATGGAGGTTTGAAAATTAAGAAGCTAAGGCTGTATGTATGCAGTCCCACGTTCAGAAAGAGAAAAATCATCGCAGGACCAATAAACTGTCAACTGACGCCTGCACAGTCAAAAACAACATTTTGTAAACGCATTATTTACATTGAAGTATCGTTAAGAGTAGGTGCCGCAAGTTTCTTACTCTTATGTGTCAATGGACAACTGGAAACCTGGCCGTCTGTAATAGGTCTACTGGTGGAACTTAACCGATTTGTATCCCTGTGTGTGTGTGTTACCCTGATTGAACGGCATCTCCTCAGGGTAGGCTCAGTGTAAAGAATGTGGTCTGTCCGATCGCTGTTTTCGACGCCACTTAATCCAAGAGACAGATGTGGTAATCAATTCGTGGGGCTTCGAGGCTTCGACTTTCGAGCAACTCGCTCGTGTGGATATGGATTTGCCGGTGTTGACGTTTCACAGACACTTATAATAAAAAAATTAGTCCACGTTTGGTGGGGAATTTGGAAATAATAGAATGAGTAAGGAAATTAGAAGATCGTTTTGTCATTAAAAGGTTCATACTAATTTTACTTTAAAATTTAATTTGTCTGATATCTGCTTAACAGACTTTACACATGTAGTTGTCCAGAATCCTGCTGATACAAAAAGGGTTCTATTTGTTCAATCTCCGACAAAAAATGTTTGTCTTCAAACCGACAATTCCTACATATTTGTAGTTTTCTAACAAAAATGCTCTAATTAATGTATCGGAATGCCAAATACCATCTATAGAGTGTTCTTGATGTACAGCAAAGGTAATAATGTTCGTTAGCTCAATATCCTATCTTGGCAATAACAGTCGGCGGCAGGAGTATCAGCTTGGTTCTTATTGCAACGTTTTAAGGCTGGTTATTGGTCAGCGGCTGGGTGTATTCGACAAGTTTTTATGTGATAGTTAGAGGCAGCCCGAAGCAGCGCGGTATTATTTATTGCTCTATAAAGTATTTAAAGCACCTGTGGCTGTTTACGTGGGTGTAGACGTGGTGAACTGTACACGAAAATAGCTTGGTTTTAAAGAAGTTTGGTATACGGTTAGAATCATGGTCGTGATTGTTAATCTAATTTCGTCGAGTTAAGACAAAATTAATGTATAATATATCCGTAAGGCGGAGTTCGTAAGTACTGGTCCGGGTTTTGTCTTGAAGCGTTGGTAGGGCCCAAAAGATAAGGAGACATGTTCAAGCCTGATAAAATGTAATTTAAACGTACATAATAAATAAATAATAATAAATATTTCACAACAATCACACCAATTCTCTAGTCCCAAAGTAAGCTACGAGGCTTGTGTTATGGGTATACTAGACAACGGATAAACATACTTAAATACTTTTTTTTGCAAATAAATACATATTATACATAGAAAACACCCAGACCAGTACAAACACACATGTTCATGCACACTTATGTTTGTACTGTGCGGGGATCGAACCCGCGACCCTTGGTTTTAGAAGTCCAACATGTGGACCACTGCAGCAAGCGGTCGTCAACGTCAATAAGTGGCATAATCTGTGTTTTAACTTGAATAAAAGGTTGGAAACCGGAATGACCTTGATTGGTCTAACTAAAGTGCATAATATTATATCCTTTGCTTGTGTTTCGATAGCCATGTTCACGCACTATTTATGTTATTATATCATACATTTATTAAATTATCTACTAATAATCCGGAAACCCGTACGTTCACTGAAACGTAAAGGTCAACTACTTACAAAAATCTGCACGAATACAACCTTGGATATAACTTGAACCAACTTTTATTTAACTTTGGAAACTTATCCGCTGTTGAAAATAAGTTTAGTTATTTATTTTGCAGTTGCAGTTACTAAAGCGTAGCTTTTAAAGTAACTTGCTCTACTTTCTGACCGAGTATATAGTACGAGAATAAGCGTCTTACGGTCGATGATTTACGGAAACTAGTTAAAGTTCATCACATTTCGTCTCAGCTTAATGTACCGACGACAGCAGATCAAGATTCAGCATCTTACGCGTTTGTTATTGGGGCGATTTTGCTACAAATATGTGAACTTTGATGTACTGAGGACTGTACTTAGTGTGGTAGACAACTAGACACTACCAGTCCGCCCAACGCAAACATCAGAGATAACTTTGTGTTATCTTAATCGTGTTAATAATTAGTACAGAGTTATGGGTGGTGGTAACCACTCCGCCCCCCTATCCTCTAAGGTATCCGTAGTTTCGGATTTAGCCATTTCTGTCACTCTTACAAGCTTGAACGTGAGAGCGAACGTGCTGGCTACCGTATACGTATATCACCAGCTCGGTGTTAAAATGCATTGGATTTTAAACCATGTTACAACAGCTGTACGACAATAAAGAACTTCTGAAGCTGCTGTTTAGAAATGGTCCTTAGAATATATCGCCTACGCCTTAGTCTAGTCCGGTTAGTTTGACAATTTATCGTCAACGTAGTTTGAATTAGCGAATAAATCTCAAATTGAATACTAAGTACTCCACAGAACAATTGAAACAAAATGGTGAAATTATTGCGATTAATACAATAGTTTAGATTCAATTAACCAAGAAGAAGACAAGGTTATAACAGAATCGACTTAATTTACCGACTTAGATCGATCAGGTGCACTACAGAAGGTACAATATCGTCACCAAAACTGAATTTGAACAAAATTATACTTTCATACAACGTATATATGCCAGTTCACGGAACTGTCTGTATAACATTAGAATAACATGATATGCCTACTTAAACAAATGAATGCGACAGACACAACACGGCAATTGTCTGTTCTAGGTTACAAACTAGAGCATTTGATCGCTACCTATGACTAATATAATGTTGTTATAGCGGTAATGTCTGTCGTATGTTTTGTCTAAACCCAGCCAGTAACAAACTGGATGGAAAGTAAATAATTGTACCACTCGTTCCACCACAGATTAATGATTGTGTAACTGCTACAGTTAACGAAGATTTATCTGCCTGTTCGGTTCCACTGTGCTTGCTCAAATCTGAGTTGTGAGAGGAAACTTGAGTGCATAAATAATATGTCATTTCTAATATCACGTGTGTATTCACCGGGTCAGTCACCTACACTAGATAGTTAGTCATATACCACTTCAATGGCTGGTCTTCTGGCATCTAGAGTTACTTAATTCCTTAAATGATTTTTATGTCAATCAATCTAAGTTTGGTTTTAATAACCTCACACTTCTAAGTTGAAAACCAATACTATTCCATAAATGAAAATATGTCTTACTTTGCCAGTAAGTAATGACTTGACAGTATGATAATAAGTATAATAAGGGCCGATTATTCAATAGACAGATAGCGCTAACAGTCCGATAAAAAGTCAACGATGGCTGATTAGAAATGTCACACTTGATTATGCAGAAGGATAAACAGTATGTCATCTTAAATTCGGTCAGCTTATATTTCAGTCCGATAACTGTTTATTTAATTATGGCAAAATTTCCCCTAATTTAAATTGAAACTACTGCATTGGATTAAAAATCCCTGAGCGTCCCTTACCAAACCCTAGGTGAAATAGCAAAACTTGGCAGCGCGCGATCCATCCGGATCTCAACTTTGTTGAATTTATAATTGTTGCAGCGCCGCCGACTGAACTGAGTGCTTCGGATCTTGGCCTCTCGTTGTAATTACCCCTCGGAGGGCACGAACCGCCTCCGGTCTCGAATCTTGAAGCTCGAGACGGCCTCTTCACGGAATTGGCCTGTCTCTGTTTACGCATAAGTTTTGAGCTTCAGAAGCACACTGGAGACGTGTACGGGAAAGCTGTATAAGGAGGTGACGAACGCTTTTGGTAATAGGAATCATGTTAAATACGTTTCCATTGAATTGATTTCGCTAATTGATTTTTGGCCATGGTTAATTTTTCCGGAGAAGGTTTAGCAAAAAAAAAACGCCTTTACGGGTAGGCTAGTTGTGATTCGTTATGAGACCATTCAAACCAATCAACAATGTAGGTGACATTAAATGTACAATCGTGATGACAGTTTAAAATTGTATTTTATAACACAAAACTATTTTCATATGAATCATATTTGAATTTTCACATTATTTATATCATCCGCCATATCCGGCGTGTAGTCGTCTGAACAAAAGAATATCGATGTCAAAATGTCCAGCAAGAGTGGTCTAAATCGCTTAGCAACAGAGTTCAGCTGGAAACAATCCGCTTCAGCAATTACTGTCTGCCCTCAAATAACACTATAATGGCCGGCTCGACGCTACTCGCACATTATTTGTCCATTACGTGAACACAGCTAGAGCTGCCGTCTCAGTTAGCAAAAGTATGATTTATTGAAAAAACTAGTCGTCATTTGCAGAAATGAAAGGAACTCGCCGGGCGAGGTAATGCGACGGGTATAAAGTACCGAATGCGCTCTCCCGTCCTGCTATTTCCTCCCCGGACGTTCCGTAATTAACCCAGCACTTGAAAACCCTGCTCCCTAAACTCGGTACCAGATGGACACACTTAACGGGGAAATTGCGACGCACTGCTTTTCTACACAGATCTTTTAGACACGAGAACTCGCTCGCACTTTCACCTACACAAACGCTTTTGGCTAATACGCCCTTTTATTGCTTATTTTCCACCGGCAAAGATTTACGATTTTCTTGCATGAATTCTTTAAGGAGGCAAAGTTCGCGAGGCTTTCCTTTTTCCTGAACCTACCCATAATAAGGCGACGTCGTGTGAATTTCGGTATCATTGTTGCCAACTCCTTTTGGCTATCAGTTCGTTACCGCTTTAGTTTCTAAGCCAAGTGCCCCGCCTTCTTCGTGTCTTCATATTTCGGTATGGGAATACAATGTTCACCCGTAACGGTCTTTATCGGTTCCTTCTTTCGTCTCGAAGTTCAACATTTCATGTATCGAGATCGCGCGCTCAGCGTGTATCAGGAATGGGCGTTGCGGTAGTGTATCAACGTTGTCTGCGAGTCTATTTAATATACAGCAACAGCGAGCGTATTCCGTTGGACCAAAACGGTCGAAACCACACGTAGCAACGCGTCAATAAATCCAACAAATCCAGTGCCGGTTAAGTGACAAAAGAAATTTGTGGTAGCATTAATGTTCTAATGATATCACGCGATTCGCCTCGAAATAACTAAGGCGCTAAATGCGGCTTCTCACGATATGAGCACAAAAAATGAGCGCGGTGGCGCAGCGGGTTACCCTTTCGCGGGTAATGCTTTGAATTTATTCGACGGCCTCAGTTCTGATATTGTTTGAAATAGTGGATGAGGCTTTGCGGCCAGTGTCGGGCTCGTTACGGCGCGGGAGCATGTTCGCAGCCAGTTTGTCCAGGGCTCTGCGGGTCGCGCAGTTCATTCTAACGGTGCGCACCGGTACCGGCCGCGCGGCAGCAGCCGTGCCCTTCTTAGCCGCGAACAAAACATCGCACACAAAACGTCCCACCCATTAGGCACACCGCACATCGGCGCTGTCGAAACTTTCCGACGGTCACGTAGGTACGCGTACCTTTATCGCCCTCTAATTACCTCGTTCAAACAATCGTCTGAAAAGCAATAAAAATTCTAACGTTGTCGACACGAAAGTCAATTCTGGCGAATTTGCATAAAGCCCGAGTCGAGCTTTGACGTTTCGATTTTCGCTTAATTAACGCTCGTCGGGGTTTTCTCGAAAGAAAGAGTTGGATTTTCCTCGCGCTCCGTTCGTTTCCGCCGCTTCATTTTAGGTCGGACTTTATTCGGAGGCAATAAATTGATGTCGTCAAAGTTTCTCCCGCCTTTTGATAGTCGAATAATTTTATCTTCATCACGGTTCCATTTTGTTATCGTCGTGTAATGGAGATATTTCGTTTCGTTTAATTGGTCGGAGGTCGTTGTAGATTTCATTAGTGGTGGGGTGTGACGGCGAGGCGTGTCGGTGGCGTGTGTTCGGCGGCGTACGGCGTACGTGCCTGCGGGATGACCGGGAGACTCCGACTATTTGCATAATAAGCCCGTCCGCCGCTCCGAGAGATTAAACTTTGGCGTATGACGTCCTGGCTGCAGCTCTCGTATAATTCAATAGTGGCAAACTGATTTCCAAGTCCCTATCTGGAGCCGCGCGCTCCGTGATTGGATGCACCGATTTACGTTCTACATACGTAGCCCCCGGCTGTAACCGGCCGTCTTGTTGCCTCGTATACAGATGTATCGGAAATAATTATCCGATCTTTTCCATGTCCACGATCCGTATCGACGGATACTCGATTATTTATGCAGTATACAAACGCAGTGCGAGGCTCACGTGGATTCACGTTTAAAAGGCCATTAAAATGTCACGAGCTTGATATGGGTAGACTGAACGACGTCCCCTGCGGGACTGCGCTAATTAATTTTTTATAGTTCTTATAAATGAGAAGCTCTACCAGGTTCTGTTTGTTCGTGTACGGCTCGCGCTCGGAAGTGCCGCGGGGAGACAACGGCGCTGTCACGCGCACTCTTTACAAATTCCGTTATTAACTCCCACTAACGAGGCTCGGATCCGACTCCTCTGGCTGCGGGCTACGATTGACGGACTGCTATCGCTATTAGGCTCTCTGTCCTTGTCTCTTAGATCCCGTCGTCTCGTTTCCACCGGACAAGGGTTTTCGTACGGGTCCGGTAATAAATGCCCGTCCGGCGCACTCCACCGTTTCACTTTTCTCAATTTCGTTGACCCTATCAGCAGAGACGCGCTCCGTTTGTCTCGCAGCCCTCTCTCGTGTGTCGTTACACTGTCGCGTTCGCCGTCAATTAAATATTTTCTGTGCTGTATTACGCGATATTTCATACGGGCTGTTAAACTTTTGTATTAGGTCTCGGAATATCTTTGTGAGATTATGCACGGTCGGGCGGGCGCTGCGCTCCGAATAGAGCAAAGAGCGTCGACGCGACATAGTAAGCCGGAGTGTCTCTCGGCAAAGGATATATGTTTCTATTTGCACCAATATGATCCGTTGGAGCTAGCATATGTGTATAGGTATAGGTCGGTATAGGTATGTAGGTATAGGTCTTGGACGAGAGATTTGTTTGATATGAACATTCTAATTTGGAAACCCAATCGTCCCTGCCGGGTCGGTTCTTTGACAAGATTGAAAACTATGAAAGGGCGGGCAAACTGGATGGAATCGGCTAAATTTCGGACCTTGATCTGAAATCCATTGTTTTGCTCAGCCTTCACACGAAACCCACAACTCGAGTCTAGACTGCGGGATAAGAGCGACATGTTGATATCGATTATGCAGTTAAGAGAAATTATTTAAGCGGGGAGAGGCGCGGAAAGCTCTCCGAGTTACCCAAGGGACCGGGACAAAGCGTGGGTCGTTTCTTAATTACTTGTGACGCTCGCTACAGATATCTTCCCTCGTTGCGGCAAGGGTGACGCCTCAGACTAACAACCTCAAAGTGAACGAGTTTCGAAAACATCACAATCACAACTTCATCCATTACACCGGTATGTGCCCGTGTGTATCTGGAATTACTGAACACTTCTCCAATATCGATTTCCTTCGCTCGGCTTTCGCCCGTTCATAATGAAACATGGTTAAGCTATGCTCGTTTAATCAACAGTTTCATGCCAGCGATTTATCACGACGCAGCGTATCGCTAACCATTAAGTTGTCGTTAACATCGGTCGATAGTCGTGTAAATTTAAGGTTTCGCCCGAACATCTGAACTTTTACAATTCAATTTGAGCATTCCCGTTACGTAGTTCGGATTCGTAGATTGTTTTGCTCGTTGTAATAATAATTTATAAAGTTTCTGATTGTGGCCCGTTGCGGCTGGTTGCCGTCCGACGCGAAATTCATTTAGAACTGAATACGAATAGCAGAATGAATTTACATGGAAGCAATCAAAGTAAGGGGTAGCGACTCTTATTGCGGTGTTTGATTTAATTAGCCTGCATAATTGTTCTGTTGGTTTTTTTTGGTTACCATCAACAGTTTCCGGGTCGATGGGCACTTTTGGAATCGGCCGGTAATTGGTGGGGCTTGGGGTTCGATTGAATTTGAAGCGTCATCATTTCGGGTTTGACTGGGCTCGTCAATTTCAGTCGTCAGTTTGGCAGCTTGAACGTGGCTCGAACACGTTCGTTCTTATCGACGTTTGCGACGCCACAGCCCGAGGAGAAGAGGCACATCAGCCATAATTAAACGGAACGTGTGTAATCGTATGCATTCCGCATATGACACGCTCTGATTATTTCAGGTTCGCGCGCGACACAGACAAGTACGAGAATTCGTAGTCGTTTAGTGGCAAACACAAATGTAAAATCAACATGATTATTTTAATTAAATGTCTCTGGCCATCTGTTATATTCTTTTCATTATCCGTAAAGGTCCTATAGTATCTGAAGTTATTTAAAATCGAAAGACCAATAGTTACCAGCACAATTAAAAGAGCAACCAGCAAAATCGCACCAGCTAAAAAGAGACCTCTGTCTTTAGCAATGTTTATCCAGGCTTCTCCTACTCCTGGCTGTTCTTCGCGCACCGTGCGCTAACTGCGGCCATTAACTCCGATTGTGGCTCACGCTTTGTGATCGACGCCACTCCGCCTGTTGTGCTCTTGCTCGTACATACGAGAATATTATGCGGAATTTTCTCAGATAACGGACATTGGTACACCGTGAGCTGGTGCAGTTGGTTCAGATGGTGCTTCATTTAAGATCACTACGGTTATTGGTGCTTTATCTGCTTGGTAATGGTTGTAAAATGGCTTATAGTTATCTAGTATTTACTTTCGGATTATTAATCTTTGGGACTTACATTTCCACCTTTTCCAGTATTGATCTATTGCGGCAGCTCTTTATGTTTACTAGTTCACTGCTTAGTCTCGTTGAATCCAGGAATTTCCACATGGCGTTAGCTATTTCCTCTTGGTGCATGATACGTTGCTTAAGAAAGATACTCCTTTTGCTCATTTTGGTCCGCATGTAAAATATACATGGCTGTTTTAATTCTGTTTTAAAGGCTGTAACCTTCCTGGTTGGGTATCTTTAACATACATATAACATAACATTCCAGATACCGTCTCTTTTTTTAGTCAGTTTAGGGTTTCACTGTGGTGAGGAAATTGAACGCCCATCGTTACCGATCTTAGAGCCTTTGTTTGACTGGGCTTACTATGATTTCCTTCTCAGTAAAAAAGACAAATCTTGTTTCTTTTTCTTTTGCTTTTTCTTTTGCTTTTTCTTTTGTCACTGCTGTCAGTATTAAATACGAGTGTGTATAGTTTTGTATCGGTTACCTGCATGCAACATCGTAAATCGTATATGTTACTGTTTATTTATTTCTTCTTTTCGTGTTTCATAAACTCATTTCCTTTCTTTCTAAATTTGTTGAAGTCCAAATTTTTAATACGATACAAGTTACAACAACCAACCCCATTTTTGTACGCTTAAGGGGTACTTGTACCCTCACTGTGCCTGCCTGCATTGTGTTTGCACAGATAACAACCCGACATCGATTTTGCGTTTTAATAACGTTGTTAGCGAACTGAAATCTTGAACAACGGTATTTTCTACGGGGGAGGGCCAATTGAAAGCCAACCTTGTTTTGTTATTGATGACGGGAGTTTTCATTGAAAAAAGTTTATTTATATTCTGCGGCGGAGGTTGAAGGTGAACCCTGGTTTTTGTTTCGGTTTTCGTTAACTTGGTGAAATAATTTAATTGAACGAGAAGGGCGTTGATAGAAACTAATAATTGATTCCTTTTTGATGTAGAATTTAAACCCTATTCTTCTTTTTTCAAATGATCTCACACAAGTAAATAACTTGAAAATTTCATCTCTATATATATAAAATTCTCGTGTCACAATGTTTGTTCCCATACTCCTCCGAAACGGCTTGACCGATTCTAATGAAATTTTGTGAGCATATTCAGTAGGTCTGAGAATCGGCTAACATCTATTTTTCATACCCCTTAGTGATAAGGGTAGTTCACACTATAGATTTATATGGCAAAACAACGTTTGCGGGGTCAGCTAGTCTAATGTATAAACTAGATATTTGTACTGTTATTTTGATATCAATCCAAGTTACTCCTTGTTTCAACTACCTACTTGAAGGCTTTGATTTTCAAAGATAATGGCTAGTCTGCGAGCCGCTACCGAAGCAATTTAAACATGTAAATTTTTGAGCGAGTCAGAGTCTCTACTCTGAACGCCAGTGATCCTCGTGTCGAATAAGAAAGTAAGTGTTAGTATAGATTTTTTGCAAGAATAGAGTTTCATTACAGGTGTTACATACATAAAAATCCGGTGTATTCTACTAATAACATGGTGTGCAAATTTTATTCACATGCAATTTTTTACATTTTAAATTAAATTATTGCATTTATTGTTAGTCCTACTACTATTATAAAGGCGAAAGTTTGTAAGTATGGATGTATGGATGTTTGTTACTCTTTCACGTAAAAACTACTGAATGGATTTGAATGAAACTTTACCACAATATAGCTTATACATTAGTTATAAATACGGCGAACGAAACGGCTATATTTTAAATATGTACACACGACGTCTCGTCAAGCTACTCATTTTCGTTGCAAAATAACAATTATTACGTAAGCATAAGATACCTCAGCTCAGTGGTTAACTTGACGTGTAGCCAAGCGTACTAATGATCTTGATTTTTTCGCAACGGAGTATCACTTATGCCTTATTACGTCACACCTGATGGTAAGTGGTGATAAGGCTGGAGGTGAGTGAGGTAGCACTAAGGCCTCTTCACACCCGATGTCAAGAAGTGATTAGACTAAAGGGACCTACTCCCGCAATCCTTAAACACTGGCACTGGCTAACTTATTCCTAACTGCCGGAACAAAATAATGTTAACATCATTGGTGTACTGTCAGGCTTAGATTGGTAGCTAATAAAACGGACTTATAACAAAACCTAGCACTGGAAATCGAACAAGCGAATTTTTCAGGGTTTGAATTCGATGAACCATTAGAGCATAGAGGCGATTAGAAACTGAACTTTACACAGTAGGATCTCAGTCGCGTTGTAAACAAACAATCAGTCAGAATCGCGTGCACTCCGGCCGGTCGGTTTCGCTTGTTTTATTAATTAGGCGAACATCGCATTAGCGACCTACTTGCTGGTACTTACAAACTATTATGTTGTACTATCAACATCAGCTGCAGTATGTCCCTTTTGCTGAACACACCTTCCAAATAAATTGGGCACGAAGCGACCCAAATCGCGAACAGCAAGCTTTTAGGGAAGAATTAATCGTCGAATGTACACTTTTTTATAAGTCAAAATTATTTTCTGTCTTTTTATAAGTCATTTTTATTTTATGTAACCGTGGGGGGTTACATAACTGTGGTCGAATCCACCCGTGAAACATGTTAAAAACCTCAACATACCGACCGCTTGGTGCAGTGGTCCACATGTCGGACTTCTAAAACCAAGGGTCGCGGGTTCGATCCCCGCACAGTACAAGCATAAATGTGCATGATCATGTGTGTTTGTACTGGTCTGGGTATTTCTATGTATAATATGTATTTATTTACAAAAAAATATGTTTATCCGTTGTCTAGTACCCATAACACAAGCCTCGTTGCTTAATTTTGGGACTAGAGAATTGGCGTGATTGTTGTGAAATATTTATTATTTATTTATTTATTATAAGCAGTTGGGCATTTACTCAAAAAAGTTAAAAAAGTTAGGTTAGGTATAATTCTCGGTTACTTTGATGACGTTGTAACACTTTTAAGGTAATGAATGAAGCGAACACCCACTAACTTTGAATCGTGGAATCGTAAAATGTTGCAAGTAACAATGTTTTTAAAATCCTCTTTACATTGAAAGTCAGAATAGCCTCGCTTCAAAGATCGCAACTTCACACTTCCCGGTTCTTCAAACATTTTAACTAATCAATTCCGTAGATTGCAACTCTCTTGAAGTAGCTGGCAATGCGGATCGAGGCTGAGAGGTTATCAACGTTTGATTCAAGATAATCCATTATAAGTGCTGGATGCTTAAGTATTTTAAGCTTTACTTAGTAGGTATTTTTTGATATTCAAGGTCTTATTTAAATCTGGCTCTAAGATACTTTTAGTTTATCTTATCCAGACTAAAGAAGCAGATTAGATAAAAATACTTTCGCTGTACCCGTAATTTTCCTATTATACTTAGTCAGAAACAGATAAATTCTACGTAAATCTTTAAAGAAATCCACAAGCAAAAACAGTTTTTTTATGAACTGTATCTGTTAGAATCTACTCACATTCGAAAGTTAAATAGCAATTAGTGAAAAAGAGAAGAGAAGTCATAAAAAATATGTCATACTTGAAAGAGAACATGTGAATATATGTAAATTATCCAGCTTAAAACTAAACACACTTCAATAACGTAGAGCTTCGAAATCTATCAGACGGCGCACTGCGAAATGGGGCAAGGGCTCGGGAGCGACACTTGGAATCCTTACTAAGCCACAGCACACAGGTGAAAGCCAGCTCTAGACAGCACTTATCCCTTCAGCTGGATTGACAGACCCACATATCAGGTAATCGATCTTCGCTATACTAGTAAGCATTGAGCGCTTGGGATGCATGGAATGCGTCAACATAACTCGGCAGCTTTTCGGAGATAAACTGTCAATTTACTTATTTTCACATTTTCTCCTTCAAATTGGGCATATTCTTTGTTTTAATAAATATAATAAATAAATAAATATCTCTCTCTTCTCTTCTCTTCTCTACTAGTTTCGTCTTGGGTATAACCATTGTCCTTGTTATTATTAATAATAAACGCGGCGTATGTATTTTGTCTTTTTGATAGAGTTTAAAATATATATATATGACAGTCGCTACTTATAGCTCACGTCAAATTTTTAAGAACAGTCAAAAGGGATATGAGAATTGACCGACTTATTAAATACATCTTGCTTTATCTGGTAATTTTTTAAAATGTAATCTTTACTTACTGTGTTCTTGGCAAATAAACGTTTGAGTTTTTTTTGAGTTTTTTCATAATTATAATGCATAACTCACTTGGGCCTTACCAACTTAAAACATAACGTATGTGCGAACAATTAAATTGGATACATGTCTCTACATTTCACCTACACAATATTATACTTGTTCTATTGGCACGTCAACAAGCGTATTGAAGTATTTCACGCGTTCCTCAACTCCGGTGAAAATTATTTCTCGTCACTTGCACATATTCCTTTGTACTACATCTTGTGGCAATACAGTCGTGCTCCAAACTCAATTTTATTTTCAACTTTACTGTTCTGCCATAAGTATCACTTTTAGACCCCATTAGAAGGTGTACGTGCATTTATTGCACTTTCGGAGCCGTTAGAAAGTTAGCAACAGAAATTGCATACTTACCAGCGTCAATGGCTATTCGCGTGAGTTATTTCAATGGTTTTAGTGTGATTGTTAGTACCGGCACCTCCTGAATAGAACATTTCTCAACAAACAATCCAGCTGTTTCTTGTCATATAAGAGTGGATTGTTATCTTCAGGGATTTCAACTTCGAAGCTAACGAATGGATTGGTGTCTGCCAATTTTGTCGAAAGGCTTTTCTTGGAGTAAATGCTGTGAGTATTGATTTTTCGCTTGAAGTATGAGACTTAAAGGTAGGGCAAGCAAATGCAATGTTTACAACTTACTTAAAAGGAAGACATTCAAATTATCAGCATAGCAAATATTAACCTAAGTATTTATGTGTTGGTTTCTAGGAGTAATGATATGTTAGCAATTGTCAAAAGCTCGGGAAAACTCAGTTTCTCAACTAAGGTTCAAAGAATATTTGAAACGCAATTTTTGATGTCAAGAAACTGTATACTTGTAAGTAGACTCTCTTGTACCAGAGGCTCTACTGTGTAACACGATTTTTATTTTGAATAAACCAACTCGTTTGCTCACTACCAGGCTAGGGGCAGTTAAATCAAACTACAGGCATAGTCTTACAAAGTAGACCCTCCGTACCAAACGCGGCATCTGCGGTTGCAGATTAAACGTGACCAGATCTATCGTTACCGTGTATCTGTGGAGGGGAGGTAACGACCTGAACGTGGCCATCGGGTGTGCACGTGTATTTTTGTTTTCTTGAACGCGACCGCTAACTGTGAAGGTGGTGCCCTCACTTGGATGCCTTTGGAAGTCCGAAAACGTTGAGCTGTAATATTTGATTGAGAATATAATCTCACGAAAAAAGAATCGGCAGCTAGCGGTGTTAAAAGTTCAAACTTTTAAAATTTGCTGCAAATATTGCTAAGATTATTTAGCCAAGCCTTTTTTTTCCAAGGTCTTGATCTGTGTGTTCTAAAAATCCTCAGATTTGTTTTGATTCTCAGTTGCAAACAAGCCAGTAAAATGTTGGTCTGGCTTGGCGTTCATAATTGCTTAAGCTCTACATAGGCTTGCCATATGTCTTGAGAATAATTCAAAGATTCTATTAGTACCAAGAAGAGCGTAAAGCGTTCATCGGTAAATTGGACTGACGACCTTATGAAGATCATAAGAGAACAAACTGAGAACAGGCCAATCTTGAAATAAAGGTAGATCGGTTTTCAGTAACCATATTAATGGAATAGAAATGGAATCAAGCTGCTGAAATATTATTATAGAATCTAAAGTGTACAAGGCACCCGAGTGTTTCACTGTCCTAACAGTTGTAGAAGGTTTTCATGCTAAGTCGTGTAGGCTTCGTAATTGGCGATGTAATCTACAGAGTACGGTCTTCAAGACGGAAATAGACGCTCGTGATTTCGTCTTACGAGGCTTTGCTTGCCATCAACAGTGGTGACTCTGAATACAAAATAAAGAAAATGACTTGTAAACATATCCATTGGCTTATGACATCATTGTGCATTGCATAACCTGTTATTGGATGAGATAAGCCAACTCAATTTCACGAAATTAGTAACAATAAATTACCTTTTCAGCATCTCTGTGTACTAATAGAAAAACGATATTCTTAACTCTCAGAAAACACTATGTGTTGAGCATCAACAATTCCATTTCATTCACAAGATAGCTCCGATTCCTGTGCTCACACAATCTTGTTAATCTCGAATGAAAATTACTCTTGTTCGAGTAATTATGTGCATAATATCTTGCGCACACACACCGACGCATCGATTCACGTATCTCGAGCGATACATCTCGATAGCATCGGGTATAAATATGTATGTGCTCAGGCAGGGTCTGTCGCAGAATTATTGTCAAAGTGAGCGATTTCTATTCATTACACCCCCACGCACGGGTATAGAGTATAGACCGTACGCTCATATTGCGTACGCTTTCTTTATAAGGGTAGACGTGCGACTTTGTAGGTCGCGTTGCGTATTTAAATCGATAAAAAGTCGTCGAGTAAAGACGTTAGTTGACGATGTTACGTGACGTGCGTTGGATAGGCAATTTTAACAGCTTTTTGTGTGAAAAAATATAGAAAAAACTTTTGTTATCATGCCATCCAAGGAAAGATAGATTATCATGTCACCATCGTTATAATGAGCTGATGTAATGCTGATTTTCTCCTAAAGGGGTCAAATTAACATAACTGTCTCTAGTTATAGATCCTGGAAAATCCATGCTAGAACAGTCTCTTAAGCCTAGTTGTGTTTTCTCGTTTACACCCACACCATGACATTTATTTATTGCTTTAATAACCCGTTATGTTTAGATTGAGACTGAAACTACCGCCGTATTTATCAAGTTGTCACCTGGCTTGAAATAATGAATACCAGTTATTTACAATTTTGGTTATACTGCTACAAACAACAGGGTCGGTCTTAAATCTTAAACTTGAGGCATAATAGAGCTAACATTCAATAATAGTGAAAAACACTTATGCTGAGACACTTCAAACGTTTAATGTTCTTGCCAGGTTTTGTAACAAGACACTTGATCAATCCTTGGCCACATCGTCACTTACCATTAAGTAAAGCAATCTCACCATAATGATGTCTAGACTAGCGGCAGCCCACTAGTCCGCGGCCTCCGAGTTTTATACAAACTTGCAACCCCTATTTTAAACCCTTAAGGGATAGAAATGATAAAACAGAAATCTTTTCTTAGAGGATGCCTACGCCATAAAAGCTATGTGCATGGAAAGTCTTAGCCCGATCGGTTTAAAATTGACAAAGTTTCATCGTTTTTTTATCCCCTTGGGAGTAGAATTTATCAAAATCCTTTCTTAACACACGCCTACGTCATAACATCTACCTGCATGCCAAATTTTGCTAATCTTTTTACGACTGTCAGTACACTTATGACTTTGATTTGTTCTGTATTAGTGCAAATCAGGTTAAGAAACGTATGTGTAACGATTTTTTTGAATAACGAAATTGCCTTTACTTTTGTGAGTAAGCTTTATAAATTTAAGTTGCAATGTCATGATTTACCAGCGCTTTACTTTCTTAATTTGTACTCTAATTCTACGAGTTGAGACATGCAAATGGCCTTCTTTTTATTTAAACTGTTATCTAATATCTTTTTAGCTGTAAGTCTTCCAAAAATTTAAAATAAAATAATAAAATTAAATAAATCATTAAAATAAAGTTTGATATGCAATCTTGATTATTCCGAAAGCCAAAAAGCATCTCGTCTGCCCGCCCCCACACAGCGCCAAATAGGGAAGCGAAGTGTGATCGCCGAAACGGCCGGTCGTACCGTCCTCTCGGATAGTGGATATCCTTCCAATACTGATGTATTGACGAGTTCGGAGGGCGAGCCTGATGGACCATTGAAAGGAATCGAGGAATAGCCGAGACGTGAATTAGAGTGGGAGGAAAAGTAGAAACTATGCTTCAAGTTTCACAACAGATAAAACAAGAGATCAAAGAACTTATAATTGCAATGCACTTGGATCTTTATAAGTCATTGATTGACTCGATGTAAGTAAGCGCGGAGAAATGAAAATCCAATGTGTTTAGCTGGATTGAATTCAAAATGTCATTTAAATCGCAGCGACAAAACCCGCAGGAAATATTCTGATCAAGCATCAAGTTTATTAATTAGATAGCTAGGTTGATGTTAGATAGGTCAAGTATTATAGGAGACACTGTTATAGTGTAGTGAAAGTAGCAACCCTAAAATTTACACTGGAATTACCGAATTTTTTCTCTCAACTCCACCAACAACACAAGCCAGGAATGTTGAAGCTTGCGCATGGGGAAAATGTCTAACAACTAGCAACAAAATAGTTTTTTTTTACCGAACAATGTCCCGCAAAAAGGGCTGACGGGTCGGTCGTGTATCCTAGATTGTTACACGACGGGAAATATGAAGTGTGCGATGTGATTAATGGGTTTGAGTGTTTCGGAGCCGTTTGGGTTTATCCGAATGTTGAGGTCGGAGATTTGTTATGCGCTTTGGAAGGAGAATATGTTTGCTATTAGATGAAACGTTTGTTGCTTTTACAATATATTTGGTGCATAATATTTGGTGTTAATGCGCTTGCTATCCTTATGTGACAGTACTGAATATATAAGGCTCTAAGACATGAGATTTACAAGAGATTTTTATACAAGGTTCGAAAGTCCAAACAGACAGCGATACTTGGCGGAATACGGTGTGTAAAATAGCCAGTCTACTATAAGTATAGCACGTAGCATCAGTCTTATAAAGTAACACTCACTTCGCACAAAGCAGTTCTGCCATTACTTAGGTGAAGATAGCGGTATCATACAAGCAATTGTAATAGGTGTGAATTTGCTTCTATGCACTGCCTTATGTGGTGTTATGTTGAGATGTGATCGGCTTTTTTGTTACAACATTAGGTTGTCCAACATATCTGCGCGCACGCATCCACGTCCGCCGCGTCCGAGTTTCGGCCGCGATTTGCCAACGCCTGCGCGGGGTCAACGACCGCCCACAATACTATCGTAATTGTTTACCGCGGCCCGGCTGACCCGTTACTAGGGTTGCCATACGACAGTTGTCTTGTCACCAAGATGAGCGCGAACGTGATTCGATTTTTGAACACCTAACGGATGTGTTTCGATTGCGGATTTTGTTTTATTTTCGAGTTTTTTTTAAATATCCGCACAGGTAAGCTCAACTTGTACTGTCAGTTGAGATTGAATAAAAATGGAATTATGTCTACCAAATTGCTAAAAACGTTAGTAATAAACTAACTCTGTAAGGGAGGGTGCTCAGTAAGTTGTTGTCTCTGCTAGGGAGTAAGTTGTTTTTTAACTAGCTTGTGACATGAATTTTCTCGAAAACGAAACAATACCATTGATCAGCATTTTTCTCTCCAAAATATAAATTAAATATGCATATAACTCTCCAATGGCAGTCCAACAGTCTCTCAGTCATGTTTGGGCAGTCAAAGGCTTGGGCCTTTAGAGCTTTGGATCAATTGGAGAGAAGCTTTGGAGCTTCTGTTACTAGCACCGAATGCAAATTCTCTTTTCCTAATATTCATAGTAAGATCTTGACACCCCTATGGGTTTAGTCACCATTTGCAAATTTCACAAAACCAGAATTTGACTACTAAAACGTCGAGGTTACGTTACGGTGTCTTGGAGTCGCGAACATCTTAATGATCATACTGATTCTATTTTCGTCTTTTTCTAAATTACAGTAGAGAATGCCTGGATGACATGATCGAGAATGTAATTTGAAAGTTCAAAAAACCAACAAATCTCTTCACAGCTTAAGCAAAGCCTGTACATATCTGATATGTTCATGGCTATTTGCCTTCTTTCTACTCGTAAATCTAATTCTGAAATTTGTTAGTATGTAAAACAAAGACCTAGAACCAGTTCGATCCAGAAAAAAACAAGGCTACTTTAATATAGGTCTAGTTTAGAAAAAATATTAACCTGAACAGATTGCGTAAAATGCGTAAAATTCTGTAATGGAATTGATTCCTTGAAATCTTATAATAGTGCCTTTATCAAACTACCTTTAATTCATTGGGTATTTTCCTGTGTACCCCGACCCCCGAGGCTCCCGTCCCGAAGGATCCAGTTTTTTTTAACTCAATGAACTCAACTAAAAGTCATCTTAGGGGTTCTTCTGGACGGAAGATCTCGTTAATCGGAATACTCAGGGAATGACCAATTTCATTTCTTCGAATCCCATAGTCATGGCGTACAGTTCATCTCTTGTGCAATGTTTAGAAGATGTATTATAGAACATGTTAGTTGTTAACCCTATCAAAGCCACAAGTCCGATAACACGCATCGGATGCGTTTGCGCAAATCATTGCAACCCAAATACGCAAAAAAGAAATGGTTCGACGAACCCGACGGTTGCCCAAGAGGTTACTATACTAATGCACAGAATAAATATAAGCTAGAGCAGTAGCAACACTAAGAACAAAATGCTTGAAATGACACAAGCAGACTTTTTATTGTACACAATGATGTGATCACTAAGCCCTAATCGCATCTGACGTTACATTTGACTTAGTAACACTGTATAGACGCAATTTGTTTTCTTTTGTCAAATGGCATGTGCAACCTTTCTATGATTAGCGCCGTTCTCATTTATTTAATGTCGATAAAAAGACCATCAACTATGCGATATATATTTGTTTCTTCGGTTTACGCTAACAGTAGACATTGAAATGATACACTTTTTACGGATTATTTCGCAATTTTTTTACATTTTATTATAACCTGACGTTTCGGACCCTTTTCAGCGTCCGTGGTCACAGGTAGACATATACATGTATTGTTTGCTTAGGGGATACTAAGCGGGTATTAGTATACTAATACCTTAGAAAATGCTTTTTTGAGACGTGCGTCGTGTGTGCGATTTTTTTCAAACATTTGTATTAAGTTTCTCTACTGCCTTAGCCTCCATTTTGTGGTTGTGAGTGCGTATGCGACGCTGCGTCTAGCGTTCCGTTGTAATATTCATGACATGATAACCGAGTTGGCTGTCAGACGTGTAAACCAATATCGGAATCGATTAAAAAATGGTCAAGTGCGAGTAGGACTCGCGCACGAAAGGTTCCGTCTGTATAAACGGCAAAAACACGTTGTTGCATGCATGGGAGCCGTACTTAATTTGATTTTGTTTTAGTATATTGTGTAACAGTGGCAGTGTAAATACATCATCTAATAAATAAATATTTCACAACAATCACACCAATTCTGTAGTCCCAAAGTAAGCTACCAGGCTTGTGTTATGGGTACTAGACAACAGATAAACATACTTAAATACTTTTTTTTTGTAAATTAATATACATAGAAAACACCCAGACCAGTACAAACACACATGTTCATGCACACTTATGCTTGTACTGTGCGGGGATCGAACCCGCGACCCTTGCTTTTAGAAGTCCGACACGTGGACCACTGCACCAAGCGGTCGTCAGTATCTACGTCATGTCAATTGAAATCATCATCATGAGAATGTCAAAACAGTATTTATGAGATAGATAACCTCTGGTGACAGCAGACGGGCACCGAATTTTAAGTAGTAGGGACTCTATTACTCGTTTTAAGTATTAGGTAAGGAACTCTAAAAATGTTGCATTACATTAAAATGCAAATCGATAACTGTCTTGGAAATAAATATTCACACTAGTAATTCCATTGAAGATCATGACCATTTTCCACGAACACAACTTGTAGATGGGGAAATGTGTTAACGTTTTTTAACAACTACAAATACTTAATTGTCTTGAATGTTTCTCATTAATATTTTTAACAGCTTTGAACACAGAATTTACACGCCAACAGTTTCTTAGTGCGACAAATAAAATAACATCACAAAGTCTCTAATATTGTTTCATATTAAGCTCGATTGGACACTGATTGAAGTTCTTCAAGTGAAACAGTATTGCTAAAAATTTAGCTGATAACTTTTGGAAACTTAAAATAGTACAGCAAGCAGTTGTAAGTGTAATGTTCCTTGAAACAGGGCTGGGACCGTCGACAAAGACATATTACATGGTGCAACCAAGATGTAAATACTAACCTAAAAACAAATTAAAGCCAAGTATAACAAAGGTTAGATGATGTTTTTTTAATATTTTTTTTATTTGGAATAGGTTTGCTCTTGACCCAAGACTAAGCCCAACGAGGCAAAGACTGAGTCTACGATGGAGCGAGCTCACCTAGTAGATGCCTGTTCACTCTAGCTTTTAAAATTCCTAGGTTGTAATTGCAGGGAAACACTGACGCAGGTAGTGAGTATGTAGATGAGAAGCACTTGGTTCGTATCAGACCCAAAATTTCATGGCCATCTCTGGTTAAACCCATTGTTCATCGCAAATAAATTTGAACAATGTAAGTAATATAAGTAAAATATAATCTAAGTTACAATGTGAATTCAGCTTCTGCAACAGTAATTTCCATACATTTTGCAAACGAAGCGTAAGATCGTTTAGTCGATCGACCATAAATAAATATACAACAACATCACATATATTGATCTGACTCCGTGGTAAGTAGCTTTAGCACTTGAGTTACAGATATCAGAATCAACAGTGGTATTACAAATAAACTTAAATAAATACATATAACAGCCAGACCAGTACAAACAGACATGTTCATGCACACAAATGTTTGTACAGTGCGGGGATCGAACCCGCGACCACTTAGTTATTAGTCAATTTCTTGACCATTACACCAAAGTGGTCGTCGTACTATGGAACTCTGACTAGGGGCCAGCAGAGCTGTGCTACTTTCAATATCGTCTGCAGAAATAGAAACGGCAGCAAAATGCTGTTTGTAGCTTTCTAATGTCAGCGGGGAACTTGTAGGTACACACGACATCACATTAGAATATCCAGTGTTGCTAAAATTGCCCTTATTGTAACTGCATAAGATGCAGTAGCGTTTTCCTTGATTTGCTGTCTTCTGCACTAAAGTTGGAGTGTATTGAATTGGGATAATTATCATTAGTAACGTTAATGATGTCTGCGAGGGTTCCCTTCAAATATGCTTCTGGTTTTGGTTTTCGTTTTAATTAACTAAGGATTTCGTTTTAATTTTATCTTCATGAACGGTCGGTTCAAAATGTTTGTGTCCGTTCAATCTTCTTTTCCGCGAACAAATCCACCAGCACTGTCTTGGTCAGTCTGTTCAACAAAGCAAGTTGACGATACGTCAATTTCGACCTAGTTACAGCAACCACCACTGCCTATGAATCATTTATTGACAGCGCGTTTGTCAGTGACCTCATTTGTCAAACTTTCGCAAGCACTCATCATTGACCACAGCATCTTTGCAGATAATTGTTGCAGTATCATGGGAGTAAATTTTGGGGGGTGCAACGTCTCCGGTGACTATGAAGTCCGATGGCAGCACGACACATCTTGCCACACCTGTCACAGACGAATCGAGAGTCAAGAGGAGGCGCGGCACTGCGTTGAAGTCTCTTCCTCTGCAAGTACCATCTGTACCAGCCAGGCCTCATCATGCTGCGACGTGCCAAGGGTTATAGCATGACGCCAGTCTGGTCTCATGTTGGCACGTTTCTCCCACGTGTCGCGGTTGATTTTAAACGAACTCATGTCGCGCTTGCAAGCACTAGGCTTGTTGATTTGATATTCTTTTGGTCCCTGTAGCGTCAACGTCCAATATTTTAATGATATTTCTAGATCCAATTGGCTCGATGCCTTGATACAGACTTCCTACCTTGGGGCTCTACTACGTGTTGCGTTGTTCGTACTTTCGACTCTGTCCGTCTCTTTCGCTTACACGTCAGGCCAACTAACATAGCTGGAAAACGATGTAAGGCTAGATAAAAAAATATACACACGACCGCACATCAAGGTAGACAATGCGACCTCTTATGCAATTGTAACGATAATTGTAGAACGATTATGCAACCAAATGGGTAACCGCATGTGCGGTCTTCTGTACGCTCGGTCACAACAAGTCAAGCTGATCATTGCGATATCCCTTGCTTCCGTGATAAGGGTGATTTAACATCGAAAATGAGCAGCTTGATGGGGAGCCGTGTGTACCAATGCGTACGCATACGGCTCCAGCTAATTTGTGCCGTCGATTTCACAGCGCGCGTCGGCAATTGATCGTTAGTGTGGGTACGGCTTCGTTGCTGCACGTGTGATACGCTTGTACGGTTCGTGTAGCATTGGGTTTTAATTCAATTAACTGATTTTTAATCCTTACTTGAGTTTTAAAGGCACTGGGCTGTTACTTTGCAGGAACTGAAAGTTCAAACTTATCTTAGCGAATAAAATCGCTTTTAGCGATTAGACCGCCTAAATTGTGCATCATTATTTTTATGTTGATTTTGTATTATTTTTTGTGGTGTGCAATAAAGTGTTCTCAGACTATCTGTCTATTGCCTTAAAAAAATCGACTCACCGAAATCTAAGCAAAAACGTTTGCGTAGAATCTATGCAACCAATGTAATAATTTTTAGGTTTTTTTCCTGGCCACCAGATCCACCAAATTGAAAAAAAAAACTAAAATTATTTATTAATTACACCGCGACATAATCGTGACAAATAAATTAATGCACTCCTAATGAATTCGGTAATGCATACTTAGTATAAATTACTTGTTCAGTATTGGCAAGTATCATAGATCATTCAGAATACGATTAATAAATTAGAAACACTGGATTTATTGTGTGCATAAATAGTTTGCCTGATTTATCAGTACTGGTTCTGATTACTTTTAATTAATGTGAACACTAAAACGATTAACGACGAACCAATAATGTGATTGGTGATGATAGATGTAATTTACTAACATTGATATTTAAGTTTTTATTTTTTGTTACTAACAAAATTGTATAGATTGCTACTTATTCGAAATAAATGATTCTTATTATTATAAGCGATTATTTGAATGATAAACATGTATGGACTAGCTCGGAGCAGCACAATTCATGTACCTTATCCAATAAGTTTTTTTTAAAGACGCAATGACAATAGTGGCCGAGTTTCTTGCGCAGCCTCTCCTCGACATCAGCCCACAAATTGTTTCGGAGCTGTGGTATGGTTTAATGGGACGTGTAAAAGTGCCCCCTATTTGCAAGGACTTTTATGACTGTAACAAATATGACCGAAAACGAATCGGTACTCGCTCAATATAATTAATGTTGATTGGCAATTTATTTCGCTTATAAAAGTCTTTATTCCTAATTGAACTGAATCATTGTAGGTGCTGTTTGTTATTTAATAACGTTAAAATGTTACTGTAAATTATTACGAAGAACATGATTTGGCGAGATGTACTTAGGTATTTAAATGAGACACTTTTTACTGATTATTTCCTTAGGTTAAAACAAAATGTAAATAAATCGCGAAATAATCCGTAAAAAGTGTCTCATCTTAGTGCCTGCTGTTCGCGTACCGAAGGAACAAATAAGTACGAGTACTTGGGTACCTCTAAAAAGAACGTTGCTTTTATTTTCGAAAATCTAATCACTGATTTAACGATAACTTAAATCAGTTATTAATTTCTAAATGATCTACCTTTGTCTGTTAATCTATTATTTATATACTTGTCTTTATGGTCCTATAATATTTTATGATTATTCGTGATAAGCATTTACGTCGCAAACTATTTATAGATAATATTTTTTCAGTAAAAAAATCAACTGTCTGAGGCAGGGGATCAAACCCGGGATCATGGGAATTCGGCCTATAGCACTCGGCTACCCAGAACATGGCACATGGACGCAGGTTCGATTCGAACCAAAAATATGAAATATAAAATTAAAAATAACACATCACAACAAATAACATCAAACCCCCAACAAGCATGGCGAATCTATTTTTAGCCGGAGCGCAATAAACTTTCGCAGAGACGTTTTTAAACGGCCAAAAACGCCGTAATCGGCCACGCACGCCGCATACGTAATGCGCAAGTTAAGTGATTTAAATAACAGTACTTTGAGTAGCGCTGCTTATTTTTAGCTTGCACTTTACTGATGGTTCTTTTAAGTTGTAACAGTTTTGGTAAAACCTGTTACGCTCTCTTTTATGTTTTGGTTCTGCCTCGTTAGTGTAGTCGCAAAGTTTCTGCCTTACATCCGAGAGGTCTTGGGTTCGAATCCAGGTCGAGCCGAAATTGTTTCTGAGATTTTCTGTCATGAATTTCTCAAAAACAACTCGGAGTCGGGAAGTTGGCGGTGTTACACCCCCGTGCCTCGGTGCGCAAGTTAAGCCGTTGGTCCTGCGCCTGATCTCTCTCCGGTTATGTCGGATTGCCGTCTAACCGAACTTTGAGAGTGATGGAACAGTGAGTTCACCTGTGTATTGCGGTCACACTCGTGCACTATAATATCTCCTGCGTAGTTGGCTGATCTCTGTTGAAATTGGCCGCCGTGGTCGAAATCGGCCAGGAGGACTATTATGTTTTGGTTGGTAAACCTGTAAGGCTCCTTTGTTTGGTAAACCTGTAAGGCTCCTTTCAACGGAAGGAGGTGTCTCGGTTGTAAGGCGGGATCCTTCCAACCAATGCAATGGTAGAAGGTATCTATCTTATCCCACTTGCACTACCTTGGGCCTTTTTTATCGACAGGGAAATGCTTTTACGTATACCCAGCAGCCGCGGGGGCAGCTGGAGGTCATGTGGGACTCCAGGCCTCAGAGAGAACCCGCCTACCCACTAAAAACCTGACGGTGCCCTCCGGTGTCATGTGAGCCGGGGACGTGGCGGATTCACCGTAGGCCTAGAGGCCACAGGCATTCACCCATTGGCCACTACCTTGGGCCTGGGTTAACATAACCCATGGATTAAATAAGGCGAAGTTGTGTCAACTTCATTCAGTTTTTTTTAACCCTGGATTTAGTTATCGCTGGTCCGTGCAAGTGGGCCTAAGCCTCTAGGCTCTCTAAGGCAATCCTATCTAACTAGCCAAATTAAACTAAAGTGCTTAGAATAACAAGTTTGAACTACCTTACCTTAATCCTTTCAAACTAATTTCGGTTGTTCGAGATGTGCGCAAACTGAAAATACGCTTTTGATTGAAGTTCTATTCTCGCTGAATATAATATGAACTTGAACGGAACGGCAGGCGGTCCCTTGTGTATTTGATTTACGCAGCCGCAGTATACGGCCGATGTTTATAAACAATACATTCAATATTTATCGCTCTCCGTTTTATGCGCCCTCAACGGAGGGACTAATAAAAGCGCCACCTGCAGACGTGACGGGAACTGACTATGTCTGAATCACGGATTCATATCAAAACCCCTACTACGAGATACGATATCCTTCAATACGATATCGTGTAAAGACAGCAAGCACAACGCACTACAAATTTCTACAAATTACTTAAACCATAAAACGATTGTCGTTTTGACGAATTTCGTTTTCGTGGTAAGGCCTCAGAACCCCTACTCTCTAAGCCGTAGTCCGTAGTTTCGGATTGAGCTAATTCTGTTACTCTTTCTAACTTGACTGGGCGAACGAACGCTCTAGCTAGACTCAAAAATGAAACGTACGAAACGTTAGAGCGTTTGACGTACGTATTTACGACCCTATCATTGTTGCCAGCATGTCAACGAGAGCGAGCGAGGAGGCTAGATTCCAGAATATATGGGCACAGGTATGTGCAGAATAGGGCCTCAACAGCACTGAAATTCAGACAAAATGACGATTTACTACCTTATAAAGTATATACCAGTGAAACTTGGCAGCGAAAACTTTGACACGAATCAGTTCAATCACTGGAGTGACTTAAAGCTCAGTAAAAGTTACGTCACAACATGTTATTATAAAGTCAATAAAGTGATAAGAGATTTTCAAAAGCATCAAAATATTTAATACAGTTGCACCTCTGCCCATGATATTTTTTATGAGTATACAATATTTTACACATAAATAGATTAAAACATTAATTTTTTAGTTTCGAGATCGCCTGTGTCGGCCGAGTAAAACTGTGAACAAACGTCAGTGTTATACCAACTTGAAAAATCATAACAGATTTTTATTAAGCAGTTATTTACTCACCGTAAACTAGAATTAAAACGTAAAATGATCAAAGAACTATAGTAAAATGATTCTAAGGCACAACAAGGTAAACGTTGCGGCATCTTATGCACTTGTAATACGAGCTACTTTGCAGCAAAAAAAGTAAGCCCCATTTTCTGTCATTAATTGTACTATTTGATTGGTGATGGTTTAACTAGCGCTATACTTTGGCATTAATTACTCACGACTTTCCGCGAACGAGTGTATTTCAATTTCTGCAATGTGATATCGCGGAACGTAATAATAAATACCTCGGACTTATAATTTTTGCCGCTACAAAAGCAATAGTTAAAAAGCTTTCTCGGGAACAAATAATCGCACCCAATTTGAACCGTGAACCGTGCACAAAATGAAACAAAAATATATGGCGAATGTAGGGCTGGCAAAAATGCAATACGCGAAAAATATATTCAAGCAAATATTCTATTCGTAAAATAAACAAGATAGCGGAGAAGGGGACACCTTTGAACAGGGGCAGCTATGAACATTTAAGTTTACGAAGCGAATTTTAGAAGGAAATCTTGTGGTTGGGAAGAGGCAACACAAACCCGCACAACTGTCGCTAGTCACGACTGACAGTCTAGTCTGTCTTTGGGTTATGAGAATTCATTTTCGGGTGCTATTTCTAAGCTTTTACCAATAAGTGCGTAATTCAAGAGATGTGGAGCGCTTATTCCCTCTATTAGTCAGAATGCTTCGTATGTATATCACGCAATAGACTGCAGATCAATAACCTTTTTAAACTTTAACTTGGAAAGAAAATGATTTTTATTTTTCAAATTCCCCTAGGGCAGCTTTGAATACCATCAATTGGAATTATTAGCAGTACTTAAAATTGCTAATAATTAAAAAAAAAAACTAAATGAAAAATTGACTAGCAAGACATAAAGATTGCTGATTCAGCAGTATTAACTGTTCAAATGAGACTCGAAACTTATTTTAATTAAAAGTTATATCCATTTACTTTTTCAATATTTAAAACCAGTACCTTGTAATTTTAAACTTCATAATTGCTATTGATATATCTTTTCCATCGTTTCTAATGTTGATAGTATTGATGTTGTTTCGTAGAAAAGTAAGAAATCTTAAAATTACCTCAAATTTAATGATATTTCAAGACTGCCCTATTTGACTTCTTCTACTAAAATGAATAATTCGGCTAAAATAAATAAATATTCTTCGTTATATGATGTATTGCGATGTAGTAAGACTAAACATTGTAAAACAGTAAATTGGTCCAGAACTAGAAATTCTGAAGATATGACTGAAAGTGTAAAAAGTGTTCAAAGTTATTCAAAGGCCCCCTTTCTTCTTTCTTATTTTTTTTTGTTACGCGATTTTTCCTCTAAAGCATATGATACGTTTTTTACAGACCATTTTACAATCATTTCACATTTAATACGACAATGTTACAACAAAAAGTTATTATTATTTAAAATTGGCAACCCTGAGTTTAGGATTGGTCATGGCGTGAGTGACCTGCACTTAACTCGGTTCAAATTAGAGAAATGTGCACGTGGTAGTTGTAGTTTCTGCCACCTAGCATTATAACAATGTTGCTGTGCTTAACCCCTTAGCTTGCCATAAGGTTATTTAGTCCTTAGCACACTGCGCGTTATAGGTGGAACTTTTAAAAATATTTGTTTGTTCGATTTACGCGAACAGTAGACATTAAAATTATACCCTTACTAGCGGGCCCGGCAGACGTTGTCCTGCCCATTGCTTTTTTAAACATTTCTGATCTTTTAAACCTTCCCTGGACTTCCACGAATATCTCAAGGCCCAAATTATTGAAATCTGTTCAGCCGTTGTTGAGTTTTAGCGAGACTAACGAACAGCAATTCATTTTATATATAAGACTAGCGGACACGGCAGACGTTGTCCTGCCCGTTACTTTTTTTTTTAATTTCTGATCTTTTAAACCTTCCCTGGACTTCCACGAATATCTCAAGACCAAAATTATTGAAATCGGTTCAGCCGTTGTCGAGTTTTAGCGAGACTAACGAACAGCAATTCATTTATATATATATATATATATATATATACTAGCGGACCAGGCGGACGTCGTCCTGCCCACTGTTTTCGCATTTTTTTAAATAGACTTTCTCACCGTTTGAACCTCCCCTGAACTTATATGAATAATTAAAAAACAAATTATTCAAATCGGTTCAGCCGTTCTCGAGTTTTAGCGAGACTAACGAACAGCAATACATTTTTATATATAAAGAAGATAAGATAAGATTTTTACGGATTTTTTTACGGATTCTTACGGATCCCTATGTCTGTTTCTGTTGTTGTGTTTTTTGTGTGTGTCGGACTCTGGCATAGTAGCTCCTGAACGGGTGGATCGATTTCATAGCGGTTTTGACGTGACAACGTCTTATAAATTGGTTTGCCGGGTGACAATTCAAGAAACTGCGTTACGCTCCGCTCACGTTATGCGCTCACAATGAGAGCGAGTGAGAGGCACGCGTCCCTTCGACTCGGGCATAGTTAGCCCGCCTAAGAGCGAGTGAGACAGACATAAAAAGTGAAAGGCACGCGTCCCTTCCACTCGAGCACAGTTAGCCCGCCTAAGAGCGAGAGAGAGAGAGTGAGAGAGATAGGCATACACACCGGTTCATGTTATACGAATTAATATTCACATTAAAATTATTTTACCACTCAAAGTCGTTGTCACGTAAAACTTTCGCCCGTATACCGACTTTACAGGCAACCAATTTTTTTTCATTTCTCATTTTAGTTTTGGCCAATTTTGCATAGAATCACTCGTAATTGTTACTAGACAGTAAAAAGTGAATTGTCTTGAAATTAGATTTAATCTCTAAGTAAGTCTGTCTTATTGCACTTCGTAATGGTTACGTGGTCGTTACTAACGTTCAATAGTTTAAGTTTCGAGTCCCGTGCGAATTCACTGGACCGAGTTTTGGGCTTCGGTTAACTCGATACATATTACCGAACATGATTCGTCGCAGATATCTGTCGTAGAGAGAACTAAACGGCTGAGCATGAGATGTCCAATGCGATATTTCTGAGCTACAGCTAGTTAGACCGCTGTTCAAACTCTGCCGACTAATATATAGATGGATGAATGCAACGGAAGCTTAAATAGACAAGTAATTCCAATAAAATTGATGCGATGCGAAGGCTCAAGACGTTCAAGGATCACTTTTTTTTGGTAAAGATTTAAGTTTCTATCTACAATCCGAAGAAGAGAGATCCACATGTGTCAAAAAGATCACTTTCTTTTGGTAAGGGTTTTCGTTTCCATCTACAGTACAGTACAAAGAAGAGAGTAACACATGTGTAAAAAATATGTAATCAGACACCTCAACAAATGGTCATCTCTGGCCATCATTTCACGATATCCTGGCTTATTTCTTTCGCATACCTAAGAGGTTTGCTATCAAACTTGCCATACATAAACCCACTTAGGGTAACGTCAAGTATTGTTTCTCAAACTTCGAGTCGTGACCCCCAAACTTTAATTAATATTGAATGAAGGTTCAGCATATCTCTGATGTTCCTTAGATAGGTATTAAGGCAGTTGGGTACTTGGGGATCCGTCTTAAAACGATATTAATGTCCGAGTTAAAGCAATCTAGTTAATTTATAATTAAAAATGAACCAGAAATGGTTACTACAAACATACTGCCCAATTTGGTTGGCTATCCTATTTATTCTTATTTTCAGGCCGGTGCAAACCGACAATCTATGATAGAGGCCTTTGTCACAGGTTATATTGTACCTACTACTGTGTTTTTTTTAGTTTTTTTTACTTTTAAACCTCGACTTATGAACCTAACACTAGATTGCACATTAGTGACTTACCACAGTTTTTCCTTTGCGCTTCGATTTTTCTTCACTTTACACCACATTTCAAATATCAGGTTCAATTTCACATAAATTCAGTTTAATGTCTACAGAGCGGATAGTAATATTTGTGTTTTTACCTTAGTATAAAAGCTGAGGTACATTTGTCATATCGTATTTCGATAACTGCTGATTACATTCTGACGAGAAATTAATTGTAGCCTTGTACCATGGATCACAACTAAATTAAATACAGTAGAGGTAGGATGCAGTAGATCTTTTATCTAAGTGTGAAGTTATTATACCATTAATAGGCCAACGCCTACAAAATTTGCTGTATAATCTTATGGAGGATACCTACCCGGTGCCGAGATACGCAACACAACTATTTGATAACGTAGCTAAATAAACTTTGATGGACACTTTCAAAACTGAATTTTCCTAATAATATTTGACATAATTATCACGAACAATCAATCAAGTCTGCAATTTTAATGATTTTTTTAACCTTCGACAAAAAAGAAGGGTAATATTAGTTAGACCTCTATGTCTGTTTGTGTGTGTATATGTGTTTGTGTGTATCTGTCTGTAGCATTGTAACCCGAACGGATGGACCGATTTTAGCGCGGTTTCTTTTATTTGAAAGAAAATTTAATTACCGTGGTTCTTAACAATGACTGGTTAAAATCCGTCCAGTCGTTGAAGCCCACCAGCTGTTTTCCTGGCTCTTGCGTGGGTTTTTTAACTGGAAAGTTAGTTTTTAAAATCTTTTTGCTTTAAAACTGTTGCTGACAAAAAAAGGGTCAGTTATTTATTTATTCAAAACTTTATTGCACAAACGGTTGACTTAATGCTAAAAACATTTTCTGCCAGTCAACCTCAAAGTCATGCAAAAAGAAGGCAATGGGTGCAGTGAAAATTAAATGAGAAAGTTATCATAGTAAGATACGGACTGCAGTATTATCCGAACGAGAATGAAAATAAAATTTATGTATTTTATGATTTTCTGCGATGTCCGTGAGCAAAATTACTGGGTTCATTTCTACTGTGGTTGTTATAGACGAAGTCGTAATCCTGAATCCGGCTGATAGCTTCTTAGTAAATATTATATTACTCTAAGCTCGATCAATCATGAATGCTGTGCCGCCATTATTATGGGTTTGTCTCATTAATTTAGACGAGTTGAATCAAATAACAAATTCCTAGTTGGCTGGTAGTGATAAATAGTATCGAGAATATTTTGTTTTATCGTGTATTTGGATATTATTTCCTTTCAACATAATAAGCCTCTATTTCTAGTCTACTAACTGAGTTGTGCTCTACTTCCACAAACGGAATTGTACCAAAATTGTAATCGAATTAAATCAGATACGTTTAAAAAATTATTAGAAATTGGATTCAAATATATTTTTATCCTAATTAAATAATAATTAATTGATCGAAATACCATAAAAAAGTAATTTTTATCCACGTCGAAATCAATTTACCTATGAATTTATTACATATCAAGAAAATACCCAATTATTCAGGATAAAATTATAATAATTAAAACTAAAGCAACTGATAACAGGAGCATGTTAAACACGTGTTAATAGTGTACTAATTAGCTCACCCATTATCTTTATTGAGCAAATTAAGTACATCAACGTTTTGCGGGCCAAATTGCCAACTGAGGAGTTTCGTATAATAATTCATGTGCTAATTTATTATGAAACCCGATTATGAAGGATGATCCGTGAACGTCAAAATCGAGTTCATTAATGATGCCATAATAACAATGGCTCTATCGATTAATGAACGTAATTGGCACAAAAATGGATTTGTGCAATAACAAACCTTACCTTATACAACGCTTTTGTCTGCGAGCAGAGTAAGGCCCGGTTACCACTAAAGCGGAGAGAAGACGAGACGAGAGGAAATGTGTAGCGAAACGGGCAGTTTATTTCTACCAAGACTGCCTCGTTGGTGTAGTGGCAAAGTTTCTGCCTTACATCCGAGAGATCCTGGGTTCTAATCCCAGGTCAAGCCAAAATTGTTTCTGAGATTTTTTGTCATGAATTTCTCAAAAACAGCTCGAAGTCGGGAAGTTGGCGGTTTTACACCCCAGTGCCTCAGAAAGCACGTTAAGCCGTTGGTCCTGCGCCTAATCTCTCTCCGGTCATGTCGGATTGCAGTGAGTGCACCTGTGTATTGCGCTCAAACTTGTGCACTATAATATCTCCTGTGTAGTTGGCTGGCTCTTTTGATATTGGCCGCCGTGGTCGAAATCGGCCAGGAGGACTATTATTATTTCTACCAAATCGGAGAGGAGATGAGTTGCGGAGAGGAGATTTAGCTGTGCGTAGACGCGGCACAAGAATATATAGAAAAACTAGCTGACCCGGCAACCGTTGTTTTGCCATTTAATTTTTTATCACTAGAGGTAGAGGTATGAAAAATAGATGTTGGCCTATTCTCAGACCTACTCAATATGCTCACAAAATTTCGTGAGAATCGGTCAAGCCGTTTCGGAGGAGTATGGCAACGAAAACTGTGACATGATCCATTTGATGAAACATTGAATGATTTTTTCGAAAGATAATTCCACAGTGGTTCTTCACACAATAATCACAGTGGTTCTTACCTACAGCTAGTGAGAATCCGTCCAGCCACTAAAGCCTACCAGTGGTTTTAATGGCTCATTCGGCGGTTTTTAACTGGAAAGTTATCACGCTTTTGTTTGCCCACTATCGCTTGAGCTTACATCTTGGTCCGTGACACTTTTTCTACCTATCATCTAATTTGTGAAATTCCTAATAGCCAACCAACCAGCTTGCCGATTTCGGGTCTAACCTTGTACCTTTTGGTATGAATCCACAAAAAACCAAAGTCGCTTTGGACCTAGTTCGATGACCTCAGGCCCGATGATTAATTAGTGTTCAAATTGTGCATTGTGTTTAGTTTTTACCTGACAGTTAGGTTATTTTTTAATTGTTTCGCATTAGTCACTCCCTGCAATGGTTACTCGGAATTCGCGCCGTACAATCTTTTGTTCGTTTGAATAAACGTTTATGTTCTACTCTGTAACTTTTAGCGTTGATAGCGAGTTGACGTACAAATTGCTGATGTCTGCTTAGAACTTTTTATTTATTAGCTACTAGTGGCCCCCCGCGACTTTGTCCGCGTGGAATCCCTTTGTTGTCGAAATCGCGGTCGAACGGGATAAAAAGTATCCTATGTCCGTTTCCTGGTTCTAAGCTACCTCTCCACCAATTTTCAGCCTAATCGGTTCATCCTTTCTTTTATATATATAGATTATTGTCCCACTGCTGGGCCTTTGCCTCCCCCAAATGTTTCCAATTGCTCTTTCGACGGTCAGGGCGTGCCAAAATGTAACAACGTCGATTCATCGAAAGATTTAGTAAAACTTTAAAAAAGCAAACTGATGCTCGGAAAAAGTTCCGTTTCGCTCCCATGATCTACGAGTACGATGTCAAAATATTTTAAAAGATCAGGTGCTTAATGAATGGTGTACATAAATGCCACATAAACTACTTACTTTAACTGATAACCAATGCTACCACACTTAACATTCCGTCGCATTATCGTAAAGTGTTAGGTAGCCACATACTTCGGGCAAACAACAGGAATCCTTTAATCTAAATAGGGATTTTATCGTTCTACTAAGCATGTAGATGGGGTTCCACAAACATTGAATTGGTACTAGTTTTTATTGTATTATATTTTTCTAGGTTCGGTCCATCTACGTGCTTACTTCAAACAAACTCGATAGCTTTGAACGCTTGTTTAAGTATAAGACGGCCAACGAAAAGTGAATGACAGCAATAGTGACATTAACTAAGGAGAAAAACGTTTCAAGGCAAATGTTTAATATCTAAATATCCACAAATGTCACGAACGACGAAGTAATATAAACAACTTGGTGATGTTAGATTGAGTATTAACATAGCAATAGCTTACACCATAGTCCTATTTAGTATTGACTAAATCACCCTAGAATTCCATGTACACTACTAATATTATAAAGATTTGATCGTTTGTTTGAATGGGATAGCCTCCGAAACTGCTAGAAAAAAAAACCGGTCAAGTGCGAGTTGGACTCGCGCACCGAGGGTTCCGTACAAACCTGTAGGTATATAAGTAAAAGTTCACCCATCACGGGTATTATAGACTAAAGTATTTAATATAAATTTTAATTAAATATCTCAACGCGTTCATGAGATAAGGAGTAGTAACTTTGAAATTTTCAAAATTGTCAAAAATATTTTTTTTATATGATGAAACTGAAAATTTACGGTTTTCGTAATTTTTCCTATATCTGTACTATAAGACGTGACTTCGTACTAAATTTCAAGATTCTAAGTTTACAGGAAGTACCCTGTAGGTTTTGATTTCCGTGCGAGTTTCGAAAATTTGCGGAAATTTGCGGCCTAAATGGCTGTATCTTTTGATTGCGTTGGCTTAGAAGGTTGATTCTACAGCTTCCAGGGACAGCAGACCTAAGTATCATATAGAAATTTCAGTTTGATACCTCCACGCGTTCCTGAGAAAAACGGTCTTGACAGACGGACGGACGGACAACAAAGTGATCTTATAAGGGTTCCGTTTTTTTTCTTCTGAGGTAAGGTACCCTAAAAATCTATAACCATTAGAATCCCACATTATCCCTGATAAACATACCCTATATTTAATGATTAATAATAACATGCTTATTATATTCGAGAATCGCATTACGCGGGCAAAGCTGCGGGCGCAAAGCAAGTGAGAGAATAAAACCGTAAAATCTCAACAAAATGACGGCAGGCATCTCAAACTTGCATAATCCCACGGGGCTCGCCGCCATGATTTATGGGGACATTAGCTGCTCCAACAATGCAGGCGAAACGTCCTTAAGGGCGAGTGGTGTCATTTAATTTTGAGTGGCATTTGTTTGGCGTTACTAGGGATGCGCCGCTGATGTTAACTACCAACTGAAATCAAAGATACGATATCGATAGCAAGTTTTAAATAACAAATCAGAATGTATATTTCCGATTTTGAATAAAAACTAAAATAAGAAGTACAATGTCACATCCAGTATGCAAAAGATTCCTACATCATCATCATCAAATTTAAGAGCTATGCTCTTGTCGGTGGAGTTTTTTCCATGTTGGTCTATTCAATGCCATTTCTTTGACTTCCTGATATGATACTACACATAACTTTTCTTATATCTGATAGTTTCCTACATAGTGGTTGATAAACTCATAAACAACCCGAAATTACCCGCTTTTTTTCTTACATTTATAACTTCGAGCGCTCTTCTGTTAGCTCGCCATTATTATTTACGTACGAATTTTGAATTGTTTTCAAGAAGTGTATTTATATAATTTTTATGAGACATAAAGTTCTTTGACCTTAACCTTATGTTCCGTGGAAAAACCAACATCGATTCTTTTAGGATTCGAGAAGCGATCCGATTTGGTGAAAAGCTAGTTAAGATTGAGAGGGTAGCGAGCTTAACTCTGAACGTGATCTTGATAAGATCTAGAAGAGCTTCAACAAGATAGAAGAGAGTAAGATTTGAATTTAATAAGGAAGAGTTTTATTGAACTGTATTTTGCTTTCAGCTCAACGATTGTACATTTAAACAAACAGACACAATTAGACATTAACTGATGCCTTACAATTATTAAAGATGACAGTGCTAGGAGGACATCAGTAAGGTTTTTATATGTTCTTGTGATTTAGTCAAAACATATCAAAGATTTTTGATATATTAATAATTCAAACTCAACTAAAGATATCGTTACCTGACGGACATCATTTCAGTAGAAATAACAAAGTCTTATAATTAGTAGTTCCGAAATAGTCTCCGTCCGAGAATCGAACCCGGGACCCGGAGATAGCGGCGCCTTGAAACTGCTGCTCATGACACTAGAAGTTCGTCGTTGCAAGTGACTTTGAGAGGTGGAAAAGGTATCCCTGTTGGAATCGACATTTGAATTCGCATCACTAGTCTCCAGTGACCCACATTCTATGGGTCGTTGGTTGACTTTTCATTTCGTACTGCTTGGTACGAACCGACACGTGTTTGTTTTACTTTGTAACATTTAAATTACAATGCTTAATGAGTCATTAGTAATGAATGACGGTTAGAAGAAAGCACGATTCGACGTCGGGTATGACGTTAATGATTTTTAATGATGGCATAAACATATGAAAAGTAATTATTATGAGTTCGAGCATTTGAAGCAAATTGTAAGACGGTAATTCTGAAAGTGATAAGAAATCTATAAAAGGGGTTTATTTTCTCGACTGAACTGTTGACAATTAATGGAGTTTCTGTAAATAAATGTATGTACTTAATGTACTAGTTATGATAAAAAATATGTGGTTTTCTAAAATAATTATTAAAAATCTTTTATTTCGGACCATAATCCATATAGTGTTAGTGTCAGATGACTTAAAACTACGTTAGTATTATTTTTTTAGAGAAAATTATACATAATTAAATTTGGTGGGAGACAAATGCTCTGCCAACCAGTGCCTTAATATGGGACTATCCTCCCTTAATGCAATGGTGTTCAGGATGGTATTGGCGCTCCCACGCACCCTGCGCATCAAGGACCCGATTCTTTTGCGCATAATGGCATGAAAGCCATCAACGAGCTGCAGCGAACATTCCTGAAGCACTACCTGCAGTGTCGAGGAAAATAAATAAATCGTTATGCTCTCATCAAAGTATTCGCTTATTTAACGAACGGAAAGTGTCAAAATTTATGAGATTGCCATAAGTTTGAGAAAATAAACTTTTATTTTTTAAAGCGCGCATGCCCATTACGATATATGCATATTCCTATACGAAATATCGATAAGCGAATTGCTTTACTTGGGCCACCACTTGTATCATACAAGTGCATAGTAAATTCCTAAGTACCTATGGATTTATTATTTCATACGCGTACTTGGTCCATGTGAAACAAGGCTGTTTACAGATAAAATCTGTATCTCACATCATGGGCCCTCGTGGTCGTGTGTTTGACTTCCTAAAGTAGGACAAGGGATTACCATAGATCTCCATTGTTTGTCAACTCGCTTAGCAGTTGCTCTGTTTCAATTGGGATTAACATTTTTGTGTAGCGCATCGTACGCACATATTGTAGTCATAGGTCTTTGGGCGTTACTGTGGGAAACATTCAAAATTGCATTCATTCGATTGTTCTTGATGAAATTTTGCAAATGGGAAGATCACCAAACAGTTCATTGAAAGTCTTGTAAAGTGTACACCGTCTGAATATTTTAAAAAAAGTCTATTACAGGTAGTTCTGCTGAAAAGCGTTAAAAGCCACCCAAAGACGCGAAACATAGAATTTATAATGAAAAGTTACTCCCCCCCTGAAAAAAACCCTGAATAAAGAATAACCCTAACCTACTTAGGTCTACCTGCACCCATCTTGGCATACATTTTATTTGCATCTACCAAACATATTGTAGGTATCTCATTTTCTTCAAGTCCCTAACAAGGCGTTAAGCCAAGAAGCACAACTTCCTTTAAGATGTTGCCGTTTTGTTTGTAAACAGGCACAAATACCTGGATTATGTGTCTTTTGAGTGTGCGTTGTCACGTTTGACATCGATTGCTCAAGTCTTTAACTTTGCTCGTTACAGTTTTTGGTCCTAATCGGGATTAGTATAAGATTGTTTTGTTTTTCGGGAGGCTTAACACGTTGTTGTGGACGTGTAGTCGAGTTATTTATGGCCGCTGTATTATCTTATAAGGTTTTTCTCAGAAAAACACTGTATTACATTCTGAATATTCTTTTATTCGTTGCTACTTCAATACTTAAGCACTATTTACCAGCACATCCGTTCACCTTGCCTTTCACCAAGAGAATGCCGAGCCAGCCTCGAGTTTTTGCTTTTTATTAACTTGTTTTTTTTCTTCAGTACGCCCTCTGGCGATGTTTTAAAAGACTAAATGATGTATTCGTCAAAACAACTACGGTTATTTGAAAAACATGCCCTCTAGTGGAATTTTGAAGGACTAATATTTAAAATAATCAAAACAAATACTGTTTAATTTGTAAGTAACCTACTAAATTTAGTAAACGATCACGGGTTAAAATTAAAACCTAACAATCTATCAGGATCTAGTGGAGTTAGTTACAAGCAAAGCTACTAATATTGCAACATTAAAAGGTTATACCCTTGATTAGACATAGCATTGAAAATTACAGCTGGTGGTATATCTTATACAAAGTTTATATTTCATTAGTTGGCTAGTACTGGATGAGAAATACCTACTAATAATTAAAGTATTAGATCTAAGTAAATAAGAATTTAGTATACATTTTTTTAGTTACTTGATTTTTTTAACTGTTTAACAGTATTTTTATCTTGTCTGTTACAGGTACACAGCCACACATTACTTACAAATAAGGAAACATTTCACAAGAAACGGATCTGGTAAAGTAGCTTTTTTTATTTTCTGCGTGCTTTATCACATTCGGCTGGACATTTGTTGGAGCAATGAAAATAATAAAAATATTCTTGACAATTTCACAAGATGTCCGAAACATTGTAATTGGGTTGGACATATTTCTTACGGCTTACTGAAATATTCTCGTGCTGAAATATATTTCTTTGTAGCGTCGTTTTTGGAGAGAGGATTTGGAGTACCTACTTAGAAAAGTACTTTTTTTTCTACTTGATTTAGGGGATACTGAAATAAGCGTATCATATAGAGTTAACTTTTTTTGTCTATTTTATTTATGGGATACTAAAATAAGCTTATCAAATTGAGTTCGAAATAGATCGGCTTAATGTGATCTGAGAGTAAGGTTGGTCACCTTACTTTACAAACACCCCTCTACCGCACCTCACTGAGCCCGCGTGGTGGAGTATGGTTCGTTCGTACCACCTCATAGTTGTGGTGAGACCTGTGCCCAGCAGTGGGACGTACTATCGCGTTTCGCGCCGCATGAACACCTTAAAGGTGAAAATCATTTGCACATCGCGCGCAATCCCCCTTGCTAATTGCTCTGCGTGTGTCGATGTGCATACATAAAATCGGATTCACTGTACTGCAAACTACTTACTGTCTAACATTACCGTTGCATCAGCGTCTTTTTCTGCCTTTGTTTTTCAAAAAATGGTTATGGGCGGCATTTTTCATATCGTCTTTATTATCCCAGAATGTAGTTTTTCCCGTCAGGACACTGTTGACATCTTTGCACCAATTCATAATAAAGAATTTTATGCTTTTCTGGAGTAATTGGTTTGATAATTGTTCTTTATGTGCAGGACACGTTAAAAAACTACTATCTATATCCACAACAAATGTCATATAACTAAGTAAATTACTCTTATTACACCTTTTTTTTAGTATTTCAATGGTGATATTTTCTACATTTGCAAAGAAGTCAAACAGTGCCCTTGTTGGATAACACAGCCATTGTTTATTTTCGTACTCTTTTAATTTTATAAATTTGTGAAATGTCTCTTCATTTTCAGAAATAAAATTATTTGTGCAACATTCACACTTGCACTTGCAAAGTGTTCACGCGGCGCTGACCGCCACTGTACATATGTTGATAAGATTAGATGAACCAAGAACAGGAATCCTAGTTGGTTTCGACTTTGTCAAACTTTGAGGATACATTTTCGTTTTCTCGAAATGCTACAAACGATGCATCTGCATAGACTTCACTTTGAACGTAATGGAATAGCACTCAATTAAGTAACGAAGCGAAATAGGCCTCGTTGTCTCGCACTCGAAACTCGGTCGCTGCCTGTGGAAATACTTATTTATACTCTCTCCCATTCTGATAAAGCTGATTTTTCATTGAAGATGAACTAGTACGTATAGGGGTGTAATCCTAAAAATGTTTTTATCAACGTTTTTGAACAGGGATTTGAATGAGATGATTTTTGAACGAGCTTTATGTTATAGCAATTGGGCAGTTTAGCGCCGTTTTGAAATAAGAAATAATAAATGTGAAATGCCTGCCTTCCACAATTCAAGCAAAATTCAATCCACTACATAAAAATTAATAATTTTGAATCTTTTTTGTTGCACGCTTCGAAGTAACGCAGCTTAGCTTATCACTGGAACACAGTAATCTTGATCCCGGCTTACCAACTCCTAAAATTTCAAGAATGAAGTGCAAACTGATTCGCTCTCTTACAATTATATTATTTTTCCCCATTTTCAGAGCTAAGAGCCAATTAAAATTTAAAATAAGGGATGAATGATTAAAAGCCGTTTCGTGTCCGTTTAAAAAGTTTTTCATTTGATTGTGCAGTTTATAAATGACTTGACGGGTTAAGTAGCTTCCGAGTAACAGCTTAATGACATGCGTGAGGTTAAGTCCGAGGCGGTTGTTGTTTCTAAGTTTTGTTGTCTAGCAACACTGTACTAAGTTTACTTTGTATACGAGGGCCACACTGAAAGTTTAAGAATTTAAAAAAATATATATATATTTAAAAAGATTGTTAAATTTTGAAAGTAGAATTCTTTTTTTCAATATTATTAAATTAAAATTTGAATGATATGTAATTTTTTTTATGATTTGGCAGCAAATTCAAAATTGTCTGTGCACGTCTGCATGAATTTAAGGCAAGAATTTTAATATTTTTTTATGACTTTCGCTGTCATTAGATTTAACAAGAAAGTTATAATTAACTTCCATTGGCCTTTCACGACGCAGTCTCTTGCCACAGTTTACAACTGTAAATTTGTAAGATAGGTAACTGTATACTTGTAGATTTTTTGCATACTTGTAAGGTTTTTTGTACAGCACTTGCATTAAAACTTAACAAAAATGTCGCATTGTAATGTTTATCAAACAGGGCCCTGGCATGGACATCCTCCTTTTTGGTAGTCGCGTAAAAGTGCTAAGCGGCCACAGGTGAGCCGTGTAAACAAAGCTTAGTGTTACGAATGGGCCTAAACTCACGGGGTGTCGCGCCAATGTTTTGATTAATCAATCAAGCCTCAAGTGTTATACAGGGGGAGGACCAATTTTACACGAGAGTCGTGGGGCAATTTACCTTGAAAATGTAATTATTTAAAAAAAAATTGATAAGAATCGTGTTTCGGCATTAACGTCGTGTCAAAAAGAATATGACCTATTTTTCCCATACGCTATCACTACGCGACACTATGACAGAAGCTAAAAACTTTCTCCTTTAATCAATTATTAGTAAGCCACGTGAACATAATCAATTTTTAAATGTCCTTATAGTTCTGGTACTTTGTGTTTTGAATATCTGTTGTATTCGATACTAGGGTGGATCGTAGACAGTGGACACCCTGTATGAAAACAAAACTAATGGCACCCCTTTGGCGCTAAGATACACAACATCAATCAAGTGCGAACGGTACTCGGCCGTCAGCTGTGCGGGTCGATGACCGCAGGGCCCGTGATGTCACGGCCCAGCCGCGCCCTCGAACCCCCCCGCTGCCCCGCCCACCTTCTGAAGGCTGACTGAAATACCGGTACTTTTGTGGTGTCATAATTTTAAATAATCGTAAAAAATATACTAATTTTACACACTGACACAATGACACATTGTTAGATGCTGCGGACATTTGCGGGGGTTTAAGTTGACAATTGGAAGGACATACTTATCGTATCTTCCCCTGTTTAGTTTGATTTAAGTTTGAAATTAAATTGACGTTACGTAAGGAAATAACACCGTAAACGATATGCGAAAGGTGATACTTTTTTGACAGTTCTAGCTATATTGCGATTTTGCTTTCCGATCACAATCAGCGCTGGTAATGAGAAGAAAAGCAACACTCCAATTGCGTGAGAAACAACATCCAAATTATTCGTGGCTGGGTACGACATCGCGCGACGTGACGCACCGATGGCCGTTGGGGCGGAAAGGTTCTCGGATGGCGACCGCACAGGGCGACGTTCCGTGGGCAAACAAACCCCTATAAGGTGGACCGCCGATCTGGTAAAGGTCGATGGGAGGCCTATGCTCAGCTGTGAGCGTCGAACGGCTGATATGATGATGATTAGGTACGACATTTAAGCTAAAATCAAGATGACTTCCTTCATCATTCCAAAATAATCAGTTTATAAACATCGCCCATAGACATAGACTAGGTCTAGGTTACAAGCGATCTACATAATATTTACATCATCCATCACATACATTGATCTCACTCACGGCTTAAGCACTTGTGTTACAGAAATCAGAAACAACAGTGATATTACAAACATGCTTAAATAAATACATATAACACCCAGACCAGTACAAACAGACATGTTCATGCACACAAAAGTTTGTACAGTGCGGGGATCGAACCCGCGATTTCTTGGTATAACAGTCAACTTCTTTACCATTTACACCAAAGCGGTCGTTTTTCTATTTAATCTAAAAATATTAAACTAAACAATATTTCATTATGTAAATCTAAAAGGCACGAAACAATATTCAAATCAAACCAAACGTTGTCAACAAATGAATCACTTCGTATTTCATTAACGTGGATTGATAATTAGTCAATTTTAAAACTAATTAAAAGAGTCATTGGCCACATTTGCATATCGTAGTAGTAACTTCAGCGTAATGAAAGGAGTTTACGACAGCTTTATAAAGAATATCCCAACCTTATTTTTCTTGGAAGTAGATTAATCGTTTGCATAAATTATGAAAAATCGCATTTCAAGGAAAAAATTGGGGCGAACCGCGAACCTTTTTTGTTTACATCAATAATAGGAAAAAAATAAATACAACCAAAAAATTTCGTTGTAAATAGGGAGACATTTGAATGAGTCACTTTTAAAACAAATACAAAAAACATAATTAAAAGTTGCAATGACTATTTTTGCCCGCTTTGTTCACTGATCAAATATAAAAAAAAAACACGTAAACATTGGCAACATGGCCAATAGCGTTAGTTTTCGGGCCGTGGAGCCGGCTTTATCGCGGGCACAGATTTCGAATTCGACTATAACACGTGTATGTTTATCGGAGAGCACATCAATCTAATCATTTTTTATGAAATATCGCCCGTATTACAAGTGTTTAAGATGCTGCAGTGTTGATCTCGATGTGACGTGTAGAATAGAGCGTTCTTTCTTTTAACTAGTTTCACTAATCTTGTTTCGAGTGAGAACTATTTTGGCTTTGTAAAACTAAACAAAATGTTAACTGAATGACCAATGGCATCTAACATCTAAATTCCAATGGCAGTGCATAATTTATTTTCATGAAGTGTTTGTGAAGTTTAAGCGATGTATTTAGTACTATGTATTTAGTGTGTTTGAACATTTACGATTTTGGTTGTGCTAAAATGTTTTTTTCTACATTGCCAATTAAGCTCAGAAAAACTGAATTTCCTTACAAAGTGACTTCACAATCATACATAATCAAAGAGACAGTGGAATGGATTACGCCACTGACTACGAGTAATGTTAGTCGATTAATGATTGACTACGCTCGAGTAAATCCTGCGAGTAATCCCCTAGAAAAGACCCATGAACTAATGGCGCAGTGACACACTTACCAACCGTATAACACTCGTCCTCTCTGTCAGCTGCCACGTGTCAGAAAAAGCGAGAGATATGTGAGGCCTGATTTGTAATTTAGAACAGTGTGACATCACTTTTTTTGCTTGCCCAATCAGGCTGTAGTTTTATAGGGAGCAAAAAATGGTTGTTGCAGTAGGGTCACCATCGATTCTGATTTTGTTGATTGATCGGGACTGTGTTTAATAGCTGTTATGTTATTAAAGTACCTAGTAGAGATTACAAGTTAAGATTCAAATAAAATCTTGAACGTTTTGAACGTAGAGCATAAAACCTTGGCTTTATTAAAACAATATTTAGGAGGGAGTCCCATTTTACCACTTTCATTAAGTAAAGAAATGAAATTCTATTCCTTGCCTTAAGTAATGGAAACGACAACGAGAAGCTGTAAAAAGTTTTTGTTTTACGTAAGAAAATTGTCAAGTCGCCGTTTGGATGTTTTCGCAGGTTTCCCCATCGTGGGTTGCGCAACACGCGTGACTCCGCCGCGTTTCGTGCTCAGGTAATAAGAGCAAAACAACGATTGGTTATTTTTTTACCAGATCAGAGGCTGCATTTATCGTAATCTGAGGAGAAGGCATGGCTCGCTCGTGGCCGCTCGCCGCGTAACCTTGCGTACGATGATAAACAGATGACGTCACGCGTTATTTATAACCATGTTTGTGTCGAGAGCTGTGCGAGCGTGCGCGTGCGCGGGGTCAACGCCCTACGCGCGTATCTGAACCAATCTGAAAGTCGACTGCGAACGATACGCTCCGTTCGGCCTTTTACCGATTTCTACAAACTGAGACGTAACTTCAACCACTTTGCTGCACTGTTGAGTAAACTTTAGTCGAGCGCCATAGCGGAGGAGTTTCGCTTAGGTTTATTACGAGTTTATGTCTACAAGTTACGCTTAGGTTAACAACCCGTAAGGTTAACGTGGGACGTGTATATTATATTGGATGATTCAAACGAGTTGATTGTATAAGTTCCTAGCGTGTTACGTGTTTCGTACTCATAAACACGCATAGTTTTTGAACTGTTGAAATTTTGTTGTGTTTTATTGAATGTAAGTATTCAGTTGTTGAACATTGCTATTTCATCGTTATAAATAATGTAAGCGGCAGTACCTCGGAAAATTGATCATGAATATGCTATAAGCGGTTGATTATCTTTCCGCGTGGATATGGATCTCAAATTTGGAACTCAATGAAAATGCCGATAGATAGTAGCTCATAAGGATGACTGAGCATTTCCCGAATTGGCATTCGGGTCCGGGATCGCTTTGTTCCGTGTTATCTGAGCGCGCAGCAATGCCTGTAAACGGCACTAAAAGGGCGATACGCGGCCCGACAAAGGGCGCAGTTAATACGATCCGGCGACTCCCGTTTTACGGGTTACGCTCTCGCTCATCTGGAACGCTTTCAATTTGCCGGGACTTAGCGAATTCTCATTTTACTCAAGGTCCAGTTGCACAAAGGCGTCTATTTCACAACACTGGCCGGGCGTAATCCACATTGTAAGTGGCTAATACCACCCGGGAAGTTTCCCGCTCCCGCTCGGGATACCGAGATGAACGCAATATTTTATCCCGCGCTCGCCCGACGCGTGACGTAACTTTTTAACCTAAAAACGCGTAATGCACTCTGCTGCTTACACACCCGTTTCGGGGTAATATTCTCTTTGTTATTTTTTAGTGTAATTTGGTATTTATTTTCTTGCTGCTGATGTGTTACTTCGGTCGTGAATTTAATCTCGTAAGGATTGTAAGTCGCTAACGGAACGGTGTATCGCCTTAAACAAATGAAAAATTACTAAACATTTATATTGTAGAATTTTTGGTCATCCGATTGGTTTAAAAATCTTTAAAAAACAAATAATCGAAAAAAGAACATCGCGCCAATGATGTAGATGTATATTATACATACATATATTTTTTATCTTTGTTACAGGTCAAGTTCAAATTATAGAAAGTGTCACGACAGCCTTATCATTGCGCAAACAATAATTTGGTTAAGTTTCTGGCCTCTAATTTAAAGGCAGCAAGTGGCCGAAGTCGATGGAATTAGGGTTCCCACTTGAACAAAATGCCGCAAAATCAAAACTGCTGAATAAGCCCCTGCTATTTTTGGATACAGCTAGGTTTCGTTATCTCTTTTTCAAACTGTAAATGGTTTACCATTTATATCAAGCCGTCGTAATATACGTCTTACTGCTGGGCACAGACCTCACCTCAACTATGAGGTGGTCCGAGCCATGCTGCGCTACATGAGCTCAGTGCGGATTGACAAAGTCATCATGAAAAGTTATTCATCCAGCCAAAAGTACTATGATAAAATCATAGATATGAGTCTACGAATACAACATATTTATTCATATATAAACTTTGCATATAATCCGATGGTAGAGTTTTAAGGCCTTTCCTGATTCCGGTGTTGGCATATTAGCATAACTAAAAATAAGTTTGCTAATGTCTCATATTTTATGTCAATCTGCCGTTAACACGTTGGGAACCCTGCGCTCGTAGGAGCGATGACCTCAAATACCTACTAGGCGCCATTTAACATGCGTGGACGCTTATAACCGACCCATAAGAATAACGGGCCTTTGTTAGCCCAAGTCTGTTTCTATTAGCAAGGACATTTCGCCCAAATTTCCTTTGTAATGCGGACTTACCTCCGTGAATATTTACGTGCCTATACCTTTTTAGGGTCCTACCCTAAAATGTCCTTGTGTGATGATGTCCTGCGCGTAATTTACGGCCGGGCCGGTTCTTTATCTGCTGGTCACAGTTGCTTTATCGATACGGATTTTAGTGCACGTACACTATTTCCGATAAGCCTGAAGCGATGGTGACTCAGTTTGGTGACGAGTACGCAGCCTTTGTATAGAATGCCACACAAAACAAAACTTTGAATATAGGCCATGCTTAAAGTGACAGTTGAGCCAGTGTTGCCTAACAAGAAATAATAACAATGAAAGAGAGTATTTGAAATGAGTGATGTGGTGACGTGATTTATTGGTGACATGACAACAAACGATAATATGTTCCTACCGGCATTTCAGTCCTAGTCGTACTAAAAAAAACTCACTTTGAGGGACAGATTAAAAAATCTTTTGTTTCTTAAATTTGAAACACGAAGGCGGATGACATTATTACATATTATTGATATGAATGAATAATCCGCAGATATTAGCGAATTGTTTAACTTTCACCAGCTCAGAGGGATCAGGGTGAGGGGAATGTACCTGATTACGTTTCACGAATTTTTCGTCTAGTGTCTGCGGTAAGAAGACTGGCAATCATCAACTTTCGCTGTGTGATTTTTTTTCTGTTTGCTGACACTATTTGAGACCTCTACTAGGGGTTGTAAGTTTTTATTTATTGAATCGTTGCTAGCTCATCACAAATAGTATTGCATCCATTTTTTGGTTGTCCGTCTTATCTCTTATGTAGTCTTCTCATTTGTACTATGAAGATAAGTAAAAACTGCAACTATGCTTACACTAGTGCTAAAAAAACATACCTGAAAATTCTTTCTGAATGATATTGTAAACAAAAATTTTGCAAAAGAATTTGAAGACTCTGTACTTACCTCATTAATTAATTATGCAGATGTACTTATGTTGGGCTACGTATGTTTTATCCGATCTGCAAGTCTACAATGTGATCTAAAAACAGAGTGTTGCACTAAACTACGCAAACTGCAGCTTAAACGTTTTAAACGTTGCAGCGAGTAATTCCTGTTTTAAAGTCCCATAAACAACAAATTTATGGACACCCTATCAATAAATCCACTTGTACTATATTCCACGTGTCGTTCGTACAGCAGCAGCAAAAGTTTAGCGTATTAAATCACCCGTAATGTTCTTCAGATAAGGTTTAATTTTGATGTGTTACTTGTGGGTGGGTGTGCCTCTATTATTAGACGTTCCAGTATTTGGCAGGTGCGCTGTTAGACGTTACACAATGCAGCTGATTTGTGAGTTTATCGCAACGACGAGTTATCGAGACGAGAACAGTGACGAATGTTTGAATCGAATTCGAATTGACATCTTTAGTAGGTAATAAAGTTGCTAATTTATCGCTACTCTTCGTTAGAAGTGAATAATAATTTCGCTGCGCTGTTTTGCATTTTGGTAAAATATAAGGATCTTACCGAAAACTAGTTTACGAAGAATTGTACAGTTTCCAGCACATCAGGCTACCCATTTTTGTTGCAAAATCGCCCGTATCACAAGGGTACAAGATACCGCAGTGTTTTCCGTGAGGTGCTAGCCACCGTACTTTTAAATCCTCTGCAATAAGGTTTTAAATAAAAAAAAAAAGAACTGAGTTATTGAACAAGAAAAAGGCGTCCGACGTTGTATTAATTATAAATGGTTATTTGTAGTACTTCAGTTTGAAAACTACTTAGATAAAATTGGCCATACTTAGTCGACATAATTATTAATGTTTGTAAGTAAACTAATTCCATAAATGTGTGGCGACTGCGTCCCACATACGCCTTATACCGATTAATTGTAAATATGTATTATTTTAATGCATAATTGTAAATACGTCTTTGTACAGAATTAGATGTAAGTGCTTTGTGAATATTCGCGTGTTAATTTTAAGGCATGGTAGATTAAGTTATTTTAGTTTCTCACGCATCTGCGCCTATTAGGTTTACGATGCTAGTTATTAAGTTATTTGTAAGGTGCAATACAATATTGTCGGAATGTTTAACTTAGTCTCTTCAGTGTTTCGCTGACGTAACATTTGTTCCATTGTCAGTCTATAGGTTTATTGCACCTATTAAGAACCAACCTTTGTAATGTCTTCCTAGTTAATTGTTATATTTTCATTGTTGTATTCTGTTTGTACCAACCATATTTCTATTGTATTGTTTTATTCTTTTGTTAGTGTGTTTCCTCCAAAGGCAGCCGACCGCCGTGAGGATTAAAACCAGGTTCAACCAGGTTCAGGGGGCAGTCAGTACGCAACCTCAGCACCGGTCGGACGCCTTGAAGGCTCGTCCCCACTATCATTCTCAATATAGTCCGTCTCGCCAGTCCATGAACTTTTATTTGTGTAAATAAACTACGAACCCTGCAACCCGTGTATAGAGCGCCGACAGTGGTGACCCCGACGTGATCTTACGTTTTTATTGTGCGCTTAGGGTGTATCAGGGTTCGGTTTCGCGCCGCGCAGTGAAATTTACAGACTTGCTGGTATTTTTTGTGTGAGTGTAATCAGAGTTTCTTACAATGGCTAATGAAAATCCCAATGCCAACGGGCCCGTCAAGAATGTCCCATGGCTGCAGATGGCACCGTTCAACACATCGGACCCTGAATCATGGATGGATTGCGCGGAGAGTTTGTTGAGCATGTCAATGGTGACAGATCCAACACAAAAATGCTTATACATCATAAGCAAAATGGACTCTAACGCTCTCAGTGAAGTAAGAGACCTTATAACCGGCCTCTCGGTCGTCACAGCGGACCAGTACAAAGAGCTTAAAGAAAAGATAGTGAAAAGGTTTGGCGCATCCCAGACCGTGAAAACCCAGCGTCTCCTAGAAGGAGAGGAGATTGGTGACCGAACGCCGACACAGTTCTTGCGGCACCTTAAGTCACTAGCTGGCAGCGCTATATCCGAGGATGTTTTGCGTGTTATTTGGACGAGGGGTTTACCTACCGACATGCAGGCAGCCGTCGTGGCCAAGAGAGATACGCCACAGTAATTTTACATCAGAATTCACACCCCGGGGCACGAGCTACGACGAAACTCGTTTCACAACGATTTGTCTGGCCCTCAATGAACTCTGACTGCAAAAAGTGGACAAGAGCGTGCTTGGGTTGTCAGCGTTCTAAAGTATCGCGACACGTTATCACTCTTCCTGGTACTTTCGCACCGCCATCATCCCGGTTTGACCACGTTCATTTAGACATTATCGTTATGCCTTACTCTGAGGGATATCGATACTGTCTCACGTGTGTCGATCGCTTTTCAAGATGGCCTGAGGCGATACCAATACCCAATCAGGAGGCAGAAACGGTGGCACGCGCGTTCTATTCGAATTGGATTGCACGTTTCGGCGTTCCAAGCAGAATCACAACGGATCAAGGCAGGCAGTTTGAGTCGCACCTATTTAGAGATCTAAACGCTCTACTAGGTTCGAATCACCTACGCACCACTGCTTATCATCCATCCTCAAATGGTATGGTAGAACGCTTTCATCGGCAACTTAAGAGTGCTATTAAGTGCCATACCTCAGCTGACGAGAGCTGGACGCGGGTATTACCAACAGTATTGTTAGGTATTAGGGCATCCTGGAAAGATGATCTACAAGCTACATCCGCTGAACTTCTATACGGTCAGAGCTTGCGCCTCCCAGGTGAGTTTTTGTGTAAAAGTCCCACGCACAACCTAGTACCTAGCGATTATGTAAACCATCTACGACAGCATTTTAACACGTTAAAGCCAGTCGACGGCACGCGCCATGGCATTAAAAGTACTTTCTGTTTTAAAGATTTGATGTCGTCTAGCCACTTGTTCGTAAGGAATGACGCTGTTAAAGCTCCGCTGCAACAACCCTACGAAGGGCCATATAAGGTCATAAGCAGGTCAAACAAAACATTCGTACTCGATATACGTGGACGCGAAGTCACGGTATCGACCGAAAGACTAAAACCTGCCTATATTCTGAGAGATGCGGAACACCACCCAAACAACCATCCTGACAGCAGTATCTCATTGGGTTTAACTTTTGACAGTAGCCTAGGTCAAACAACCGGTTCCAATGTTAGTTCAGGTTCTCCACCTCCAGCTGTACCGCCCGTCTCCGACGAACCTAACGTCCCTCGCCGTTCTGGCAGACGCGTTCGTTTTCCAGACTACTACCAAGCAGGTTTGTGATATAACGTATGTTTTCGTAATTTTGATATTTCGTTATTTAGATCGCTGTATAGCTTTAGTAGCGTAGCGTAGTTTTCTTATCACGATTGTTGTTGTTTTTTTTTCGTGATCTAAATCACTGGTAGGGGGGTACTGTGGCGACTGCGTCCCACATACGCCTTATACCGATTAATTGTAAATATGTATTATTTTAATGCATAATTGTAAATACGTCTTTGTACAGAATTAGATGTAAGTGCTTTGTGAATATTCGCGTGTTAATTTTAAGGCATGGTAGATTAAGTTATTTTAGTTTCTCACGCATCTGCGCCTATTAGGTTTACGATGCTAGTTATTAAGTTATTTGTAAGGTGCAATACAATATTGTCGGAATGTTTAACTTAGTCTCTTCAGTGTTTCGCTGACGTAACATTTGTTCCATTGTCAGTCTATAGGTTTATTGCACCTATTAAGAACCAACCTTTGTAATGTCTTCCTAGTTAATTGTTATATTTTCATTGTTGTATTCTGTTTGTACCAACCATATTTCTATTGTATTGTTTTATTCTTTTGTTAGTGTGTTTCCTCCAAAGGCAGCCGACCGCCGTGAGGATTAAAACCAGGTTCAACCAGGTTCAGGGGGCAGTCAGTACGCAACCTCAGCACCGGTCGGACGCCTTGAAGGCTCGTCCCCACTATCATTCTCAATATAGTCCGTCTCGCCAGTCCATGAACTTTTATTTGTGTAAATAAACTACGAACCCTGCAACCCGTGTATAGAGCGCCGACAAATGTTATACTAAGGACATAACTTAAGGACTTCTTGACTTCGTGTGGGCTACATGTATAACTATAGTTTGGCGTCGTCAACTGCTTTTTAATCTGATTAAATGTTATAATGATTGTTTGTAATCAGGTTACATTAGCCATGATTACTTGTAATCATGATTACAATTGTAATCTTGATTAAATGTTCACTCTTGTTATGTTTTGACTTACTTAACCACTATCGGCCGGCTAGTGTCATTTTTAGTATAAAAATTAACATTGACAATAACCGGCAGTCAGTTCGAATGAAAAGTTATCTAGATATATTGTTGGTTAAGATTTCTCCATAATTCTTTGGGTTCCCGTTTCCTTTGTACTGTGTGTAATCAATCATCAATCAGTAATCAAAATACTGATTACAGATTAATATTCATAAATCAGTCGCATTTTTTTTATATAAATGATGATAACACAATGTAACCGTAATTTATCCATCCCTGTGTATAAGTGAGTTTGTTTTCGCATCAAATGTTATTCCTCACAAACATACGTAAGTTTCTACATTATTGAACTGTTGGTTTGGTGTATAAACTTAATGTTGACTGACTCAAGTGTAGTTCCTTGTAGTTCCCACTGAAATTGTTTCAAGTTTTTAAGACCTTCGTGTTCGTTTTCGTTCATTCTTTTATATTGCTTTCGTTTGATTATTGTGTTGGATAACATACCAAAAGTTCGTATGAGACGGAACATAAAAAGTGTCGGTTAGCTTGACATTGTTTGTGTGACACGATTATTTAAAGTATTTGCAATAGTCATAATGACATTTAACGTTCACTTACTTTACTTTTATAATAATACTTTATTCAAATAAGGAAATCACATACAAACAATATTATAGTTTCATTTCGCACATTAATTTTGCACTAGACTTTGACATTTGCGTCTGAACTAGACTAAAACATAGTCTGTATCACAGAAGCGCAGCGCTCAATCCTTTAGTTTAGAACAATAAAACTAAATATATAACATAAATGAAGTGGCACCAATAATAAAATAATTCTTCTTTGACATGAATGAAAGTAGTAATTATTATTCAGCCTAAATAATTATGACCATATTGAAAAAAATCTAATTAAACATGCAATTAATATTCGATTCTCCAATGTAGTTTAGAGTAAAACAATGAAAAATTGTAAATTATGTTAACTGCTATGGATTTAATTGATTCAGGATTGTTATACTGACAATTAACTATATTCATTCAGTCTGGCAAATTGTGAGGGACTTTTATTTATGCAAAATAAAGAAATTTTAAATTTTAGATTATATAAACCTTAGTTAGATAGCAATACAGGTGAATCTTTTAACCCGTTGAATCAAGGAAAACTAAAGTAAAAAGTTCAACAAGACTTTTTTTTCTAAATATAGCGCCTATTTTAAGGCGAAGTCTGTAATTCTTAACGTTAAGATCCTTTTCCTTTGAGATTCATTGCTTAAGCTTACAATGACGCCCTTCTGTCAATGGATGTCTTCCTTTGATTCATGAAACGTTTAAATAAAATCTTGTCAGAGTCCCGAAGTCAATGTCATTCCTGACTTAGTAAAAGTTCATTCTTATTGTTGTCCTAAAACGAATAATTTATAAAAATAGAATAACAGACTAATAGCCTCTACTCTAAAAAATAATTTCGGTATTTTTCTATCAAGCTATTCTTGTCACTCATGCTTGGATGGTAGTGTGTGTTAGCAAGCGCAATGGAACTGGTAATTCTGTAATGACTTCGGGAGTAGAACGTCATTCGATTCGGAATTACTTTATTAAGTTTATAAACTAAACCCATGAAAGTTTACGAGTTCCAAACGTGCGGTCTTTATTTAAGTTCCAAATTAAATAACTTGCAGATATGGGTGGCTGCGTTACAAATCATGTAATAAAACGCTCTGGAGTATGAGAGGTGAGATATGATAGAAATATTCCATTTCCACAAGCCCCGTTGATCTTTCGGTATTAAAGTTTTATTTCACTGTTTTGCATGTCATATGATATTACGACTGTGATCATCTACATAGAGAGCGAGGTTATTATATTAAAAAAAAAACGGGTTTGAACGATATTGGAGTACAAAGTCTTGTTATATAACTTATTTTTAAGATGAGTGCGAATCATTGTAAACTGTGTTTTTTCAAAAGTCAAGTAAAATGTAATAGGACTTAATAATATGAAATCAAATCAAAGAATCATTTTTGAATCTTACTCTTTGTAATTCTATTGGACTGATAAATTTTAACTAACCTTAGAGCAAAAATTCCTAAAATATTTAAAAAAAAAAGGTAAACTTAGCTACCAAGCCTGTCCCCAACTCCGGAGGAAATTTAAAAATTATATTAAACGCATTTGTTTATTTGGTGTTCATCTAGCCCTTAAGGGCCAGCCCTTTCGAAATCTGTAACTACCCGCTGCTAAACTCAATCAGGCCGTCGGAGTTATGACTCGTCATCGCCGGGGAGCCGGTCGTTAGTGGGCAGTCATTAGGCCGACGTGTCGACGGATCGATTCCCGGGTCGAGCCAACTTGCTGGCATAGGGCTGGGAGATAAGCTAGGGGCCATGATACTTTTCTTATTGTTATTTTTCTTTCCGCTAAATGGCAGCAAACAGGAATGACAGCAAATGGAAACAGGGTTATATGTAAAGCAGAAAAAGAGGATTATTTTGCTTTAAATTTCCATTAAAGCATTAAATTTGCTTTAAAGTCCTGCGACTTCCAGCTCTAGCTTTTTCAGGTGATTACAGTTGGATGTATTTTGGTTCCTGCGCTGGCGTCGTTTAGTGGATATTTAAAGCAAAATAATCCTCTTTTTCAGCTTTAGTCGTGGATTTCTGCAAAGTAACGCCTGATTCCATCAGTTATTATAACAGGGTTTTATTTTATGTTTTATCGTGATAAGCACTTTGCAAATTAAAAGCACAGAAAAGTAAATAAAGTTAGAAAGGGAAGTAAGTATAAAATTAGTAAATCAGTAGCAAATTTGAACGGGGATTGCCAATGGTTGGGTGGCCATGTGGATTAGGCACACGGACCGGTTTCCCATGAACGCGGTTTCGATCCCCGCCACAGGCAGTTGTTTTTTTCTACTGCAAAAATATTACAAAAGGTGTTATGGATAAACTCCACTTAATTAATAAATGAACACACCCTTCGCGTAAAGGAAGCATTATTTTCAATAGGCTTTTCCAATAACTAGTTACGCACGGGTCGGATACCCGATAGACCCGGATTCGCTCCGTGACTCAGACCGTTGTGCTTGTCTCCTTCTCTACAAAGTATAAAGCAAAGTCGTTTTCTGGGTATGTCTCTATGTCTGCATGTATGTATGCTTAGATTTTGAAAACTACCCAACGGACTTTGATGTAGTTCTTTTACTAGATAGAGTTATTCAAAAAGAAGTTTTATATGTATAATAAATAGTATGCTTAATTATAGAGAACCGAATACCACGCAGGCGCAGCCACTGGCGGGAGGCTACTCGTAAATATTTCCTTAATTTTGCTTCTTAATAAATGCTTATCACGTAATAAACAATTAAAGTTGTATGTATCCGAATGGTAAAAAAAAAACTGTGTTCTGGCGGTCGCTTCGTTTTTAAACTTTCGCGTTGCATTGTAAAAGTAATAACTTGTATTCAGGTCTTAACGCGATTTATTGTAACTAGTTGACCCGGCGAACTTCGTACCGCCTTAGCGTTGCAATGTCATCGAATGACATTGACATTAGTTACACGCGTTTTTTAAAATATGCAAAATTAAATGTATATTTTTCAATATTTCTGAGATTAATTTTCTTTTCTTAATATTTTTTTCCGTAAGAACCTTCTCCTAATAATAACAAATACAACAAAAAAAGAATTAGTGAAATCGGTCCAGCCATTCACGCGTGATGCCGTGACCAAGGAAAACGGGTTTCATTATTATATATATAGAAGATGAGTATTCAGCCGAAACCTAATACTCATTAAATATATATATATATATATATATATATATATATATATAAATCGAGGTGCTTGTGGCGCAGTGGTTGCAGCGCTTTGGTTGTGATACCAAAAGTTAAGCAATATACGGCGCAGTCATGTTTGGGATAGGTGACCAATCTGACCATCAAAGTGACGTCTATTTACAAGCATCTCCGTGCTTCGGAAGGCACGTTAAGCTGTTGGTCCCGGTAAATATCGATAGATATTAGTCGGCAAGCCTGGTCGGAGGCCCTTCGGTCGGCTTAATAACATCTGACAGTAAGGTTGGTTACTTGCCTTACACACACCCCTCCACCAATCCGCACTGAGCCCGCCTGGAGTATGGCTCGCACCACCTCATAGTTGAGGTGAGGCCTGTGCCCAGCTGTGGGACGTATATAAGCTGATGATTAAAATATATCAGGTTTAGACCCGAAAACAAGTTATTAGTGTCGTTCCATTGCTACGATGTTAACTCCATAGTTGTAGTGACGACCACTTTGGTACTAACTGTTGGTTATCGGGTCTAAACGAGAACTATTTAATGAGTATTTAGGTACTCACTGCTCGACGTTCCGGCTGGATTGCACACAGCCGTGGTCACGAGCTGACTGGTGGCGCGTGGCGTCGTCTGCTCGGGGCGGCCGCAGTTTCCGATCTGGAACCCTCACACTTTCATTATTAAAAATGTTAGTACAGTCACCGCGACAAACAACACTGACGGTATTTGTGTCTACACTTTGTGTCTTTTTAGGTAAAAATCGCGGTTTGCACTTATTGATCACTGGATTCCACGCTGATGATTCATCAGCGAGTACCTAAATACTCATTAAATAGTTCGCGTTTAAAATGCAACGCGAAAGTTTAAAATCATATAGACCACTGGTGTAATGGTCAAGAAGTTGACTATTAACCAAGAGGTCGCGGGTTCGATCCCCACACTGTAAAAACATTTGTGTGCATGAACATGTCTGTTTGTACTGGTCTTGGTGTTAAATGTATTTATTTTAGTTTATTTGTAATACCACTGTTGATTCTGATATCTGTAACACAAGTGCTTTAGCTACTTACCACGGAGTCAGAATGTTTGTGATATTGTTGTATATTTATTTAAAAAAAAGTTCATACATCCGAAATACGATAGTTTCGCTTAAATTAATAATGGACGATTATAATTAGAACCAACCTAATCAGGGAGGGCCGTACTAATAGCTCAATATGAACGGTAATTATCAATTAAAAATAATGAATGGGTATTTCCTTATTTATCGAAAAATCGGCAGGTTTTTTTAAATTTGAGTTCATTAGTCGCACACGAACACATGTAGTATGGCGTACACACTCAACTTTTAAAACTGTTGCTTCTGAGATTATGTTGTTTTCGTCTCAAAAGTTGCGCTGCATTTGAGCGGAAATAGAGCTCACGTTGCTGATTGTTCCGTAAATGTTTTCCCAACATTTCAATCCGTGTAGTTCCCAAGCAATTTAATACAATGATCCTCCGAAGCGTTTACGTTGGACCCACATCACCCCTAAAATATCAGGCTTCATTACTTACCTTGGTCTAGCCTAGTGCAGCTAAGGGTAGGCCCGGTATGTGAATAGGACAGCCCGTATTACGCAATGAAATACGACCGGCGCACGGTAGAGTTTGAGCCAAGTTCTATGAAGATACAATTTAAAATATTTTTTGTTGTAACATCTTCTGTTTATAATATCTTGGCGCAATAAATTGAATAATTCGTGCGGTCCATAAGATGATTAATGCCAATATTAATTAATTTCAGATATCTCGATTATTTTGTAAAAAAAAATCAATACAAATTTTCTTTTCTTTATTTTTACGAGTAACTATAAACAAAGATATAGATAAAGTTGAAACAGAGTTTTTTTATTCGAATTAATATTCAAAATAACGTTACAAAGCAATCTATATCTTGACTCAGCCTTAATGTTTCTTAAAATACAAGTTTGTTATTTACATGATGTTCATGTCTTGTCTTGTTGACTCAGCCTAAATCTTCATTATAAGTTTGATATTTACATGAACTTGGCCCCATTTTCTCAACTTCGCAACTCAACATTGCGTCTGACACTATAATACCGAAGTTTATCTAAACCACGGCAAAACATAAATAAACTGAACAATGTCGGCATTAACATGGCGGTTTGTACTCAATGGTAATTTTAGACAATAATTTAGGATTGGAAATATACTGTGCTCCTGTATTCATATGTAAAACAGCGATCTGGTTTCGCCCGGCCGCGGCGAGGTTGCCTGTCGGATGCAGTTAAAAATTCAAATACATTCTATGGTTGCTGGTCTTGCAAATGTGTTATAATATTTAGTATATCGATACTAACACACAAATTAGGATAACACACAATATTATTAGGAGAGGAAAGATGTTAGGACAGCTGATAAGACACGACGACCTTATAAGAACGATAATTAAAGGAAAAATAGGAGGGAAAAGGAAGGAAGGAAGACCTAGAACTTCTAGGCTAGAAGGTCATACATGGTTCAGATAAAAGAAAAGTTAGGTGTCGTGTCTTATCAGGAAATCAAAGAAATGGCATTGAATAGACCAACATGGAAAAAACTCCACCGACAAGAGCATAGCTCTTAAATTTGATGATGATGATACTAAATATTAGGTAAGAAACTTTATTAATAATTTAAGCTTTATTGCACAACAAAACTACGTACAAATGGTGGACTTAACGCCGTAGGGCAATCTCTACCAGTCATACCTTTGGGCAAAGTAGAAATGATTAGTGGGCGGTGCGACAAAATAAATAAAAATTTGAGGGATATTTTAAATTTGCGTAGCAGAATCATTAACCCTGATTGAAAATAATCATGACATGTTACTTCAGGACTTAAGAAGGATGATAGCAAAATTTTGTTTATGTAAACAATGTGACTCAGTATTTTTAAAACGACCAGGGAATTATGGTAGCTCTCTGACAATCATAGTTCGAAAATCAAACATAACGAAAAGTCAAATAAAACATAAATCTTCACCCTGTGATAAGTGTCATTAAGAACTTGCAACGTATCAAACATTCAGCTGAAAATAGACGTTTATTTCATAGTTTTGTTTGAGCACACATTTAAGCTTGTTATTTGAAAGTTTGTGTAAACCCGAACTGGATAAAACCGGATTTGTGAGCACGTACACACGACAGCATGTCAGGCTGCCCATTCTTATAGCAAAGGCGCCCTTATGACAAATACATAAGATATCGCATTGTGTTCATCTTAATGTGCTTTCGTGTGTACGTAGGTTTTTGTTTACGGCGTACCGGGGTACGCTTCCACGCCCATGGAAATTTCTATAATAGACGCCTTGGCACCTAAATAATGTATTTTGGGGTACACGCGTGTCGGAGTAAGGCTCGCCCACGAATTGTTAATCACTGTATGGATTATGGATTGCGTTTTGACACATAAGTGTATGTTACACGTTACATTGATAAAATGGAATTTCAAAATCAATCTTCAGTAATCACAGTGCTAGGTTATTGATTGAACAATGTGTATAATCACAAATCGATCGACGGATTCTTTGCGATCATACGTAAAATCATTTTGATTTTCAGTGCAATCTTTCGTTAATTTACTTATCTATAGCTTTAGAGTGTACTTAATCTTGGCTCATTATTATCTAAAATTTTGAGGTTCCCATAATGTATTCATTAAGGATAGGAGTCAAATGTCTCTTTCAGTGATAGAGACTTACGATATTTTCAGTACAATATCCAAGTCACGATTAGCGTTTTTATGATTGGGTTTAGACAATGTAATATAAATAAATAAATAATAAATAAATATTTCACAACAATCACACCAATTTTCTAGTCCCAAAGTAAGCTACGAGGCTTGTGTTATGGGTACTAGACAACGGATAAACATACTTAAATACTTTTTTTTTGTAAATAAATCCATATTATACATAGAAAACACCCAGACTAGTACAAACACACATGTTCATGCACACATAAAATATGCTTGTACTGTGCGCGGATCGAACCCGCGACCCTTGGTTTTAGAAGTCCGACATGTGGACCACTGCACTACATAATAATTATTATCACTCTAACTTTTTTTTATATTGTAAATTATACTACGTTTCGTGCATGGTATATTCAGTCTTACCACAAATATGTAATTAAACAGTGTTAAGCCGTCAATTAAACTTAATGACAACACGAGTGACATAACCTTCTCAAGTCCACGAAAGACTTATACTGTACCATAGCAGGCTGTCATGTAGCGAGCTTTGAACTCAGTTTTATTTATTTATGGTAAGTCTGTCCGTATTTCGCTACATCGCGATCGGCGTAAAGACACGAGTGTGTCAGAGGTCATTGCCCTTCCAAATTGGGTCGCTACCTAATCCAGAGCGTGTTGTTTTTGTAGCGGTTTAACCGTAAGTGAATTAAAACCTCATTTTGGGTTGAAGAATCATTTGCATACCTCGCTTTAATCTCATTGGGCGCTTTATTTATCCTCTGCAGCCTAGGATGGGTGTGTACGGTGCTGGTAAATGTAAAATTAGAGGTACAGTAGAGGGAGAATAGAGGGTTTATTAGACAGTACAAGTTACCCGTTTTTGTTGCAAAATCGCACATATTACAAGCACATGAGATGCGCGGTGTTTACCCCTATGTGCTGCCGACAGTACATTTGTGGAACGTTTAATTTATTAAATTATGTACTTTATTTATTATACTCCTGTGAAATTGTGTTGTAAATGAAAATTCAAATAAATTATATTGACTACAAATTCTAGCTCAATAGCTAACATATTTGAAATGTCTCTATTAAAAATGTAAATAGTGACGAACGTCAGAAAAACAAACATCCTTTGATTATAATTTATTTCGTCAAAAAGAGGATGTATCAATTTCGTATGTGAGAAAAAAATTGTTATTCAACACGAATGGATCCAAACATATGCAAATACATAGTAGTCCCCAGATATCCGCTTTAATACATATATATTAACCACTGATTACTTAATTAGGATGTGACGGACTTCCCTAACTACACGTATTGCTATAGCAACTTAAATAAATATAGCTAATTAGTATTTGACATGTCAACTGTGAATCTACTAATGATGCTAGCAGGTCCAATAACGAGCCTGTCTAGCCATGTGTAAATCCCATAAAACTCGACGATAATTTGTATGTATAGCAATAGTATATAAATGTGTGTAATGGTCAAGAAGTCTATTAACCAAGAGGTCGCGGGTTCGATCCCCGCCCTATACAAATATTTGTTACAATTAATATTATTATTTTGTTAATTTTATTTGTTATTTTTACAATTTTTGGTTTGTTACTTGTTACGGTCTTAATACAGTCACCGCTCGTCAGCTGTTGCGATCGATTCTGCATCTCTCTCGCGTCTGCGTCTCGGCACGTGGATTTTATCGGGCAAAACACACTCAAAATAAACACTTCTACATCACTAGAAATAAAGCCTACATTCGCTAGTCAAATCGACTTTATCGCCGCGAACAGAAATTAGGCGATTGCCACATTAAATTTTTATTACCGCTCGATGGGTGCACCGATAAGCGTACGACTGAAATTTTAACAATTAGCTACGTTGCGAGTTTGTTTTTACAACAATTGTTCTCACCTTATTTACATGCGAGCTCTATCTTTATTCTAATCTAAATATGTACATAGAAAGGAAAACTTACTGACTGACATATAAACGCACAGTCCCTGCAAGCTTAGGAATTTGGAATTTGGTCATGCTATTTTCAGTAGTGCAGATAATCGCTAAAAAACTATCGGATAAAAAAGCCGCTTTTTAACCTCTCGGAGATTGTGAAAACTAATTTAATTAATTTAACTTCAAAGCTGAGAGTTTTGAAGTTTAATTAATTAAAATAGATATTTAAGTACTTGGTCAGAAATAATAAATGACGTGTTTCAGGATTTCTCAAAATTCAATTTTTAATGGGTAGCAAAATTGGTATGTTCCATTTGTTTACTTTTTATTTCAAACTTTGTCTATCGAGTACTGTTGAGTTAAAATCCTACATTCGCGAGAACGAAGTCGCGGGCAGACTACTAGTCTGTATTATGCTTGTACTATACTCGTAACTTATTTCGGTAAAGTTCCGGTTTTAAAGCCGTGTTTACGCTTTCGGTAGTTCAAGATATTGTGTTGTAAATGCGATACGCCGCTGTTAGGCATTTATTAAAAGGTTTACGTTTTTTTCGTGCAGTGTTTCAGGATGTTTAAATTTTCTACGCTGGTTTTGGGAGTCGCGATAACTCAGTTAATACGTGCTAGCTGACTGATGGATGACATAACGACGTAGGTAGTAGGCCTCTCCCAGTAAAGTATCGTTTCGGATGGAAGTCTCGTCAATACCTTAAATATCATAAATAAGTTATAGGAAATGTTCTATATTCTTGGTGACTTGCCACAATGAGCTATTGCTTTCAATGTGACACTTCCTAAATTGTCTCAATAATTTGCATTTTACTGCTTATTTTTTTTCTTTTTTTGTAATTAACTAACTTTTTGCCATATAATTTCTGTTGTATGATGCTGCTCTGACAGCTCTATCTTAGCTATGAAGTGAGCTCGAACAACTATCGTAACGTATTCGTATTCGTAGCGTTTACCTATCGTTAACGTGTCAATTTGTACGGGTGTCAATTTCTGACGTTTGGATGACACTAATACGTTACGATAATGTTCGTGCTTTATTATTGCCTTAATTAAATAGCTACACATTACATTTGACACTTAGGTTTGGAATAACTTAGGCTTAAAAATTACCCTGCCTGCGTCACACTACCTGCATCATTTAAAATGCCAACCGGGGGTTGAAACACGTAAATTCGTGACCCGAATCTGAGGAATGCGCCGAAAAGAATGTCAAGCCTATTGCACCTTATCTAACAAAGGGGTTACTAACTTTGTTGAACGTTAATCATTCTTTCGCTCTACTTCGTACACTTTCCTTTTAAGGAACAAAAAAGTGAGGATTATAAAAAAAGATAACGTTTTCTTAAACCTTTTTTAAGTAAGCAAGCATTCAGGGGTTACTTTGTGCTTGTAATATAGGAAATACTAGTTTAATTTTAATTGTGGCGCAGACGTAATCCTGCTGACGGTGGTAACCCTTATTAATAAGAAGTATGAAAAATAGATGTTGGCCGATTCCCAGACCTACTCAATATGCACACAAAATTTCATAAGAATCGGTCAAGCCGTTTCGGAGGAGTACGGGAACGAACATTGTGACACGAGAATTTTATATAAAGTTATTATTTTGTACAAATTAAGAGCAAATCAAAATATCAAATTGACGAGTTGGAGAACCACCCTTTAAGAACTATGCATCAACTCGGTATGCTGATAGCACCAATATCTACTGCCAAACTGCAGTTCCCAAAAATGTAACAATCTGCATACGAAAAAATACTCATCCCATTTTCAACCTAATTGCTTCATGTTATGGTCCACATTCGCGCCGAAAATCCGCGGTAGGAAAGGGCGTGTAGCGTCAAAGTGCTTGCACCTTAACATTCTACCGTTAAGGTGCATATTCGCGGCGAAATTCCGTGGAAGCAAAGGGCGCAGGGACAAAGGACGTGGTTCCCTCGTAAGCGGTATCGATCGCTGCGCGCCCTGCGCCCTGCCACGTGGCATCGCTTGCAGTCAAGCCCCGGACGTAGCTAGGTGTTACGTTAGGTCACGGGTATAAAAAAAAAATAATTAGCACAATATCACATACATTGCTCTGATCTTAAAGTAAGTAGCTCATGCAAGCACATGTCTCTGTCTGGGACTGGTACCCGGGTGCCATATAGCACCTTGAAACTGGTACTCACTCCACTACAACACGAATCGTCATCGGGTCTTCTTAAGTTATAGATGAGGTTTGACGAAGGTAAGTAGTACGTAGAAGAAGTATGTAAAAAAGTTGAAAATCATTAACAGACACCAAGACGTGACAAGCAAAAAAAAGTTTCTTTTTGATAAAATCTGATTAGAAATAAGCTTACATTTGGCTTTATCTGATGGGCAGCGATAATAATATGAGCTGAGTTGGTAGATTTAAATAAAGTGGAAGCTTAAATAAATTATTTTAACCGTTTTTAAGAAGAGTATTTCATATTTTCCTAGTCATGTCTAAATCACAGTATTGAACCGGTAGCTAATCATTTTTTTTCACGAAATTAAGCTCAAATGCCCTATCTCAACGACAAAGCCCTGCAGCAATATAATCTAGACGTCCCTAGAACGCCCTTAACGCCACTAAGCGTGCGGTGCCCGCTTGCAGTCAGACCACAGATGAACACCTAGCCAGGTGCTAAGTTAGGTCGCGGTTAGTCTAAAGTCTAGGTCATAAGACGAGCTCACGTAAACGGTTGGCGGCTTCCCTTATCTACGACTCTGGGTATGATTGAGGTCCGGTGAGGTTTGTAGTACATTTTGCTATATTGGGTATGAAGGTTTTGATTCAAATGTTACAAATGTCATACGGAACCACATTTTGCGGGTTAGGGACCTCTTGTGTGTTGGTAAGATTTGGTCGAACGGTCGATTTTTCAAAAGATAGTTAGCGTTTACTTGAAACTACAAAACTGACTAGTTAAATTAGGTTGAATAAGAACAGTCGGATATATTTTATAAGAATTTAAAAATCAGCCCTTATTTAAGAGTTGGGAGCTAAAAAATACGACACTAACTTAATCTTATGGAATCGAGGGTTTTGTGGAATTATCAAAATCAACAATGATTTGAACTTATGAAATAAATATGTATGGTCAATCAATTTTTTTTTTTTTTCTTTTAATTTTTACCATCTGTTGTTGGTATGTGAAACAGAATCAAAGTTACCACTCGATTGGCGAAGTCCCTCAAACTGAGGCCCTACCCACCCGTCGGTTAGTGGAAACTGGAAAGTTATGAAGTTACAAACAAAGAGCTGTAAAAAAATAATGTTAACTAATTTATAACAATTACATTCTATCAATTAGTTTATTTTGTGTTCTATTTATTTCTTTACCATCATACGTTGGTGAAACAGAATCAAAGTTACCACCCGATTGGCGAAGTCCCACATACTCACCAGTCGGTTAGTGGAAACGCGAAAGTTGTGAAGTTCCGCGGTAAACAAAGAGCGCACGTGACCCGTATCGATCTCAGCGGTCCTGCGCAATGTGGCGCCCACGTGGCCGCGTGCAGTCGGACCGCGGGCTTACATGGACCAGGGTACGATACGGTTATGATTGACTGCCTCGTTGGTGTAGTGGCAAAGTTTCTGCCTTACATCCGAGAGGTCCTAGGTTCGAATCCCAGGTCGAGCCAAAATTGTTTCTGAGATTGTCTGTCATGAATTTCTCAAAAACAGCTCGGAGTCGGGAAGTTGGCGGTGTTACACCCCCTTGCCTCGGTGCGCACGTTAAGACGTTGTTCCTGCGCCTGATCTCTCTCCGGGCATGTCGGATTGCCGTCTCACCGAACTTTGAGAGTGATGGAACAGTGAGTCCACCTGTGTATTTGGACCGCGGACATTACATGGAACAGGGTACGATACAGTTAAGATTGACTACTGTTGAAACTATTTATAGTGTAACAAAATAATGTAGTGACATCTAGACTGTAAATAGTGTACTTGGGCGAAAAGATGTTTGGTCCAAGCTTGTGTGTTACTATTATCTATGCTTTAATAAAAAAGTTAGTTCGTTTCCGGCAACCCTTGTTTCAATTATCACAGGTTATGGGCCTCCCCGGATTTTAAAATAAAATAAGTTTAAATCGTGAATATCAGTGTTAAATGGCAGGGAATATAATCACTAGTATCAACAAGCTGAAGGGCAGAGAAAATTATGAAGAATGGGCGTTCGCAGTCGAAAATTACCTCATACTTGAAGGCATGGACGCTTGCATCAGAAAAGATGGCGATCCCAATGATGCGAAGGCGCGTGCGAAAATTATTCTTACGATTGATACTAAATTATTCGTACATATCAAGAGCGAAAAAACTGCCAAATCTTTGTGGACGAAGCTACAGAATATGTTTGACGACAGTGGTTTTACGAGAAAAATTGGATTACTACGAAATCTGATTTCGATTCGGCGCGAAAATTGCGAGTCCATGGCGCAATACGTGACTGCAATTGTGGAAACAAGCCAGCGGCTGAATAATACCGGCTTACAGATTACGGAAGAATGGGTTGGATCGCTTCTTTTGGCGGGATTGCCAGAGAAGTACTCGCCTATGATCATGGCGATAGAGCATTCGGGCATGGAAATAACGGCAGATGCGATCAAATCCAGGCTCATAGACATGGATGATCCGAGTGAAGCTAGTAACGGAACCAACCAATCCGCGTTAGTTTCAAAAAGATGGCAGCCACAGAATCTGAAGCACGATCGAAACGCACCTGTAAACTGTGAAAAGTCAAAGTCAAACATCAAATGCTACAAATGCAAAAAACTAGGGCACTACAAGAATCAATGCAAACTTGTGGTCGACAAGAATAAGCAATCTAATGCGTTTAGTGCTATATTTCTAAGCCGGAAATTTAGTACTACAGACTGGTACATTGATTCAGGAGCTAGCATGCATATGACGTCACAAAAACAATGGCTGAAGAATGTGTCAAACCAAACATTTGTGAGTGAGATTGTTATTGCTGATAAATCAACGATTTCTGTCGATTGTTGTGGAAAAACCCAGATAACAACAATAGTGAATAACAAAGAATTTGACATATCAGTCTCAGATGTGTTGTATGTGCCAAGTCTTGCTACTAATTTGTTGTCAGTTAGCCAGTTAATAAAAAAGGGAAACAAAGTAAATTTCACTGATAATCACTGCATGATTTACAACCAACAGAACGAACTCATAGCAACAGCTGATTTAATAGATGGAGTCTATAAATTGAAAGTAAAATCAGCAGAAACAAATTGTTTGTTTACATCAGTAACACCAGTCTCGGGACGAGTGTGGCATAGAAGATTTGCTCATCTAAACAGCACAGACTTAAATAAAATGAGGAATGGTGCAGTTATTGGCATGTCATACACAGATAAGTCTCCGGTGAACCAAACAAACTGTGTGGTGTGTTGCGAAGGTAAGCAGGCACGGTTACCATTCTCACACATTGGTAACAGAAGTGAAGAGCTGCTTCATACAGTGCATGCAGACATCTGTGGTCCAATGGAAACAAGATCCATTGGGGGATCCAAGTATTTTTTGTTGTTTGTTGACGACAAGAGCAGGATGGTCTTTGTTTATTTCCTCAAAACAAAAGATCAAGCATTAGACAAATTTAAATCTTTCAAGAACATGGCAGAGAACATGACAGGTAAAAATATCAAGATTTTAAGGACTGACAATGGGCTGGAGTTCTGTAACAAAGAGTTTAATAAATATTTAGAAGAAGCAGGAATATTACATCAGAAAACCAACCCATATACTCCGCAGCAAAATGGTATGTGTGAGAGGCTGAATCGCACAGTTGTTGAGAAGGCCAAGTGCCTGTTGTTTGATGCAGGACTAAGCAAGGGATTTTGGGCAGAAGCAGTGAATACTGCAGTCTATTTGCGGAATAGGTCAATAGCATCTGGACTAAATGACTGCACACCATTTGAAGTCTGGACAGGAGAGAAGCCAGATGTCAGTCACATACGAATTTTTGGCAGTAAAGTGATGGTGCATATCCCCAAAGAAAAAAGACTCAAATGGGATAAGAAAGCAAACCAATGTATTTTGGTAGGCTATCCAGATAATACAAAGGGATACCGAGTTTACGATCCCAGAAACAAAACAATCACCACCAGTCGTGACATAGTAGTGATTGAGGAGGGGAATTGTAGTACAGAAGTTATGCCAAAGAATACATGTGTACCTGAAGTCCTAATCAACTTATCAGAATTGAGTCCAGAACCCGTGAAGACAGAGTCAGAGGAAGCTATACCAGAAATAGTGGGAGATACCAGTGCAAGTTTTCCAGATAAGAAAGTTAAGGAAGAAACCAGTTCAGGACTAGTTGAGGAAGCAGGCTCGTGTCCAAAATGTGACAGTTCTGAGGAAGAAGAATTCCATGACTTTCAGGATGCTAAAGAGTCTTCTGAGGTGTCAGAGCAACAGGTTGATACTCCAGAATCACAGTGTATAGTGAACCGTGAACCTACGGTGCCTCGTCTTCGTAAAAAGCCAGAACGTTATGGTTTTGCTAGTGTTAGTGTGGGTTGTGAAGTGGACTGTAGTGAAATACTGGTTCAAGAAGCTCTTGATGGGCCAGAAAGTGTTCAATGGAAGCAGGCCATGGACGATGAGCTCAATTCTTTTGCAGAGAATGATGCATGGGAAGTTGTGGACTTACCTGTGAACAGTACTGTTGTGCCGTGCAAATGGGTGTTTAAACGAAAGGTAGACAGTGACAATAATTTCACCTATCGTGCAAGGTTGGTGGCTAAAGGATTCGTCCAGAAACCAGGTATTGACTTTGATGAAACTTTTTCACCTGTGTTAAGACATTCATCTTTAAGACTGTGTTTTGCTTTGGCAGCTAGGATGAAACTTGATGTAACTCATCTTGATGTAAAAACAGCATTTTTGAATGGTTTCTTAAAGGAAACAGTATATATGCAAATTCCAGTAGGTTTTGAATGTAAAAATGATGGTAAAGTACTTAAACTAAAGAAAGCCATTTATGGTTTAAAGCAGAGTTCAAGAGCATGGTACCAAAGAGTTGATAGTTTCTTAGAATCAATTGGTTTTAAAAGATCTATAATTGAACCTTGTTTATACACAAAAATTAATGGGTCAGAAAAATTGTTCATAGCACTTTATGTCGATGATTTTTTGATCTTTTCAAATAATTCATTAGAGACTGAGAAAATTAAGGAATGTCTGTCATCTGTTTTTAAGATAAAAGATTTAGGAACTGTCAGGCAATGTTTAGGTATGAGAGTCTGTGTTGATAAAATAAATGGTGTTGTAACTTTAGACCAAGAACAGTATATTGAAAATTTGTCTGAAAAGTTTAACATTCAAAATTGTAAAGCTATATACACACCTATTGAGCCAAAATTAAATTTAAAGAAAAGTGAACATTGTAATACTCAATTACCTTATCAACAGCTTATTGGTTGCATGATGTATTTGGCAGTACTCACTAGACCAGACATAGTTTTCTCTGTCAATTATTTAAGTCAGTTTAATAATTGTTATTCCGATGAACATTGGACCTATGCCAAAAGGGTTTTAAAATATTTGAAAACAACAAAACATTTTTGTTTAAAGTATTCAGTTAATGGAAATTCAAAATTACAAGCTTATGTTGATGCCGATTGGGCAAGTAATACCTTGGATAGGCGTTCTTATACTGGGTTTTTCTTTTCTCTGTCTGGGGGTGCTGTTTCTTGGGAAACGAGAAAACAAGTAACTGTAGCCCTCTCTAGTACAGAGGCTGAATATATGGGCATTTCCGATTGTTGTAAGGAAGCCATATACCTCAGGAATTTACAGCATGAAATAACCCTTGAATTGTATGCAATAAAAGTTTTTAATGACAATCAGTCTGCACAAAAGCTGGCAAATAATAATTGTTTAAATAAGAGATCAAAACATATTGATATTCGTTTTCATTTTTTTAAAGAACATTTAAATAATGATGTTATTCAATTAGGTTATTTGCCAACTTGCGATATGCCTGCTGATATGTTTACTAAAGGGTTACCTTCAGTCAAACATTACAAGTTTTTAGAAATGCTGGGTATAAATAAATAATTTTTTTTTGTATTTCATTGATTAATTTTTCAGATTGTTACAAGCTTAATGTTATTTTGTTAAGTGGGAGTGTTGAAACTATTTATAGTGTAACAAAATAATGTAGTGACATCTAGACTGTAAATAGTGTACTTGGGCGAAAAGATGTTTGGTCCAAGCTTGTGTGTTACTATTATCTATGCTTTAATAAAAAAGTTAGTTCGTTTCCGGCAACCCTTGTTTCAATTATCACAACTACCTCGTTGGTGTAGTGGCCAAGTTTCTGCCTTACGTCCGAGAGGTACTGGGTTCGAATTCCAGGTCGAGCCAAAATTGTTTCTGATTTCTCAAAAACAGCTCGGAGTCGGGAAGTTGGCGGTGTTACACCACCTTAACTAATGGTTATCGGGTCTAAACGCGAACTATTTTAAAGAGTATTTAGGTACTCACTGCTCGATGTTTCGGCTGGAATAGTTAGTGTTAAAATGCAACGCGAAAGTTTAAAATCATATGTTACACCCCCTTGCCTCGGAAAGCACGTTAAGCCGTTGGCCCTGCGCCTGATCTCTCTCCGGTCATGTCGGATTGCCGTCTCACCGAACTTTGAGAGTGATGGAACAATGAGTGCAACTGTGTAATGAGCTTACACTTGTGCACTATAATATCTACTGCGTAGTTGGCTGATCTCTGATGAGGTTGGACGCCGTGGTCGAAATTGGTCAGGAGTACTATTATTATTACGGATAAGATTGTAGCCAAATGTTTAGCAGAATTTAAAAAAATACAAATTTAATATAAGAGTACTACACTGGCGGTTTTGTTGCAGCCATCGCACATTACAGTGCTTGTTTAAGTAGGAACGCGCGGGCGATAGCTCGCCTGTTAGACCGCATGTGCGTTTCGTACGTGAATACTTGATATCACGTCAAATCTTTGATATTTCGCTATCGCGCCCACCACCGCGCTCGCGAGTCTGCGTGAACAAACACACACTGTCGTTGCGACTCACGCCTGAAAGCGACCTAGCGACTGTAGCAGCGAAGATTGGTTGAAACGCAATTATCAGCAAATGGCGGCAACAGTAACATCGTACGTTGCGAATTTAAAAAAAACAGGGTGCTCTTGCTGTGTGTTTAGTTGGCTGTTTAGTAAATGGATTCACATTGTGGATTGACAAGGTTCGTCTGGCAGAAAATGCTTTTAAACATTAAGTCCGCCTTTTGTGTAACTTTAAAAAAAAATTTTTTTTCAAGCTAGTTCAGCAAGATACGAGTAAGCGTTTCTTATAAGGTAGATATAGCTTGAATGCTCACAAACAATACTAGCACTAAATAAAAAGCCTACAAGTTAATCTCGAGCTACTTGATCCTGGCTTCTTTTGGAATTACCTCATTGTTTAAAAAAAATAAATCGGACTATCAGATCTACTTCAAAAATATTCCCAAACCTTCAGTGAAATGAAGACCTAAAAGGGCCACCGTTATAGATCCACAAAGTACCTTTTCTGCTCAAGGCTTGTAGGGGAATGCCCTTTGCGAAGATATGTTTAGCATCTGTTTATCTAAGGAAAGGTTCCCTGATGGATCAATAAGGGCTTACCTTAAAACTTCATAAAAATAAGCTAGAATAATTTTATTATTTATCGTGATAGGCATTCGCGTTGCAAACTTAAGATTATATTATTGCAATAGAAAAAATCAACTGTCTGAGGCGAGGATCGAACCCGCGTCCATGGAATTCCGTGGCCGTGGCTGTGTGCCTAAATCACTTGGTCACCCAGACATTGGCAAAGTCTGTTGTAATTTGCCACTGCTTTGCTGCTTGCACACATGGACGCAGGTTCGATCTCCGCCTCAGACACTTGATTTTTACTACTGCAAAAATATTAAACGAAGAGAGCGTCGTTTCTTTCCTCGTATGCTCCATTAAGCTATTTAAATTAGAAGACACCCTAATTTTGGATGATGAATTTGGACTAGAGAAGATGGTTGGAAAATTGGAAAATTTAAATAATTTTGGACTAGAGAAGATGGTTGGAAAATTCCACCAACTTAGGATCCGGATCCGGAAGCTCGACCCTGCATTGCAAGACCTCAAGATACTGTAAGCTCATTTTGTGTGGATAGATAGGAACGTAACTTAATATTTGTTAGTGATGGTAGTTTACAATTTTTTCAAAACTATGTAATGACAACTAACACCATAGTCCACCTGTGGTTACGGACGCTAAAAAGGGTCCGAAACGTCAGGTTATAATAAAATGTAAATAAATCGTGAAATAATCCGTAAAAAAGTGTCTCATTTCAATTTCTACTGTTCGCGTAAACCGAAGAAACAAATTAATAAATATTAAAGTTTGATTTACTTACAGTAGACAAGTTATTTATAGTATTGATACAAAAAAGGTACATGGTTAAAATACCGTTAAGCAAGTTCATAATAAATGCTTTAACTTATGAATTGTTTGTTTCAGGTAAATCCCAGTATACTAAGAGTAACTTGTACCCGCATACAACATGTTCCGGTTCCGGTAAATATTGTAAGAATAAAATGCAGACACGGCTTCGGACGTTGATATTTTATTTATAGAAAAGGTAATGGATTTGCCAAGCGCACTCGACTCGCGTTTCGTAGTCGCACAGTATACGCTTCGGAAAAACGCGTCGATTTCGACAAAGCTGTAGGGATCCGATTTCAGACTGTAAAATATTATATTGCAGATTTTCTGTACGCGACGTGTTTGTGGTCTTTTTTGATGGGGGTATTTGAGGAATAATATTTGTGTCGTTCTCGGTTTACTAGTTTAAGTGTTTTTGCTTTTGTTTTGCACCTTTATGTCAGCTTTGTGATGTTAATGCTCTTAAAGTAGTGTTATAATAAGCGTCGAAAACCAAATTCTACAAGTTTTATTAAAGAATAAGAATCAGAAAAATTTAGCCTACAAGGGGCTACAAGCCGTCATTTGACAGATATTTTGGGAGTGTGGAATATTTAGTTCAAAACGTAGCGTTAAAACAAACTATTGTTTTTATCTAGGCTCTGAGACAAAATTCGTTTATCCAACAATTGTACCTATCGCCCCCGATGTGTATCGTATCCTTGTATTAGCAGGACTATTTCAGCAATACCTTTATGTAAAATTTCGCGTCCGACTTTAGTCTGCGTCCGAATACCTATGCCCGGACTTTTTAATGGTCCAAGGTCTTTGACTACAAATCAAAGAACAGATCGCTTTGTACCATACCATCGTGTGGGACACTAATTTCGTTACTGCATGAAACTGTTCAGCTGAAAATATTGCGTTCGAAATTTCGATATTCCTGTAGAGTAGGAAATGTTGGCTAGCATTTATGGAAAGACATGATCGGACTCATGAGGCCAATAGTATTTATTTACGTAAATATTTACCGCCAGGGCACATATGCTACTTTCTGTCTAGCGACTTGCGACTGACTGCGTGTAATCGCTGATAGTTCTGGCAACAGTATACCTAAGGTGTGCGCTGGGCCTTATAATATTTCGGTCGAAAAGCAGAACCTCGGCCAACTTCAAAAACAGGCGATTTCATCGTCCTGCTTGCGGTAATCTATAAGGGATTTAGTATGTGAAATTAATTTAATTGTTAACGCTAAAAATAAAGTAACTTAATTAGGGATTCATTATTATCGATAAGTTTGACACCACATGCGATACAATAATACCCATAACTCTACTTTTGCATAGTATTACGCTTGACGACTACAGTCTTCACCACAATTCTGAGAACCTAATTTTGTTAGACGCAATGATGCGATTGCCGCTGAAACTTCATAGTTGATGGAATCAGGCGTTACTTTGGAATCCATGACTAAAGCTGCAAAAGAGAATTATTTTGCTTTAAATTTCCACTTCTTCAATTTTCAATTTTTTTTTTCCATATGAATAACCAGACATTTGGCCGCGATCTCACCTGATGGTAAGCGACGATGCGACCGAAGATGGAACATGTCTGGCTATTAACAGCCTATTCACTCTTTTCTTGAAAGCATCCAAATCATAATGTTCCGGAAATATTTTAGGCGGCAGCAAATTCCACTCCCTAGCCGCACGCAAAAGGAACGTAGGAACAATTCTCTTTTTCAGCTAAAACTTCAGGCATATTTATTGTCATAAGTTGTTTGATAAGGTTTTAGATATTGGGCCACTTGCTTATGACTCAGATTATTGAACCCCAGAAATAAAATGCTCCTTTCTCTGAGCACGTATCTTTATATATATTTAACGAACATAAGAACGTTGTGTACGATCCCGCATATTTTATTTACTATCCTGTATTCGTTCGCTTGGTACAGCGTCTGATTTAATTTTAATGGGCTGTGTCTAGCTTGTACTCGTGCGTTGTGTCTAGGCACGAGTAGGAGCGAGAACTATTTTAGATTCATGTAATTTAGGAGTGTAGGAAGGCTAGTGAATTGAGAAGAAGTTATTAAAATGTTAATAAGAAGAAGCGCAGCGTAAGACCAGAAAGATAGAGTGAGGGCCCTGTAAAGTTCGTTCGATCGAACTTAATGTTTGACGACCACTTAAGTGAAATGGTTATGGTTGAATCGCAAAAATTCACTTTTGTGACTAAATAATAATATGTACTAAACTAAAATAATTGGCGTACAGGAGCATTAACAATCTAGGTAACTAGGCACTTATTCATATACAAAGCCGAATAATGAATAGACATCATCACATCGAGAACAAAACAACAAATATTGCGGTAAGCGTAAGAAGTTGACTATTAGACCAAGGTCAGGGGTCGCGAGTTCGATCCCCGCACTGTATAAACATGCTTGTACTGGTATGGATGTAATATGTATTTATTATTGTTTATTAGTAATTCCACAATTGATTCCAATTTCTGTAACACAAGTGCTGAAGATACTTACCACGGAGTGAGATCAATGTATGTGATGCTGTAAAAAAAATGCAGATTGATAACAAAAATCGATATTGTGAGTCGCAATTTAAGGTTTTTCAGTCATTCACTGGATAACCGGGATATTATTTTTGTACTTTTTCACAAAACAAACACGCATGCATGATTTATGTTAAACACGTCGCCTGTCCACAGTTCCACACTCAAAGGGATTTTTAATTTATTTAATAGTTAATTAGCGTTAAAAGCCGCTGACGCTTTTAAAATGCAAATAAATTAAATCTTTCCAGTTATTTTTTCGCGTGCCAAGGTTAATAGATTATGATGTATATGATCTGTGTAATAGATAAACTGTTTTATATGCTGATTACGCGGATTTCAGTTAATCTTGTAGGTATTTCGTTGACCCATTTTCTAATGTCCAGAAACATTTTTTACACCTGTTATTTTCTTAACGAATGAAATAAAGTAATAGTAAGCTTATACACAACAAAGTACCTATCTACAGGAAATACATATAAAAGAGACTATACACAATGTATCTGTGAAAAGGTGTTAGAGTACCTACATGTAGGGAAAAAGGCAGAACTGAATGTAAACTTTTTTGAACTTAAAAGTGCAGTACATACTTTAAATTGGTTTTTTGTTGGCTATGATTCTTACGACATTTTTTTCCTCCCTAATGTTATAAACAACTACTTTATACATCAAACGTAGCAAGCAAACATAAAGGTCGACTTGGGCAATATCAGCTTGCCCCATCAGTCGATCATAGCACGCGTTTACGCGTTGCTTTGCCTGCGTTTCCTTCCCGCGGTTCTCGTGCGAGAATCCTCATTGCGCTCGAATTCTACGTAAATTTACTTACGGACGGCCGTCATCACATCATCCTAACTGTCAGATGTTATTAAGCCGACCGAGGGCCTCCGACCAGGCTTAACGACTAATATCTATCGATATTAACCGGGACCAACAGCTTAACGTGCCTTCCAAAGCACAGAGATGCTTGTAAATAGACGTCACTTGTATGGTCAGAATGGTCACCCATTCCAAACATGACCACGCCGTAGGTTGCTTAACTTTTGGTATCACTACCAAAACGCTGCAACCACTGCGCCACAAGCATCTCCTGCCAGCACATAACCCCACCCATTTTTAACAACCGATGAAAAAGAGGAGTATTATAATTTTGACCCTTATAATCTGTTTGTGTGTGGCTGTGGCATCGTAGCTCCAGAATGGATACACCGACTCCAGTGCGGTTATTGACGTGACAACGCCTCATAATTCGATGGAGCCGGCTGCACGCACCAAAAAACATGCATGCTGCGTTACCTCGCTCTGAGGCGTTCCATTCAAGGATTGAAGTGCAAGCGAGAGCGCGGAACGAGCGACAAAGGGGCAACGTGACAAAGAAGTTGTCACGTTCAACTAAAGACTAAAACGATTTTAAAGACAGCCGATTTTTTTATTTGAAAGATGATTTAATCATGGTGGTTCTGAGCTATGGCTAGTCAAAATACGTCCAGTCGTTGAAGCTTTTGAAGTACAAGCGAATATGACTCCGCAGTGTATCCATGATCTGCTGTCGTGGCCTACCCACGTTGAAATGTTGTCAACTTTAAGTTTTGCGTATTCGCCCGGTTGTACAGGCTATAGCAAATTAGGATACTCATTTTGGTTGCATAAACGCACTAACTTTAAAATTCAAAAGATATAGCAGTGATTACCTTGACGTGTTGCTGTGTGTACTTGTGATAGTTTAGGATGTGGAATGGGCTTCGTTTCGCGGTTTTCCTGCCCTGTTCAAAACAGGCTGAACATTTTGAAATGACTTTCAAAAGTTTGCGAGTTACTCGTTACTATGTTGATTTATTTTGTCGTAAGTTGTTTAAAAAACCAAGTATCGGAAACAGAGATACAATATTTAAACTTAAGAGTCTTTAGAGTTTCAGATTCGAACCATTTACATTATTTATAAATATACAACAACATTATATACATTGATCTGACTCCGTGGTAAGTAGCTTAAGCACTTGTGTTACAGATATCAGAATCAACAGTGGTATTACAAGTAAACTTAAAAAAATACATATAACACCCATACCAGTACAAACAGACATGTTCATGCAGACGAATGTTTCTACAGTGCAGGTTTGAACCCGCGACCCCTTGGTTAATAGTCAACTTCTTGACCATTACACCAAAGTGGTCGTCAAATTTTATATAGTGGTAGTATTTATATAGTGATAGTAAGCATTATCTGTGCCATCGTAATATTCTGTCATGATCTCGATGCAGTATCGTATCTCTATAGCTTCTGATACTAAACGCAGCAGAAATCTCCTAATAGCCACCAGGAGGACAGCAAGCATTCTCTGTGCCACCGTAACTTTCTGTCATGATCTCGATGCAGTATCTATAGCTTCTGATACTAAACGCAGCAGAAATCTCCTAATAGCCACCAGGAGGACAGCAAGCATTCTCTGTGCCACCGTAACTTTCTGTCATGATCTCGATGCAGTATCTATAGCTTCTGATACTAAACGCAGCAGATATCTCCTGGTGGCTATCGTCTAATCCAATCTAAACTTTTAAACACATCAAAAGCGGACGCGTGTCAAACCGAATCAAGGCAGCCGGCTCGGGATAAATAAGTTCGCGAGATTAAAGTGTCGAAAAGCGGAGCGAGCGAGCAGGTGGTGAGCGATTGGCGCGCGCGTTGATATGACAGCCGCGGTCTATTGGACCGGACAGTCTTCGGGCGTTCGAACAATCGACGATCGATTGCTGTTGTATCGATGGTTACCTCGATTGGTGGCACAGATTTAAAATGTATAACTCGAGAACATGATTGATTTAACAGTGCAAAAGCTTAGTAAAATGCTCGATGATAATAATTTTTAAATCGGGTACATAATGTACCAATTAGAAGACAGGTTGATGCGTCAGTCGTCACGTGTCATTTCGGGCATTTGTTCTGCGGGTCTAAAAAGGCCGCTTCATGCAACATTGCTAAAATTAATTCATTTCCTGAATTCCTTGCAGATCCTAAGCAATTCCTCTTAAATTTGTAAAATGGTTGCAAACTTTAGTAGAATCGCGGCAATTCAATTCATTTGCTGATTCATATTTGATATCTTGATTGCCATATGTAAATAATGCGAACCGGTTCTTATACCGGTCATCATGTCTATGTAAAAATAATAGTTTAAGAAGGAAATATGAAATATAACACATTGTTATTTACCTTAAATTTATGTAAGTTACTTAAAATCAATTAAATTTCAACATTAATAGGTCAAATGTGTAAGTTGAAAATAGAACCACGAATTTTTTTCACGAATGGCAACAAGTTAGGTGTCATGTCAACCGAAGAACAAAAGTAGATTTGTAAACAACTTCGCTATAAAACCGGAGTTTATACGCGATTCAATAAATAAATCATCGTTTTGAGTGCTTAGCCACAATCCAAGTGGTCTTGACATAAAATTGGAAGAACAAAATATCGACGGCGCCATACAAGTTGCGTCTACGCATCTTAAGTCTCTCGATTGATACATTAAGATCACAACAAGGCGGGTTTGTTATGGACTAAGATTTAGATCGAAGATTTGTTTGAAACCCTTGATAAGTCGTTGGAGCTTTTTGGCAGTGAACCTAATAAGTGGACAACAAAACTAAGACGATGGCGCGGAATACAAGGAACTACAACAACAACCCGCGCTGAGAACAAATAAACCATTGTTACTTCGGTGAAGCGAGCATAGAAAAACTACTACACAACAAATACTTGTTAATATGTGATAACTTGTTAATTTGTTTAATAAAAAATGTTGTATAATATTAACGAGTCTTGTAGGAATGGGAATAACCCATTCCTACAAGTTTTGATGAAGTCCAGTGTAATTAAATTAAATCTGTATATATCTTGCATACTTTGCTTTGAATAAGGCACCTAGTTCCACTTTTGGTAAAGATGTGTAGATAGTGTGACCCCATTTTGCCCCGTTCGGCCGAATCCCGCTGGAGGATCAATGAAAAATTGATTGTGTCTCTGATCTTCGGATTTGACCGGTTATAGTAGTTTATGCAACTGATACATAATGAGGGGCCTTAAAACACGAGTGTGGTTTTATGAAACGAGCGTCAGCGAGTTTCATAATAGCATCACACGAGTTTTTTAAGGCCTAATTATGTACAGTTGCATACACTACTTTATCTACACACATATCATATTTTAACTTTTCACAATATTTTCGTCACAGCGAAAAACCAACAAACAAATGAATGACAACAGTAATGGCGGGTAATTCAATCCTCCGTCACGACGATTTTTTTTTATATCATAGACAAACGAATGAAGTCCCTATCCTCATGTCACTCGTGATCATATGTCGTGCGATTTGGATTAAAAAACATACTGAATTTGACGTTTCATATCGATAACTGCTTTAATATCAATGGATACTAGAATAGAGACCTACTTTAGTTTTGACAGCTGTTCCAAATTTAAAGTCATAACCTTACAGAAATTGATACTGTTATAACATTACAGTACAGATTTTACCTACTGCCACAGATAAGAAAGTTCTCATAGTAAAATTGGTTGTAGTAATGCTGGTCATTTCCTACGGTTTCTGAACGCATTTTAGAGCACTAATGATATGTCCGTAGATAAAAATACTTTATACTAAACCGACGGTATTAAAAGGGTTTTTAAACAAGAGCATTGTGGAAAAATAAATTATTTAGGCCTAAATTTGCATTAAAAACGTATTTTATTCCGAAATATAAGAAAGCAGAATTGTGAAATGTTGCTCTTGAGTAACTTCTTATGAATCTTCTAATTGACACATTTCTTGTCCCAAGCAATTCCTATTTTGCGGCCCATTTTACGGTTTCTCATACAAAACTGTCAAATGAATTAATTGCTGAATATGAATCACATCTGAATCATATTGTGAATTGCCGAAAAGTGACCATTTGAAATCTGAATCATAATATGAATCCAAGGAGAATTGCACGAAGCGGCCTTTTTAGGTCCCCTGAACTTCAGTACTGCTTTGAAGTATTCTGTTGGACAGTCTTTGGGGGTTCAAACAATGGACGATTGATGTTAGGTGACCAGATTAGATTCACTGAGGTTTCTTATCATTATTTACAAATGAATGGCTACAGTTTATAAAATTGTATTATTGGGTTTTAAGCGCGGAACGAACAGGCGACAAATAATCCAAGATTAGGCTTAGGATACACCTGCGGCATACTGTCGCCGCGCCTCGCGTATAGGCGTGGCGATCGGTTGGATCGATGTCAGATCAGAAGCGTGTCGAACGATTTACGAATATCGTTCGTTGTATCGATAGTTACTTCGTTTGGTTTCCTGATTTAAAAATGGATGACGAGAGAACAGAATAGATCAAAAAACAGCGAATTCTTAGCCAATTTTTTTTTCTTATAGCATTAATAGCCTTTATCGCTAAGATTGAATTAAAAATATTGAACTGTATTATTCCCATGCGTTAATGCAGTGGAGATATTTTCAAAGGTTCACTTTGTAGCATTGACAAAACTTGAATTTCAGCTAGATATAACTCTCATACAATAATCGCTTTCGTTTGTACAGTCAGGTTCAAAAATAAATTGTGGTTATAGTACATGTACTAAATACCACAGTAACACAATATTTTATTTTAACATATTATGTATACATGTCAAAATAACATTTGGAGTTATTTTGACCTTCCTTCTCAATTCCTTCTTCCTTCTCAATTTGTTGTTTTGACATGGTACTAAAGTGCCACTTTATTTTTCACGCTGACTCTACCTACCACTATGTGCTCTCCACATCCTTTCAGGATCCTCGTAAATCCAAGATTTTAGATCCACAACATTGATCTATGGAGTAGCTCGAGGCTCAACGAGGAATCGTATTTCACCTCCATACATTCTGAATTGGAGAAACCATAATACGTGGAGCACGAAAGCTTCCCAGTGTGTGGAATATATTGAATCTGGATTTACTCTTTTTATTTGCTGAATTTGGGCCTAGGTAAAAATGGTGGTTGTCGAAAAACATAACATTTTTATTTTATTTTCTATTACAAAATGAATTATGCAAAGTTATGCAAAAAAGTGGAACTCACTGCGTCAGTGTTTCCCTGCAATTACAACCTAGAAATCTTCAAAGCTAGAGTTAACAGGCATCTTCTAGGTGAGCTCGCTCCATCGTACTCAGTCTTTGCCTCGTTGGGCTTAGTCTTGGGTCAAGAGCATCTATCCCAAAAAATTAAATTATTCGAGGCTAGAATCCAGATGGGTCAAGACGACTGTTTCTAATTGGGTAATTGACATCAATCGAAATCAATTTCAGTACCCTATTTCTCAAAACTTACACGTAATTTAGCGCTTTAATTGAGTAACCATATCTTATTATTCGCAATGTTTCATTTTTGATAGATAGAAAATTTACAAAAAGTACGAACGAAGTGAACGATGACGTCACAAGCCAGTATCATTCACCATACGAAATCTATGGGAGACTGGCGTTTTGCCAGTTCATAAAAAGTAGGTCAACCATTGATGGTGTCAAATACCTAATGTGGTCATGGAGTAACTCAGAAACAGCTTGGAGTGAGAAAGTTTGACAACGGGCCCTTGTGCTTTGAAGAACATGAAAAACCGTTGTTACTTCTGTGCCTGAACTCTCTAAGGTTATGCCAAATTGCCATTTGCCAGTAGCTGAATGACTTTGAGTAAGAAGAGAAACACTACATTGTACATATTTCTATTTAAAACTGCGCCGCTTGTTTTTTTTGGTGTGCAATAAAGAGTTATGTAAACTAATCTATTTTTTTAAATCTGCATTTACAGTACATCCTTCAAAATGAAACAGGCTTACCGGCCGTATAACGCCGTATATTCAAAGTTGTCATTTTTAAAGCTTTACCTTTTGTTAACGTCCCATAACGCATAAGCATTCCCAAAACTCTCACCTTTATTGGTCCTTTTTAGGGTTCCGTAGTAACCAAGGAACCCTTATAGTTTCGCCATGTCTGTCTGTTCGTCAGATAAATAGCTATCGGAGTTTTAAATATAAGCTGACCGAATTTAAGATGAAATTTGGTTTGTCCTTCTCCATGATCAAGTTTAATATTTCAAATCGGCCATCATAAAAAATTTATTGGACTGATAGCGCTATTTATTAAACAACCGGCCCTGAATCTGTCTGTTTTGTTGTACAGTTGCTAGCACATCAGGCTACTCATTTTTGTTGCAAAATCGCCCGTATCACAAGTGCATAACATACCGCAGTGTTTACCGTCATGTGCTGGCCACCGTACTTGAAATAGTTACAAAAAAAATTAAAAAAAACTCATTTACTCATTCAGGGACCTAATTCCGCTAATCAATTGTAATTGAATCGCCTGATTTTGACAGTTCTAATATGGCTGTAATTGTAAAATCGAGCCATGCAATTACGATTATGTTACGATTGATTAGCGGCAAAGCCATTTCCAAACACAAAACACTTGGAATCGGGACGTTCCATTCGATGTTGCCTTGCCGTCTCTATGCGTCAAACGATGTCACACCACTAAGTGTCGAGGAACAGTCGTGAAACCGCCGAAACATTTCATGTAGGTACCTACTTACGTACCTTGGGACGCATTATGTGTAAATCACCTCTTGAATGGCGAGGTACGCCGTTTTATGGCTGGCTAAATCAAAACATGCAACCTGTGGGGTGGCCTTGGGTAAAGAAAAACTTTGGCATTAGTGTGCTTGTAAGTAAATATAATCTCTATATATATAAAATTCTCGTGTCACAATGTTTGTTCCCATACTCCTCCGAAACGGCTTGACCGATTCTAATGAAATTTTGTGAGCATATTCAGTAGGTCTGAGAATCGGCTAACATCTATTTTTCATACCCCTTGGTGATAAGGGTTGTCCAAAATAATTTATATGGCAAAACAAGGTTTGCCGGGTTAGCTAGTTAAATCTAAATAAATATACAACAACATCACATACATTGATCTGACTTCGTGTTATTAAGTAGCTTAAGCACTTGTGTTACAGATATCAGAATCAACAGTGGTATTACGAATAAACGTAAATAAATACATATAACACCCAGACCAGTACAAACAGACATGTTCATGCACACAAATACTAGTACAGTGCGGGGATCGAACCCGCGACCTCTAGTCAACTTCTTAACCATTACACCAAAGTGTTCGTCAAAGCTTGTTGTGTTATCTTGAAGTTATAGTAGTATTAACGGAAGAATAAACTGTCAAAACGACACACGCTCACAGAAAGATGTCTTAACAGGGCGTCTGAGCGGGAATTGGTAGTTTTGGTACCGCGATCAAGACATATCTGTGTCATTTCGAGCCTTTTTTTTCGCTTCCGTTTTGCTTAAGCTTCTGTCTACTGTTATGTGTCTCTAGACAATGTAGCAGACTATTAGCAATCCGAGGGTGTGGCCTGGTGACCAATAGCATAAGCTTCTCCCCGCAGCCTATACCAGGCGCCAGCCCTCACTATCTTGGCTACATCTTGCATCATGTATTTCCTAATGTTTTTACATTATATTTTGACGACCGCTTGGTGCAGTGGTCTACATGTCCGACTTCTAAAACCAAGGGTCGCGGGTTCGATTAATAAGTAGCCATTTTGTGAAAGGACAAAAAATATTTCAGATCTAATTACTCTAACCGCCGATATTTTTTTTTAAGTATGCTTAGTATATAGTATCTTTTTTTAATCTTAATAGGTTTATAAAGGTATATCCCATGCTACCTACCCCGAAGGGTGGTAACACTGTGCCGTGGAATATAAAAGTTTGCATCGCACACATTGTTGACATCATGGCAGTCACATTTATAAAGCCGACTTTAAAGTGCAGAATGTTTTATTTTATGGTCGCATAGTGTTGATTTATTCGCGCTATTCAAAATAAGCTCCTATTTTGCAGTTGGACTAAGACTTTTTTGTAATAAACAGCTGTCGGAATACGAAATTAAAAATATTTATTACTTTCTTCAAAATAATGCATTTTTACAAGTAATTATGCGGGGTGAAATAGATGTTGTAAAAGAATGGCGGTATCCTTTGGTTCTTCTAAGTATCTTCGCCTTCTTGATTCTATACCGTTGAAAAACATGACTCGTTGCGTGACATTGAGCTTTCTTATGAGGCCCGTAGTTCCATGACACAGAGCCGGCTGGAAACACTGACAACACACTTTTTGTCTTTAACACGACGGTTTGGAGGAGATACCATTGTGTAGTTTCCCGAACGTTGCCTAACCAAATGGTAATCAACTGAGATGGAATCAGGTCGTTTATAGCCACCCACCATGGATATCCATGGGGGAGGCCTATGTTCAACAGTGAGCGGCTTACGGCTTATTAGGATATGATGACGGTAGTATAATTAATTAATTTTTTTTCGTCACATGATTGGACTAGATGGCTTCTTATGTCACAGAAATCGCAATATAACATCACATGAGATACATTTCACAAAGCACATGAGCACAGATCCTACGAATATTATAAACGCAAAAGTTTTTAAGCATGAATGGATGTTTGTTTCTCTTTCACGCCAAAACTACTGGATTGATTTGGTTAAAATTTGGAACAAACTTAGATAGATTATAACCTAGATAAGGGTACTTTTTATCACCCACGTAAAACTTCATGGTTCCTGTGGGATACGCAGAAAACAGGTTATATACGGCATAACGCAGGGCACAGCTATTTGATACAGTAGCGAAGCAAATTGAAAATGTTAGAAACAATCATCAAGCACCATATCAATAAAGTTCTTCGAAGGTATGAAGGTTCTTCAATAAAGTACTGTAAGTCTGTGTACATGTGTTATTTCGGGGAATTCTACTTTCTCTCTTTCGGTACTGCTTTAGCTTATCCATTCTGTGACACGAGCGTGTGCGAAATATCGTTGAGTAATTGGCGCGCGCGGCGATATGACAGTCGCCGCCATATTGGATTGGACGTCGTTGAAAAGTAGCGCCTGTGTTCAAGTGGGCGTATTTCTCGCGTCAGTGTTAAATACAAGTTAAGTTGACATGATATTCAATTTACGTTTTTGTTTTATTTTAAATCTGGGGGTGCCTTATTTTAGCAGTGGACGCCTTGCGGCTGATTGTGATGATTTCTTTAAGATCACATTGACAACTATAGTTTTGCAGAAATTGACATTTTAATGCCATAGGCTTTTTCTACAAGTCCTAATGTTGGACTATAAATGATTTTGTGAAATCTTACTAATTTAGCTACATTATTCCTTGGTATTGTCCTCAATACGCGATTCGCGCAAACTTTGGTTTCCATGTTATTTCTCTGTATAGAATTTCATAATCTTTTTGTGATGTAATAGTTTATATCCGCGACAAAACCTACCTTTAATCTTCATCTCAATCAACTTGAGATGACATCTTTTATCCAAATCGGCCAAGTGGAATAGAAACACTCGCTTATAACCTTAGTAAGTAGTAGTAAGGGAAAATCCCTTTCTTATCCCATTCAAGACCTTCTGTCGATTTCATCTGAAGTATCATTGAGATGAGGACGTACCGAAAGGGTGTGTCGGCACTGTTTGTTTGTTTATACGGACGGATTTCTCTCAGTGACAATACTCTTGGAGTGCTTGGTAGGACGCAGTTACGTTATCACAGGTGCACGTAAACTTTCGCTACTGCAAATAAGATGAACGTGTGTTTTCTGTTTATTAAGATGGTATATTTTTAATGTAAGGTGTTTATTGAATTCCTTATTTCTAGAATTAGAAGTATTATCTAAATATATAAAAAGTAAAATTGTCTGACTGACAGATGCACAGCCCAACAGAATTAGGAATTTGAAATTTTGTATTTTCGGAATAGCCCTTCTCATACTCTGAGCGCGACTGCGAAACTGAATAAGATATATTAGTGGCCGCCCGCGACTTCGTCTGCGTTAAAGCAGATCAAATGTTACGAGTTTTCGCCCAGTTTACTCGGCGAGATCTTTAAAACGGTACTTCAGTCATATTTTTAGGCTCTAGCACCGCCGCGATACAGGCTGGTGGGAAAGGAAATGCTCCTACACAAATAATGTACAGAGATTCCGTTGTCAAATCTCAAGAACATGTCAGTCGTCATCGTCGAACGGAATCGTAGTCGTTGCGCATCTGAAGACTGTGACTTCAGATGCGCAACGACTAAGATTCCGTTTCAGCTACCATGATTAATCTCAAAACTCACTTTCCAGTTAAAAAACCCCGAATGGGCCAGAAAAACAGCTAGAGAACTTCAAGTGCTGGACGGAGATTGACCAGCCATAGCTAAGAAGCACCGTGATTAAAATTATCTTGCGAATAAAATAAACCGCACTGAAAACGGTCCATCCATTCGGGAGATATGACGCCACACACAAAAACACAAATACATAAAAACAGACATAGGAATCGAAATTTTAACACTCCTCTTTTTGTCGGGGTTTACCTGGTTGACATGGTTGACCTGGGTTCCAGATCCCTTTTTATTTTGTAAGGTAGAGAATCACTCATTATTGAAAGAGACTTTTCCAAATTTTCCACCACTTGACCTTACCATTTCCATTAACTTAAAACGGGGCCCAAATAACGAATCACCCAAGCGTTTCTGTCCAAACCACTTTCCCGGGCTAAGTTCAGCTAAAACTCCCTCGGAGCCGGGAAAAATCTCTTATATTACCCTCGTATTGATTGTTTTTCCTAACGACAAGGGCACTCCATTAAGTTTTATATTACAGCGAATTTTCGAGAAAGTTATTTCGGGGGATACTTCTTACGGGAGAGATGACGATACGGGGCGACGTGAAATGTTACATTTCGACATTAAATTCTTTTTTGTTTGTATTTTTTATCGGATCAAAAGTATTTTTGTAAGCCATAAGTGATTCATGATGAATTCGGATTTAATTGTTCTTTTGCTGAATGATGTTGGTACTATGGTTTGTAAAAATTTAATGTATGAAATGTTATTCTTGAAATGTATGCAAGGCAAATAGGGGGCCATAAAAATAATTAAATTTTTAGGTTCTAAGGCCTTATCCGTAAAAAAGTTACCGTGATACACGTGCTCTTCTTTAAACTTTAATTGAATTCTTTCCAGGTTATACATTAAAATCGAAACCGAATTTCAGATTTAAAATTACAAGTCATGGCTTATTGAAAACAAGAAAAGCGATATATAAATTTCTATTAGATAAGTTGAGTCAGATCGTCGACGGGGTAGCTGAAATGTTAAAATATAACTTTGCGATTTAATTTTCCGACGCACAGTAACACGGACCCTACAACCAACCGCGTTTTCTCACTGCACTCGTGACTGTCGCCAACATTCCTTTCCACTTTACTCATCATTGTCAGCTTCAACAAGCGTAACAATGTGAGCAGGCGGTACAGTGATAACCATCATCATTATCAGCTAAGCCGCTGCTGATCCCAAGTAACAGTTTGTAGTGTTACTAACGGTCTACATCCAGCTTGGTCCAGCGATTAGACCATTAACCCATATTGCCGGTGGTATCCGTATATACGCTGCGGTTTCTATCAAACCTCTAATGTGGAACTTTTCTGCCTCAGCGGCCATCCAGTTTGCGTTATGTGCTCTGCCCGCTGCCACTTGAATTACCAGTAAAAATATGTGGATAATAAGAAGTCAGAAAATATATACGTCTTCACGAATAGGGTCTCAGTAGCGGTGTTTGCGGACCGACCTCTGAGGGTGACGGCCCTCGGTCGTAATTTAAACGTATAGTAAACCCCCCGATTCCTACGTAGCTAAGCGTAGGCATGACACGATATCAAACCGTAGGAGTCATATTCAGCTGACTGAATATTTGGTTGACTGACTCTGGGTTCAAATGAGCTCCCAAATCTGGTGAACTATTTCCAATGATGTAGGGAATTGTTGGGGATCGTCATTAAATGCGAAATTGCTTAAGTTCCTCCTGATGAGAGACTATCTCAGTACATTGCCGCAAATTAAAATAGTTAAACTGAAACTTTGTATAGGTATTTTAATGTTGCAGGTTTTTTTTTACATACTATCGTTAGATAGTTGTTATTGTATCCGATGTGGAAACAAAAACGTTCTTAAATCGTTTTTCCGCATAGAAGATCGACTACAATTCAGGAAGCTTTAAGGCCATTAATAATATCATGAATACGCAATCAACTTGAGTTTTCATGAAGTTGACATTCGAATAACTCCGGCTGAACAATTTTGCCTCATAAATTCCTTTAGTGTAATTTCGAAATATAATCGAAGTCCGCGTCGGAAAACTGAACTAGAAAAAAAAATAGGTTGGTTTATACGTTATATCTATCACCAATTCTAACAACTTTTTTGTAACTAAATTTGTAAATGTAAGGCACACAGCAGTCGATGCGCAGATAATATGTTCAAATGCTCGTATAATTTTAAAGAGAAGATGTCCAGAGAACGCGACAGTTACTGCGTAAGTTAAGTTTAACTTTAAAATTCCCTTTATGAATGTATTTTGGGCAAGTGACGTCTTAGCACCAAGTGTCAAAATATGGGCAGAGTTGTTTCAATCTCAACAAAATACTACCGTATTACAAGTTTTTTACTAACCCGTTAATCACCGTGCCTTAGAAAATCGATTAGCTCGCTCCAAGGCGAAGTTTCTTGCGCCTATAGTCTCAACTAATTTCAGTTTACAACCGCGGAAAGCCTAGGCCAAACTTTGCAATTAGCTTCCCGCTCATAAAATACTTTTTTTTAATAAAAAAAGTATATTTTTAGTGTTCCGCGAAAAGTGGTAGTAATTAGGACTTGTAATTTGAATTTGAATGGCCTCTTAGAGACGTTTCTTCCATAGTAGAACTGTCAAAATCGAAAAGTGTGATGGCAAAATGAGAGGCCCTAGTAAATGACCATATTTTCGACTGAAAACGTTACGGTGATAACACTGACATGATAAAAATGCAACCAACCACAGGCTTAATATAAACCCTCTGATGCGGCTTCGTTTACTTCGCTGCGTGGCCCCACTTGCAAAAAGTTATTAGCGTCGGGACCAAAACCGAGTTTGCACAACTCCTTAACGGATATGGGCTCGTGGCTCCGGCGGATCTGCGGATAATTACGCGTTTCTTATTAAGCCGTCCGAAAATACTCCCGCCGATGGGTAATTTTGTCCCCCACCCGCAGAAGAGGGTTACGTTCAGACACTCCACTTTTTTCCGCGAGGGCGATTCAAGCTTAATGTAACGTGTTAATCAATTTATTATTTCTACTGACTATTTACCCAGCCGAGCCATGCTTGAGAGATCCATTACGACCTTTTTTACTGCTCATGTTTACTCACGAAAGTGTAAGTGCTCCAAGAAATGCCTGAACGCTACCACCGTAAAATATTATACCAAAGGAAAGAGAAACGAACTTAGAAAAAGCTGTTTTATATTGTGTGCTCGAGACGAAGAAATGTCTGCGTCCGTTTATTTACATTTCGTTATTCAAATTAAGAGTTTTCATCATACTTGCTTATAAAATGGTGAAACATTCTAAGAGCTCGGATGTACAGAAATGAACGACAAAGTAAAATTGCGCCCTATAAGTTTCCGTTCCGTTCCCGCAAATATAATGCGACTTTTGATGAGGACAGTTCTCTTTTAAAATGTATGCGTATCTTACACTTTGTAATTTCTCGCGATATTAACTTGCGAAGGGAAATGTGGGTCGGGGAGAGAATTTTCTTGTTTATCACTACGGCGGCCTTATTTATCCCAATATTTCATGCTTCAATATAAGACCGGGGCCCGGGGCGCGCGGTGCCGTATAAATCTCAATTTGCATAATATATTTTCGTCAGTTTAAAGGTGTTGGTGCGGCGTGTACGAGAAAAACGGCCCACACAGCATCCGTCTCATTTGTCATTCACCTCCGGCTCTACATTTAATTTTCGGCGCTTCGCTTGAGGCCTGAGGCGTTATCCTGGAAGATGGTATTGCATTTTGACTCATGCTGTCCTTGTTATGTATCCTGAATGACGGTGCGTGCAAAAGGGATGTTTACAGCCGAATATGCGATAAGCTCCGGCCTTTTAGACCTTGCCGCGTACGCCGGCAGGGTTTATGTGGTCGGAAGATTTAGAGCGATCTTATCTTAGGCGTTTCTTTAAGAAGTCGACTCGACTGTTGTTCAGTCACAACATACATAAATCTCCGAAAAGTTTTCGCCGGTTTTATGTCGGAATGGATAGCTCTAGAAAATACTTTTAAGTGAGTTTTTTTGCGTTGTTTTTCCGCTTTAACGCCGGTGGGGTGCCGTTTAATTTTTACAGGCACCTGACTAACTATAAATAAAGGTTGGAAAAGTTTTACGATTGGTTTTTGAAGTTGCAATGGCATCAAAACACGATGGGGAAAGTTTTTGTTTTTTTCCGCAAAGTAGCGTTGAAAATTCTTAAAAAGTTTATCAGTTCGTTATTTTTGTATATTGACGATCATTCAATTCAATTAAGGATTGTTTTCCCAATCCAGTACCATCCATCTGTAGATTGGTAGATTCCTCACACATCACAAAACATTTCGCTCAAGATTCAGTTAATCCTTTCTTCCGTGCCTCCAAGGGTTTCCGACAAAGGTTCTTCCCCCCCCCCCCCACTTCCTCTTGAATCGGACCTCCTCGAGTTGAGGACTTTTGTTATGGTGCCAAATCACTCGCCATCCGAGATTCCTATCTACATGAAAAGTGGATTTTATTTGATGTGTAAAACTGAAACCCGAAGGAACTATGCTCAGCAATGGGCGACGAACGGCTGAGTCAAAAATGTAGTGGTTCGGTATGGGACATGTATCTATATATGTGTCCCCTCAGGGTCAATGTGCAGAAATTGAAGACTTTTTTGAAGGCTTATTTCTGTCGCCAGCTCCCTTTAAAAAAAACTGTAATCGCTTAATATGATGTAATCTCTTTGAACCAGGTCGGGAAGTCCTTTTTTCTTGAAAATCACATGCATTAGTATATTGCCTATGTTTCGTTTCGCAACTCAATCTACCCTCCACGAATTCGGGCGATTCGTCAACGTACTTCGACACGTTGCGAATTCAATGAAATTCGTAAGGGGAAAGCATGCTTCACACTGGAGCATTTCTTAAACAAAAACATTTTTATTTCATTTCTACTTAGCCCAATGGTATGACTGGTAGAGAATGCCCTAAGGCGTTAAGCCCACCTTTTGTACAATAACGGTTTGTTGTGCAATAAAGCTTAAAACAATATATATTTTGTTCTGATTTTCTAATAGACAGTTAACGCTAACAGTCTGATGAAATTCCACTACCACTGTGTATGTAGAAAATCAAAGCGAATGTCATCTTAAATTAGGCCGGTTCCTTTTTAACATTCCGATAACTATTTATCTGAATGTTGAAAATCAGCCCTTGTTCTGGGTAATAAAGAAAATAGAGAAATAAACAGAAGGACAAAATTGTCCAGATGCTGTGGTAGGTTTTCATGGGACGTGTAAAAGTGGGTATAGGTGTAGGTTATTACTTTTAGTTCTTTTTGTCTAAATTGAATTGTGATTGATTATAAAAAAAAATATTAACATTTATCGTGTTCTTCTGTTCGCTAAAACGAAAGTGCTACCACTACGAGTACTAGTGAGCACTGCGCCATAAGCGAGCGCTCTCTTTTTAAGAGTTGCAAAAAAAAACAACACAGCGCGTTTTTAGCCGATCCAATTTTGTTCGCAACTATGCCGGGTGGCATCGCGATAAGCTTTTTATAACAAGTGAGGCTGCCTCCGACGGGAGAGGACGACGGATAATAACTTACATTCATTAATTAACCATTTTGGTATTTAATTTTATTTAAGTTCTGCACAAACATGTGTACAATGGCGGAATTAATGCCGAAGGCATTCTCTACCAGTCAACCATAGGGTCATAGTCAATTCAGGCGGTGCACATAAAGTAAAAGGGAAAAAAACATTTAATTGAAGTTATTTACGTACAAAATAAATTTATAAACATACAAACTAATTACTTACATAAAATGAAATAAAAATACATCAAAAACCATAGACATACAGTATTACGTATACATAATAAGGATGGTACACACGGTAAGAAAACTGTCACTGAGACAGGAGAGACAGTTCAGAATCAGAATCAGAATCGATTTATTGTCTTAAAACTGTGTACAAAAGTTGTTAAAAATATTACAGTATCAACAGTTTACCCATTTCGGGCATACAATAAACATTTGCATTTATAAAATACGAGTAACATAATAATCAGCCATCAAAATCCATTTATAACATGTCAATAAATCTATCAATAAATTAATGTTTTTAAAAAAAATTCAAATTATTCAAAATATTCGTCCAGAGAAACATTTAGAAAGCAACCAATCTTTGAGTCGCATTTTGAATTGAGGACTTTCCAGGCATTTAATGTCCAATGGTAAATGATTGAATACCTTTATTCCAGTTATCACAGTGCTCTTTTTGGCAATATAACTTTTGTAATCGACAACACACACATCATGCACATATTGCGAGCGGACATTCTGTCTTGTGCTACGTTTCATACAAAAGTGCCTATTGTTATTTTTTATAAATACACAAATTTCTAATATATAAATACATGTTAATGTCAAGATTTTAGATTTTTTAAATACATCTCTCAAAGTATCTAGATTATCTAAATTATACACTATTCGAAGGCATTTCTTTTGTAACAAGAATGTACTTTGAACATTAACGGAGTTTCCCCAGAAAATGATGCCATATGTCAGAAGAGGAAATATATAACCATAATAGGCATTTTTGGCAGCATCTATTGAAGCCACCTTGCCCAAAATTGATAGAGCGTAACAAAAACTGGAAATCTTCTTATTTATAATATTTATATGTGACTTCCAATTTAAGTTATTATCCATATTCACACCTAAAAACCTTATATCTGTGACAGTTTCAACATGTTTGTCATCAATATTAATATCTAATTGTAATGGACTCTTTTTATAATTCCTAAATTCAATCATTTTTGTCTTCCCTAAATTCACTTTTAAATTAATTAATTTGAGCCAGTTGATTATTCTACTTATCGTTTTATGTATCTCAACTACAAAATTTGTTTCATTTTCTTTATTTTGAGACATAAATATTGTAGCGTCATCAGCAAACATCACACACAAGTGTTGAGCAACTGACGGTAGCTCATTTATATAAATTAAAAATAAAAGCGGCCCCAATACGCTGCCTTGTGGGACGCCAATATATGTTTTTTGAAAATCAGATTGTACTCT